>JACCIA010000031.1:310000-440530 GCA_018906985.1 Apocrypta bakeri
CATTAAGTTTATATCTCATCGATTTTTGCGCGCTTACGAAGTGCATTATGCAACAATTTCACGATTTATAGAAAAGAGTACGTGGATAAATATAACTTTATATGTTAAAAATGTAATTAAGAAAATTTATTTTTTTTAACTAAAACGGTTAATATTAAGAGTCTTATTCTGAAAAAATTCTGAGGTATTTATTTTAAGAAGTGGTATCTTAGTGAGAACAGCGTATATTGTTGAATGAAAAAATTATAAATTGAATCAACGACAGATATAAAATCAAGATTTAATTTCCAATGTTCATTATCAATTGTTTTAAAATTTATCTCTGCATAATTTTTAATAATATAATCATTCTACAATACAGGAAATACGGAGCAAAAGACCATTTAAGATATGGGACAGCTGGCGTAACGTACGGAAGGGATTAGTTGTTAGCAATTTTGAGGAACTAGTTCATCGAGGTAAGAATAAATAGAATTTTTTCATTATTATAAAAATTATTGCTTATTCTTTGTCATGTATATTCAAAGAGAAGGATTCGTGATCATCGATTTATATGATTTAAAAAATTCTCAAATAGTTTGGTTTTAAATAGAATTTATCAAGTAATATTATTAAGTAATTTCAAGCTTGTATGTCTAGATGTCAGCAACACTATGCATTTTTTCAGGTTATGAATAATTTCTTCATAAAAATGACGGGGTTCCAGTTTCCCTGCATCAACTTATTAGTTCAAATCGATTTAAAAATTGTATGAAATTCCATTAATCTCTGTACAATAAAAATTATTTTTTACTTTTAAAAGTAGATAAATATCCTTATACAGAAACTACGAAAAATTTAATACGAAATTGAGGAATGTACTTTTTAATTTGCAACGTTCATTCAAAACAAATACTATTTTGTTCAAAATGTTCCATTAAGACATTTTTCAAACGTTTCACTTGGATCCTTTAATTAGATAGACGCAAGGATACACACACTATATTAATTAAGTAAAAACATTCTTTAAATAGCAAAAAAACTATTAAAATAAAAAAATTAAAATGTTGTAAATTATTACTTACGTAATAAATGTGTCTGAGGATATTAAAACTGTAGGCACTAGCAATCGAAATATTTTTTGTTTTAACTGTTTAAATGCCGTGTGTCCACTATGAAACACTCGATACGACTTGTGTGAGTGAAAAAATTTTACCCGTGAATCGTCACTGAGACAAAATTGTAGGCGTTTACTAAAATGTTACAATTCGTAATGAGGGTCAAGACCTAAAACCTGCTGGCAAAAAAAAATGAAACACACACGTACGCCGCCTTGACGACGTCGCCGGCCCGCAATTAGCTCGCCCGGGATTTACCCGGCGGAGGCCGCCCGATACGCCGATCTATTCGAGGCCTGATTTATAAGGCCCTAATAGAGAGGAGTGGCACGGGCCCATCAGCCACTCGGGAGATCCTCGGAAGCAGCTAGCTCCCTGGGTTTTCCCCGGCACCTAATTAGGACAAGCCGGGCCGAGCTCAGCGTTTGTTTTAAATTGTTTTAAATTTGTTTTAAATTGTTCATTATTAAATTGTTCCACTCTGGGACTCTAGTACGGTCAAACTTTTTATAGTACCCTTAGACAAAGTCCGACTACCTTGTTACTGTCACCCGTCATACAAATAAGCTTTCTTCAACAATTTTCTTAATCATTTATATTTTGTAATTATTTTCATATTTAGCACAATTCACTAATCATATAAAAATTTGAGTAGTAGAAATCGGACACATATTTGCAAAAATCAAGCTTAAAATTTTTCGAATTTTCAATAAATATACGTTAATTTTATCCGATTTTTCTCGTTCAAATTTTGCTGTAGTCAATATTTTTCGTATATTTTAACACATGTATTAAATATCTATTTTGCAATAATTTTATTAATATATTCGTAAGATTTTTTTTATATTGGTAAGGGATTAGATTGTTTCTTTAGGTCTCGACCCTTATTATGAGTTATAAAATTTTAGAAAAATTCTCCAATTTTTTCATAATGATTTTCCAGATACACAAATCGTATCCAATGTTTCATCGTGGACACACGGTATATATATATACACACCTATAAAGTTGATAGGAGACTAATCGAATAACTTGTACCTAGATTTAGGGTAGGGTTAGTTTTACTCATGAAAAACAAATTTTTTTATGCTCCGCGATTAAACTCTAATTTTACTTGAGAGATTATTTTACTCCCGACCCATGAGAATATTTAAACAGTTATTAATTTATTTAACTATTATTGACAAAGTAAATGAATACAACTGTTTGCCAATACCTTAAGATTTTTATTTTGTTGCAGTAATTGATATAAGAAATGATTTTTCGGGTACGCTTACTAATATAACAAAATAGTTTATAACATTTCACTATAAATAAAAATTGTGGACTCACACCGTCGCAAAATATAGACTGTACTTTTTAAACCAGCGTGCGAATGATGTTACTTAAAATCCGCTATAAGATTTTAAAACTTTGCTAGACACTCGTAAAAATATTACAGATGGTGATCGTTCCTAAATAGAGGTTAGGACTCAATGACTACTGTACTCAGGGAATAGGAGGCGGGACAGGTTCTTGGTTGAGTGAGAAGCAACTTACCTGCTCTTGAAGAACGACAACGTTGTAGTCTCGGCTGAAGTATGGTATAGGTGGCAAGTGAGTTTGTTATTAAGTGACGAGTGATGTGAGGCAATTATAAATCTTTCGACTTCTAATAATTATAAATTACAAATATTTAATTTAATATTAATCGAAGGCCGGCTCGTCAAATTTTATTGGAAAGGGCTGACAGCACACTAGTGGACCTCAAGCCAACTCTGAGACTATGATAATAACGTCAAGGTGTAAGAGAAGCCGTGTGGTTCAAGCTCTGGATCAATAAATTTGGCACTAAGCCCAAACCAGGAGTGGTAAACCTAGTAAGGTTGCGTGATCCGGATTCATCCGATGATACGCTAAGCTGAAGTCGATGTTCGAATTATACCTAGAACTTTGCAACTTCCCTAGAAGGGCGTCCATGTATTGAAGCGGATATGCAGTTGATTTGGAAACAGATTGATACAGAAGCTCTATTAACTTTCCGTAATAACTTCAGGGCTGGATCATTCGCTATTAGAGCGCTGTATAACGTTTACTTCCAGCATTTTTCAGCACCAAGGCTTGCATTTCCTCTTCTAATTTCTTTAATACGTCTAGAGAGCTGACTATGTATGTAACATGGTTAGAATCCTCAGGACGGCCATAATGTATGGCCGTCCTGAGTATGTACTGGCGTTATTGTCCTTCCGCTAGCAGTATCAGCTGAATATCTTCACCGAAATCTTTTCAATTCTATTTGGGGCGTAATAGCCTGCACTAAATAATGGCTGAGCCGGCCATTGCGTGCAGTAGCGCGTTCCGTGAATCCACATCGCCCAGGTGGGAAGATTTAGTGTTTTTCTCAAGCTTCTAAAGAGATTCTTCGACACAGCTGGTTTCTTCGCGGTCGAACTCGATTTTCCACTCACGAGCAATTAAATCAATATACCGTGTGTTTCGTTGTTACCAGTTGGTTATTGTTGTGCCGAAGTTTTCCGTGTTGCACGCAGAGTGTTCCCTACTGGACCAGACTGCAGACTGCTACACGGTATTAAGATATAATTAATTACATTCGGATATGTGCAAATTAATAGTAATTTTAACCCTACATTCGAAATGGAAGTACTTAATACTGTGACGTATTTGCGCGTTATGAGCGAATCGTAGCGAACCGCGGTTGTGCAGAAGCAAGGTGCGCTTGCTATTACTATGTGTCCGGTATGTATAAAAAAATCGCTTTTCATATATCGACTTGGAGAAAAAATCGGCCAATTAAAAAACAAGCTTTAAAAACCTGTTAGTTCAAAAACCGACTTCGAAAACCAGACAGTTCAAAATCGAATTTCAAGAACCAGCAAACTCAAAATATAAAATATGTAAAACATAATATTACATATATTTATAAATATATCAATATAAATTGATATATTTATGAATATCTTCATTTATTTGTTCGTTATCGTGCATACGTATTAAATTATTTAATATAAATAATAAATATATTGGCATAGTGTACCTCGTATATACAATATACATTTGCTTAGGAACGTATTAATTAATATATCATCAGTATATTTATGGAAATATTCTTAAATATTTGAAAAATATATGTACCCTATATTGACATAGTGCACTTCGTATAAAGACTAATACGTGGCTATATGCTAATACGGACAAAGTTATGTGTAGCTTGCAGTCACGTGAGCGACTATCTTCCGTTAATAATGCTGACGAAGAAGTCTTAGCCTCATCAGAAAATTGAGAGAAAAGGTAGAAAAAAAAACAATTTTCTTGAATAAACTCGTACAATAAAACAAGGATTACAATATATATGTAAATAAGTAAAATAAAATTTTATTTTGACCAATTTATTATGACTTCAAGAGACTCTGAGATTCAATCGCGACTACACCAAACACTATGTTGTATATTTACGATTCCTAATTTTCGTCACGCGAATAAATAATTTTTCTGTGTTCAAATGATGCTTGTGAGAATATATATACAGCTGTTTCTAGCATATATGTACAGCTGTGTCCAGCATATACATATATAGACTGGAAAAAGCTGTGTATTCGGCAATATTCCAAATAACCACCTATTTTAAGCAGGCAGTTCATACAGGCTGAATTTATTGCTTTTTTATGAAATACAAACTACATACGAAGATATAAATCTATATATAAGTGTCGTATTCTCCTTTTAAGAAAGCTTGAAGTTGAGTACAACTCGCAGTCTGTGAATATATAACCAGAAAGGGATTCTAGCTTGCTCAATATAGATATAGCGACTTCCGTAGAAAGATAAATTATAAATACATTCTTAAACAATGTCCTGCGATTTTATGTTACTATTCTAAAATAAAACTGTAACATTCATCTAGTCAATAAAAATACAAAAATGAAATATTCATAAGAGTAGGCGACATTAAAGAACAGAAACTTTTATGGATTACTTGTGTTACAATAAATTACATGTTAAGATATCGTATTAAAATCTCAAATTCCTATAGCTTCCTATAGTAACAGGCAGTGCCATCTAGGCAACTATGCGCGGTTAACTGGCCAACCATCAATCGTACCGTTTAGATATCTGTGAGACATCATAGCGTGCGGACTCACGTGTATATAAGCTTTTCATCTTAATAAAGTTCATTTATAGATCCCTGTGTGTGTATTTACATGAACATTGATTCTTAAAAGGTTATGGGCCCAGGAAGTTTCTGAGATAGTGAGATATTTAATAAATTCTCTTACATAACTTGGTGACGAACAAATTAATTCTTTGCGTCGTGAGATACTTTACTTCTACAAGATGGCGGAAAGCAAGAATGACACAGCGTCTATAAAAAAGTTTGATGGAAACAATTACCATCAATGGAAGTTTCAACTGATCTGTGCACTTCGAGCAAAGGGTTTACATTGCGACAAGGCGTTCGAGAACGCCCAGCGCACACAAGCGCGTCACTCACACACGCATGCGAATATGTACAGTGAGTGACATATTGAAGCGGCAGGGGCCGCGCGCGAAGCCGCGAATTACAAACGGCGAAATAGAACACAGAGAGAGAGAGAGGGAAGAGGAAAAGGGTAGCGGGGAAAGAGTCCCCGAAATAAGGAAAAGGCGTATATAGGAGAGGAGAGTGTCGTAACACTCTCTCTTCCCAACGAGATAGGGATTCGAGCGGACGTCCCCTCCGATCCCCAGTGACGGAGCGAACGAGTGCGGGTTATCCCAGGCCCAAGCACCGAGGGACTCCCGGCGAGCGGCTGAGCCTACCCGTCGCAGAGGGCGAAGCAGCCAACCACCGCCGGCAATCAGGGCGACGCAACTGAAGGCGATCACGACGGTCACCACGGAAAGGGAGAGCACGGCCGCTGGGCGACGTAGCGAATCATAGCCGGTGAGCGAGTTAAACCTCTTTCTTCCTCTCTCTCTATCGCGACCGAAATAAGCGCGAGCGACCGCCGACGCGCACGGCGAAGCGTCCAGAAGCGCGGCAGCCTCAGGGAGGCGTGTAATTAAAAGAAAGACGCGTGAATAAAGGAAGACAAGGCGACTGTGCCGCAGTCCTGAATGGAACATTTGATTGTCCATCTCTCATCCTTAGCTTCCGCCTCGAGCATCCCAACTCCTAGCTGTCCCCCTCATCTACGAGACGCTCACGAGCTCGGCAGATCCCGACCCTCTCCGCGGTCCGTCGCCGACGGAGTGTACTGAGCTAGGCCCGGAAGGCCGAGCGCGTGGAGAAATAAGTCGGCGTAGCGACAAACCCCACCGGGGGGTAAAAACCACGTCACAATTTGGCGCCCAACGTGGGGCATACTAACGGTAAATTCAGAAGTAACAGTAATTAAAGAAAACACGAAAATAAAATTTTTTTGGTACGGTCGAATAGCTCGTAGCAGAAAATGGCGCCCAACAATAAAAGCAAATAATTTTTTTTGGAAGAATAAAGCATAAAGTTTTCCTTTTGTAACCGAAACGTGTAACCGATTGAATTGTCGAAATCAGAGCGAAATTATAGAAAGATAAAACTGCGGAAAAAGAATTGTATTTGATTGATAAGCAACAAAATATGAAAATTAATGAAAACGACTGAACGCTCAAGCGAAAAGTATATAATTTCATTTCAATTGTAAAGAAAGATAGAAAAAAAATAATGAAAGAAGCACACTACGAAAATTAATAATAAATTCGCGAAATTTAGGAAGTTCGAGAAACAGAGTCGAGAAAAGTAAACGGCAGCACCACAGGCTCGCAGACCGTCGCTTAAGCGTTTAATCATATCGAAGGTAAACATAACGAGAATAAACACCGATGTAAACAAAGCACGCACGAACATCGAGACATAGTGCAAAAATATTCGCGAATTCGAGTTTCGAAGAAACGAAATTTGGCGTAGTAATTTAAGGCATGAAATAATATTCAAATTTATTTTTTATTACCAATTATAATTATTATACAGCATTGTAGAACGCATTGTAACCTGTCTACAATATAGCCCAAGAATTTTTTTTTTTCTCTTATTCATAATCAAACATTCTCTTTTGAGAACTAGTCAAAACGAAAGTAGGGTATACTGTCTTTTTCCATATTACGAAAAGAAAGAATTACGCGCAAGCAAACGGAATAAAATACGACAAGATAATAAAACAAATAACCACAATGGCAAGCGGAAACATCCCCGAAATCGACGAAGGCACCGCTCAGAAAATAGAAATATTTATCGAATCCGTGAACGAAGACGTGTTAAACGAGGCACTCGAAACTTTAAAACTCATACCGTTCGGGAGTAAGGCGGAGAAACTTAAAAGATTACGTGAAAGATTGCCACATCGACGCAGAACGCGCGCGAAGAACGCGACGCCGCGTTGTCACAATTTTTAGAAAGATTAGAATCGCCGGTGATAATAGAACAGTCAATCCGCTCTTGGCAAGAAGCGAATGAAGGAAACCTAACAATAAGAAAAACAGAAAAGCGGGAAAATAACGTGTCAACAGAAGACGACGAGCGCGGGAAAGCAGACGAATTCGTAACCGTAACGTCGCCGAACGGGAACGTAATTAGAATGCCGAAATCAGTAATAGATACGTGGGCATCGGGTGCAAGCCCAGACCGATGGGATAAAACCGGTATAAAACGCAAGGTCCAAAAGGACATAGCCTACACGCAGCACGACGTAGAAGAAGCGATCAGACGCGCAGACGATCTAACGCGGCAACTGAACGAAATTCACATAGTAAACGAACAAACAACGCGGCAAAATAGGGAATTACAGCAGCAAATGTACGAAATGCAGGCACCACAATATAGGCAATATGCGACCAAACCCCGGAATGTGACAAAAACGGTGGCGTCATGGAATTTCAAATTCAGCGGAGACGGCCTTGGGCTCACGATAGATCAATTCTTAAATAGAATCGAAGAGTGCCGCGAAACAGCAGCATTGACAGACGAAGAATTAATTCGAGCATTACCGATGCTACTAACCGAACCGGCATTAAACGCGTTTAGAGTAGGAAAAGAGCGATGGAAATCGTGGCGGAGATTCGAGACAGAGATGAGAGCGCAATTCCGATCGGAGAATTATTACGAAGAGTTTGAAGACGAAATCCGGGACAGAAAACAATTACCGGGAGAAACAATGAACAATTACCTTAACGCGATGCAAGCATTAGTTAGAAGGTCACCACAGCAATGGTCAGAAGAAAAGATAATAAACCGTATATACAGCAACATGCGAGGAGAATTCTACGCGTTATTACACAACAGTAAGACCGAATCGCTAGAAAATTTCTTGAAGCAAGCGAGAAACCTCGGTACAGCGTACGAGACAGGCATGCGCGTGAATGAAAGAAATGAGAAGTATACGATGAATAAAACAAAAGCGAACGCAACCAGCAGACCGGAGCCTAAAGAAACAAGAATAAACGCAGTTGAGGTGCCGACAATGGACGAATTTACGAAAACTCTACACCGCGAACTAAATAAACTCAAAGAGACAATAAAAACAACGGTAATAGGCGGTCATGCTAGACCGGACGATGTAGTCAGATCAGGCCGAAGATCAGAAGAGGCTAGAGATGAGCGCGAAAACTCAAGTGCAAGGAACTCGTATAACCGATATGATAACGGTCAACGCGATTATAGGAACGTCAATCGAAGGCAGGCAAACGAATTCAGCCGAAGCAGGTACAATAATTACGACAACGCAGATAGAAATAATTATGGAATCGACAGATATCAAAGCAAACCGGCGGAGTACCGCGGCAGGGCACCAAACCCGCAATTGAATACGTATCGGCGCAATGAAAGGACTTACAACGAACGGTACGGTAATTCGACAAACACAAGCAGACGCGAAAACGCGAATTATAATCAGAACTGGAATGACCACAGTAGAGGTCGAGGTATATTAACAAGCTCAATCGAAGCGGAAAAGACGGGAAACGAAGAGCAGGCACTGTAAGGGAGACCAATACAAGTGCCCGAGAAAACCAGGTCTCGAAAGTGAATGATAGCGAAAAGTATGCAAAGAATAAGCGGTACAGCAATAAATCGCGCGAACAAATAATCGACCCGGACGCGGGGAAATTAGAATTGTATCCGCGGTATTGGCTGGGAATTAAAGTAGGCGAGACAAAGCTCAAAGCTCTCGTCGACATAGGCGCCGCACGTACGGTAATAGGAAAGCGTGGTAAAGAGATAGCTCGGAAAATGGGGATAAATTCGAACCATCAGGATGTAGAAACGCCATAATGGCAAACGGCTTTACAGAGCCCATCCACGGTGAGATCACGGTACCTATAACGATAACAGGAATAACGAAGAGTGCAAAAGTACTCGTTATCCCTGGAATCCCGACAGATTTCATAATAGGCTTAGACTTAGTACGAAAATATGGTATGCAAATAAACGCGAAAGATGATTCATTCACAATACCAGAGGCGAGAAACGGAAAAGAAATAGCGTTCGATATGTGGTCAGTAGAATGCAGCGAGAAAAATAACGTCGCAAACCGCGGTCTAGTACGAATTTCGGAAAACGAAAAATTCGCGATCGAAAAATTAGTCGACGAGATGCTGCCTCGAACTAACGCTCAATCTAAAATCTTGAAAGCTACAGATTTAGTTGAACACGAGATACAATTACTACCAGGCGCACGCCCCGTAAAGCAGAGATACCACCCGGTATCCGATAAGATGTTAGAAATACAGAATAAACAATTAGATAAGCTAATAGAGCAAGGAGTAGTAGAAAAATCGCATAGCCCGTGGAATAATCCGATAGTCATGGCTAAAAAGCACGACGGAACATATAGAATGTGCGTGAACATGAAAGTCGTGAACGAATTGTCGAAAAAGGATGCGTACCCACTGCCTTACATGGAGGTGATACTCAACAAATTGAAAAGGGCGCGATACATAACCACGATCGATCTGAGCAGCGCGTATCATCAGATTCGGTTGAAAAACAAGTCGAAGGAAATAACTGCGTTCACAGTAGCAGGACGAGGGCTATGGCAGTTTACAAGACTACCAATGGGACTAAGTGGTAGCGGAGCAACCTTCCAAAGGTTATTAGAAAGTTTGATAGCCGTATACATACAACTATCTAGACGATATTGTATTGGCACGAGCACGTTCGAAGAGCATTTGCGGGTTTTAAGAGAATTGATAATTCGGATTAATAGAGCAGGATCAACAATAAATAGAGAGAAAAGCGAATTTGGAAAAAGCGAAGTGAAGTTTTTAGGGTTTATAGTGAACGAAACGGGATTGATGATAGACCCGGATAAAACAGAAGTAGTTAGGAACTACCCTAGACCTAGAACGTTGCGACAGCTACGCAGATTCTTAGGTATGGCGTCGTGGTACAGGAAATTCATAAAAGATTTTGCAGCTATGGCAGACCCGTTAACAAAACTAACGCGGAAAAATGAAAAATTCGTATGGAAAGACGAGCATGAGGATACATTCGTTAAAATTAAAAATATACTGGCCGACGCGCCGTTATTACACAGGCCAGATCCGAAAGCAGGATTCATATTACACTGCGATGCATCGAATACCGGGCTAGGATCAGTGATAACCCAAGTAATAGACGGAACGGAACGCGTCATCGCATATGCAAGCCGTGCACTCCGTAAAAACGAGGCAAATTATAGCACGACCGAACGCGAATGCCTAGCGATTAAATTCGCGATAGAAAAATTTCGTCCGTATATAGAAGGCGACTCCTTCACGGTCATAACAGACCACAGCGCGTTACAGTGGCTTTTAAAGAAAAAAGACCCAACTGGAAGACTCGGGAGGTGGGCTCAGGAGCTCATGAGTCACGATTTCAAGGTCATACACAGAAAAGGCACGGCAAATGTAGTACCCGACGCGTTATCGCGAATATACGAAAATGAAGAAAATACCGAAATTAGTGCGATAGAAATCAAAGAGAATACTACGGACAAGTGGTATAAAAATAGAATATTTCAAATACAAAGCAATTCGCAAAGATATAGAGACTGGAAAATAGTAAACGGAAATATGTATAGATACAAACCGAGTAAGGACTTAGACGAAATTATGAACGACCTCGACTCGTGGAAATTAGTCGTACCCGCAGATAAACGCGAGAAAATTTTAACCGAAATGCACGAAGAACCGCACAGCGGACACAGCGGAATAGACAAGACGCATAAACGCCTATCACGATACTATTACTGGCAAGGTTCATACAGAGACACCGCGAATTACGTAAGAAAATGCAGAACTTGGATGGCAGAACTTATGGGATCGCGAGAAGTGACGAAACCATGGCAAGCGATCGCAGCCGATTTGATGGGAGAGTTCCCAAAAAGCAAAAAAGGCCATGAGCATTTGATAGTTTTCGAAGACTTATTCACACGGTACATTATCTGCGTACCGATAAGAAAGAAATCGGGCGAGAGCGTGAAAAACGCGCTCGAAAATATAGTATTTGCGAAATTCGGCACACCGGAAATATTCATATCCGACAACGGAAGGGAATTCATCAATACCACAATGGATTCATTTCTAAAAGAAAACGCGATAGTGCACCATAAGACGCCTGCGTACCACCCACAAAGCAACCCGGTAGAACTCATAAACCGCGATCTAAAAACACGAATTGTTGCATATATCGGTAACGACTATAGAGAGTGGGACAAATATATACCGCAAATACAATTCGCGCACAATACAAACATACATAGCGCGACAGGAAAATCCCCGGCATTTTTAATGTTCGGCAGAGAGTTAGCTCCACTGAAATTATGGCGCCGGGAAGTAGAGTTACCGAATGAAACGGATAAAGGAATAGAAAACGCCATAACAAAAAACAAGCAACGAACCGAAATAAGTACCGAAAACACAAACGAGGAAAATACACACGGCCGCAAATACGAAACGAGAGGAAAGAAAAAAGAGCGCGAAGTAGAATTAAAAACACCCGTAACGACGGTAGAGTTCGAGAGAAACATAAATGACAAAATTAAGGAAAACGCAGAGAATAACGCGGGCGAGAATGATAAGATAAGAATCAGCGGAGGCGCGATCGAGAAGTGGACGAAGAGAATGACGGTCCTAGAACATGTCCATGACGACACACTAAATAACATAGAAAAAGAAAGAACAAAACAAGAAAAATACTACAATAAAAGTAAAAGAGAAAAGAAATACGAAGTAGGGCAAAAAGTATGGAAAAAGACACGTATTTTATCGTCAGCGCAAAAGAATTTTAGTGCAATATTAACTAAACCATTCACAGGCCCGTATATTATAGACAGGATAATAGGACAGAATGTATATAGATTAAGAGACTCGACCGGTAGAGCGCTAAAAAGCTCCTTCCACGCGAGCGAATTGAAGGAAGCAACAGAAGACGAGAATCCCCGGCGGCGCGAAACCGACCGGCAGAGAGCTGAAGAACTCCCTCCACGCGAGCGAACTGAAGGAGGCAACGAGAGAAAAAGTCAAACCCCAGCGGCGCGGAAATCAAACTAAGGTTAAGCTCACGTCAACAACACCGAAAATTACCCCCACCATAACACCGCAATCGACACGAGGACCGGCCTAGCGCAACAGGCGAGGAATGTCAGTCACGTGCAATCACCCGCCAAAGACACGAACAAAAACAAAAAAAAAAAGATGGCAAGCAAACCAACGTTTGAAGAATTCACGAAGTGGTGGGAAAACCGCGAAAGGACGAAAAGGCAAGAAGAAAAGTACCCGGAGGGAACGCAGAGAGGAAGAATCTTCAAAGCGATGCAGGAAGATCAGAAAAGGTACAAAGAAGAACAAGAGAGAAGAGAACAGCGCAAATTAGAAGAGAGATATACGGAGGAGGAGAAGCGCGTGTCCAACGCGAGGACACGACAAGCGCTCGCAGAACGCGCAGAAGAGCACCAGAGGAAACAGCAAATACAGCGCGGCGCGAAGATAATAGAAGATAGAAAAGAAGAGAGATATGAAGAAGCGAAAAGACTGCTAGAAGCCGCGGTAGATTATAAAGCGTCGATAAAAAGAAAGCTACAGAAGGAGGCCGAAGCGATGTCGGAGGCGCGAAAACAGATAGAATTCGAAAGAAAGTTTAATGAAATTAAGTTAGAGCTAGAGGAAGAAGCTAGGACAGAGTTTGAAGAAGAAAAGTTAAGGAGGCTACAGGACGAGAAGGCGTTCGTCCTATGGCGACAGGAGAAAGTAAGAGAAAAGGAAAACAAAGCGCGCAAAGAGGAGACGGCCGCAGCGGCAGATAACGCGCAGGAGAAAGCAAGATGGCCGCCGGTCAAAGAGACAGCGGCAGATACGACCACCGGGAAGAGCGCGTCATCCAGCGCGCAAGAAAGTGACAACGAATGGAAGTTACGGAGATATAAGCCACTCGATAGTACGACAGAGTACTATAAGAAGAAAAGGATCGAGGAGAGAGAAAGATACATCAACCTAAGAGGTACTCTAGGAGAAAAAACGGAAAGACAACTGCAGGAGGAGTGGGCGAAAATCGAAGAAAAGAGGAGAAATGAGAGGAAAGAAGATAGAGAAGAATAGAAAAATAAATGTGTAAAAATACAGAAAGAAAGTGAGAAGTGAAGAATGGACAGCTAGAATAAGCGAAAGAAATTTTTTTTGTTACACACCCACGTTTTTTTTTATATATAAATAATTAATTAGCGAGAAATGGACATGTTTATGTTATTTTTAACTATTGTATAATCAAAAAAAAAAGACGAACGAAAAATGTAAAAGCGCAACGGTAGACTACTACCGAGAATTATTTGTTTAAGTTAAGTTATGAGATTAAGTTAATACGCGACTAGAATAAGAACAATATCATAAGCTTGTAAACAAAAGGAAAATAAAAGGAAAAGTAAAAAGGAAAAAATGTCGTTAGATAATTAAAATAATAAGAGACGCGCCGCGAAAACCTATAACCCCCCCCCCAAACCTATCCTAACAAAAAACAAAAAAAAAAAAACATTGAGACAAACCGAAGCGCGAGATAGCACAAAGCAACGCAAGAATGTAAACAGACGATAGACTAGAGAGAGAGAGAGAACGCGGTCGAGAAAGAGACAACGCCGCGAGCGTCGCACGAAATACGAACGGTGTCGAAAAGGACAAAGCTTACGCACCAAAGCATGCAAATAAATATTAAATTACAGTGTAAAAATAATGCCTGGAGATAATGTAAAACGCATTGTACGAGCGCAGAACAATATTGACGTCACAAAATATATAAACCAGCGACCAGCCCGACACGTAATATAAACGCGCCTTCGCGCCTCCTCACACGTTCGGAGCTCAAGCGGGGGGGCATTGCGACAAGGCGTTCGAGAACGCCCAGCGCAAACAAGCGCGTCACTCACACGCGCATGCGAATATGTACAGTGAGTGACATATTGAAGCGGCAGGGGCCGCGCGCGAAGCCGCGAATTACAAACGGCGAAATAGAACACAGAGAGAGAGAGGGAAGAGGAAAAGGGTAGCGGTCAAGGGAAAGAGTCCCCGAAATAAGGAAAATGCGTATATAGGAGAGGAGAGTGTCGTAACACTCTCTCTTCCCAACGAGATAGGGATTCGAGCAGACGTCCCCTCCGATCCCCAGTGACGGAGCGAACGAGTGCGGGTTATCCCAGGCCCAAGCACCGAGGGACTCCCGGCGAGCGGCTGAGCCTACCCGTCGCAGAGGGCGAAGCAGCCAACCACCGCCGGCAATCAGGGCGACGCAACTGAAGGCGATCACGACGGTCACCACGGAAAGGGAGAGCACGGCCGCTGGGCGACGTAGCGAATCATAGCCGGTGAGCGAGTTAAACCTCTTTCTTCCTCTCTCTCTATCGCGACCGAAATAAGCGCGAGCGACCGCCGACGCGCACGGCGAAGTGTCCAGAAGCGCGGCAGCCTCAGGGAGGCGTGTAATTAAAAGAAAGACGCGTGAATAAAGGAGGACAAGGCGACTGTGCCGCAGTCCTGAATGGAACATTTGATTGTCCATCTCTCATCCAACTCCTAGCTGTCCCCCTCATCTACGAGAAGCTCACGAGCTCGTCAGATCCCGACCCTCTCCGCGGTCCGTCGCCGACGGAGTGTACTGAGCTAGGCCCGGGAGGCCGAGCACGTGGAGAAATAAGTCGGCGTAGCGACAAACCCCACCGGGGGGTAAAAACCACGTCACAACATGGCTCTGAAGTAAAACCAGCAGCAATAACCGATGCATCGACAGAAGCAGAGAAAACGGAATTCAATAAGTGGGAGAAGAATGGAACGTAAGTCATGTTCCTTTTGAAAACGGCGATGAATTTGTCCCAGATTACGCTCATCGAGAACTGCACTACTTCGAAGGAAATTGTAGATAAGTTGGATGCGATTTACGCTCAAAAAACGGAACTTAATAAAATGTTAGCGCATGAAAGATTTTCGCAATATAAAATGGAAGTAAACGTCTTTATGGCGCAACATATCCCAAAAGTAGAAAATCTTGCACAACAAATAAAAGATTCGGGCGAAACAATTAGCGACACGGCAATTATGACAAAGATTCTCGGCAGCTTACTCGCGAAATTTCGAAGCATTCGTCAAACGTGGTTATCATTAGACGAGTCAAAGCAAACGCTATAAAATCTAACGTCGCGGTTGATCAACGAAGACATAAGTCTCGGCGCGGTAGAAAATTCCGAGAAAGCCCTGGTAGCATCGTCAAATGTAAACAAGGCTTGGAGCCGCGAAGGAAACAAACCACGAACTAAATTCGACAAATCGAAAGTCACATGCTTCAAATGTAAGGGGAAGGGTCACTTTGCTAGAGAATGTCGTAGAAATCAGCGCGGACAAGCTAAAAACGATAAAGAGCAACAGAATTCTCACCAAGGCTATTATTCTGCTTTTAGCGTATTAAGAAATCCTGATTCGATTTTAAATTTAGATAATGAAGTTTGGATACTTGATAGTGGTGTTACGTCGCACTTGACTTATCGTCAGGATTTTCTAAACGATCTTCAGAAAATCGACGATGGTATGTCGGTTATTTTAGGAACTGGATAAAACTTACCTGTAAAAGGAAAAGGCAATTTTGAAATTAAAATACTATTAAATAACAAAATGTACGACTCAGTAATCACTGATATTTTGTATGGACCAAATTTAGATAAAAATCTATTCTCAGAAGGAATAGTTATAAAGAAAGGTATGAAAATAGTTAAGAAAGGTAAAATTGCCAGTTTATACGAGAATAATATAGAAATGCCATAGCAGATCGCGTAGATAGTAATTTATATCTTATAACTTATATCGAAGTTTAAAACTGTTTTATCGCAGGAGGCGAATGTTGCTGTAAAGGATAACTTGCAGAAATGGCACGAACGTTTAGGGCATGTAAATATTGATATGATGAGGGCATGAGATATGATTTCGAAAAATCTGATTCGTTGGATAGAGTTAAATAAAATCGACAATTTCTTTTACAAAGCGTGTATGTATGGGAAACGACACAAGCTGACATTTGCTCCGTCGACTCACATAAAAGCGAAAATGGGAGAGCACATACATAGCGATCTTTATGGACCTATGTCTATTCCGTCCATTCAAGGCGCTAAATATTTTATACTGTTTAAAGTTGATCGTCAGGATATAGGATGGTTTTCCTTATAAAGCATAAGGATAACGCGTTAGATTGTTTTAAACAATTTTGTAATTTATCTAGCAACAAATTGGGTAATTCGGTAAAAGTTTTACACGTCGATAATGGAAGAGAATATAACTAACTTAGAATACTGCAATGAGAAAAATATAAGCTATCTTGCCGAAAAAGGTATCGAGTTACAAACAACTGCCCCCTATACTCCTGAGCAGAACGTAAGAGCGGAGTGAAACATGCGAAAGATTGTAGAAAGCGCTCGGTCTATGTTGCATGCTAAAGACATACCGTTGTAGCTGTAAGGAACGAATTCGATGATTCTATTATACTATGATAGCTATTCTACTTTCGTTGTATTTGTGGGCTGAGGCTGTAAACACAGCTGTTTACATTTTAAATTGTACGCCGACAACACAAGCTCCGAATTCGACACCGTATGAAATGTGGTCGTGAAAACGTCCCGAATTAGATCATATTAAAACATTCCTAAAGAGTTGCGAAATAAACTAGCGAGTAGAAGTAAAAAGCTTATTTTTGTTGGATACGAAGGAAACTCGACTAATTATCGTTTATTCGATCATATAATATGAAAGATCTACGTTTCACGTAATGTCTCATTCAATGAAGATAGTACAATTTCGCAACAACGCAAAAAAATTGTAAAAATATTTGTTGAAGCAGATGAAAATAACTAAAATGAGATATTGCATGAAAACGGCGATGAAAGATGTAAAAATCAAGTTAATAAGGATATTAAAAATACTTAAAATAATGGTGTAACGATGATTCGAGTAGCGGCAAAAATGATAAAGGTTATTTTTTACGACCAAGAGAAACAAGAAAATTAGTAAAACCTTATCAAGCCACAAATTTGACTGAAGTGTATATACCTGAAACATACAAGCAAGCAGTGCAATGTGATGACCAAAATAAATGAAAGGTTGCGATATCTGATGAAATCAATGCACTCATTAAAAAGTGGTACGTGGAAGATATCGCCTCTATCGAAAGACAAAAACGCGATTTTAGTATGAAGCCTAATGTAACCGAAAATTCTCCGTGATTTAAAGCAAGAATATGTGCAAAGGGATATGCACAAGAAGAAGGTATAGACTGCACTGATACTTTTTCTCCAACTGTTCGATATGACTCTGTAAGAATTTTACTTGCAATCACAGTACAAAGAAAATTTAAGATAAAGCAATTTGATGTTAAAACTGCGTTCCTTAATGGATATTTGCGAGAAGAAGTGTACATGATTCCTCCGGAAGGAGTAGAAATTGAATCCGGTATGGTATTCAAACTGAAAAAGGCTTGAAACAAGCTTCTCGTCAATGGAACGAACGATACAATCACTTTATAAAATCTATAGGTTTTACTCAAAGTAATGTAGACAAATGCGTTTATAAAAATTGTATCAATAATTCAACAATATTCCTTGCATTGTACGTAGATGATGGTCTGCTCATGGGCGACTGTGAAGCCGAAATTTAATTGGTTATGTCTCAATTAAAGGCGCACTTCGAGATCATGACATGTGATAAAGTGAGATGTTTTGTTGGCATGGAAATTTTGTATGATGAAAAACAAAGAACTATATTTATTCACCAGTAAAACTACATTATTAAAATGATTACGAAATTTAATATGACAGATGCCAATGGAGTTAGAACGCCAGCCGATACTAATGTGAAACTATTCTCAAGAAAAGAAGGTGTCACCAAGACGAATGTAAAATATACACAGGCTGTCGGTAGTTTAATTTTTTCTGCTATAGTCACTAGGTCAGACATTGCATTTTCAGTAGGAGTTGTAAGTCGTTTCTTGGACAAGTACGATAATTGACATTGGTCTGGTGTCAAGAGAATCATTCGATATCTTAAGGACACTGAAAAATATGGAATACTATTTACAAGAGCTCAAGAGTCAGAAACAATACATGGATTCTCTGACTCTGATTTTGCGAATGACATAGATACAAGAAAATCTACTGGTGGCTATGTATTCAAGTTGAGCAATGGAGCAGTAACATGGACTAGTCAACGCCAGACTACTCTCCTTAACAACAACAGAGGCTGAATATATTGCTGCATCGTGCGCGACCAAAGAAGCAGCATGGATACGTCAATTATTACATGATATATGTGAACCTATCATAGGCTAATCCCTATTTTTATGGATAATCAGGACGCAATCAAATTGGTACGCAACGCGGAATATCACAAGAGAACAAAACATTTAGATATAAAGTATCATTATAATATGTAAATGGTGAGATTGGTACAAAGGATGTACCGACTAAAGAACAAATTGCAAATATTTTGACGAAAGCGATTCCTTGTAATCAATTTGAAATATTGAGAACCGAACTAGGTATAAGAAAAACGTAAGTTTTATTGTAAACGTATGACTGTTACCTGGCGACATCTCCATGATACCCATTTTGGAGAGTTGGACCAATCATGAGAGTGGAGAGTTCTGTTTGCCGTATCGGAAACTTAGCGTTATCTACCGCCACCTCTACCGTTTTTATCGCTTTGCGGATGTGTTAGGGTCTAACAATTTTGAGTGAATCACCCCTTTTGATGCAAACAGGATTGTATCAATGAGTCTTTCGGTATCGGCCTTTAACTGGGTTACCGTTCTACCTGCTGCCACGACCGCGAATAGGGTGGCTACGGATCTGTTTTGTTGTTATATAACATCAGTACTTGCTTCCACTGCCGTCATTCTCTCAATGAGATTATGTAAAAAGCGAATATCTAAGACGTCATTTTCCGTCAGCGTTCCGTATAAGTACCGGTGCACTTTTCCCAAGAAGGGAATAATGACCATCGTCGGTAGCGCCCGCGTTCTCTGCTGGGCGCCTGTAACTTCAGTAGGTCTTTGACCCACTTTGCTTGGCGCGCTGCCTCTTTTAATTCCAACCATAGTCGTTCGCTTTCGCCTTCCGATCCCGATACCTTAATTATCTCCGAAGTGAAATTTACTGACCTCTCCCCTGCGTTGAAATATGGACGTAGGTCCGTTTTCTGTTGGATTATCCAGTCTGAACTCGAAGTTGCCAATGGTGCTATTCTTTCCGTTATTAAGCCTAGGTTTTCTTGTAGGTCGTACATCATGGTGGGCTGTCCAACCTTGACCCCCCCCCCCCCCACGCAAGTTAACGTCAGTAGTATCCTCCACTTACAATACCAAAATCATGACTTGTTTGTATTGCTTTACCTTCTGTGGTTCTTAGCCGATAAAAAAGGGTTGACCCCCGTCCTATGCTTGTGATCTAATTTCTTGCTTAGCTATCGCCGTGTTTTTGATAACGGTTTTTATTATCCTGCTTAGTTCTTCAGTTCGTGGGTTTTCACTTTTTTGCTGCTGGCGTGTCCGTCGCCGCGCAAAAAAACAGTAAAAAAATTCGATTAATCCTGCTCTTCTCGGGCTTTTCTTTCGATACGAACACCGTTTCTCCTTCCCTAAAGTGTTTTCAGTTCAATTTTCTGTCGTAGTAGTATTTCGAAAGGTTTTAGATCTTGAATTAGATTCATGGCTGCCATTGTGTGCATTGCTGTTTGGTTCGCTGTCATTTCCTCTATGTAGCTGTTGTATGTGTTTTCGATAGCTTTCCGATCAAATCTCGAGGGTGTTCTGGGTCTCGTGCCGAACACTAGCTCGCGCGGACAATATTTTGTGCTATCATGTTCTGCACAGTTGTATGCATGCTGACTAATTGGGATCCATTTGTCACATTCGTCGATATTTCACACGTATTTTCTTAAGTATTTTATCAACGTGTGGTGCATCTTTTCTATGGATCCGTTTGCCTGCGGGTGATGGGCAGTCGTAGTGAATTTCTCTATGTTGAAGATGTTCCCTAATGTCTTCAATGTTTTGTTCTGGAAATGCGTATCTTGGTCCAATACTATGGCTGCCGGTGGGCCGAATACGCAAATCACTCTTTCTGTTAGTGCTCTAGTTACCTCTTTCGCGCTGCCGTACCTCACGGGTACCAAGACTACATACTTAGTCATCGTGTCCGGTATGGACAATATATAACAGTTCCCGTTCTTAGACACATCTAGGGACCCGTAGAAGTCCATAGATATTTGTTCAAATGGCAGAGACGGTGAATTGCTGATTCCCTGGGGGACTACATCTATGTACACTTGGACTATTAGTTTTTTTCCCCACGGCGCGTTTTCGGATGATTGTAGTTCTCCTTCGTTATTTATTTCTCCTTCGTTTATTTCACCATCTATTGGGTCGTCCTCATTTAACCACTCATAGACATAGTGTCGCTGAGGGATCGTAAAGTCTTCTGTTATTCTCGGGTTCTCCGAGTTTTCTATTTTTTCTTTTCCTCTATATTCCTGCGCTTCTTCGTTGCGCTTGTTGCTGATGCTGTGTGAGCTGGTTTGCGACGATCGGTCTTCTAATCCGGGTGCTTCCGACGCCTCTTTTTCACAAATGTCGCAGTGTATGCCCGTTTTCCCTTGCACTTCCTTATATTTTATTTCCACTACTATGTGTGCTGCAGCCTTGCGATGTGCTTGTTTCTTTTGTATTCCTCAGCTTACTTACTGATTTCCTGTCTACCTTCTCTTGCGCCCCATCGGATTTTTTACTCCCATTTATCTGTCTATTGCGCTTTCTCTTTCTCCCTTATCTCGTGCGGGGTCCAAAATTTCTTTGTATCACCGCCACACCTCGGTATAATGTCTGTTATGCCTGTTTCCGCTTTATTTTTCGCAGTTTGGCTCCTTGTCATGCAGTGGGCTGGGTCTACGTGTTGGAGATAGTGTTTGAAATCCAATGGTAGCTCGACGTCTGAATTCGAGCTCACGGATATGCGTGTTCTGAATAACGACTCCGAAGCCTCTGTTTCTAATTCCGATATGCTTCGCTCGATCTCCATTGCAATTTCTATCCCTGACTGTTTGCAATATTCTATCGAATCTTTAAGTATCCCGATTATTCTCCTTCGTTCATCCTTCGGTAACGTATATCTGGCGTTTTGAGCTCTTCTTAAGACTACGTTCGTTAACACGCAGCTATAATTGATTTTACCATAGTAATCCAGTACGAATGTGTTTTTGCTGATCTCGACCTCCGATAACCGTCGGAGTTTTATCAAGTTATCTCCTTGTTTTACGTCTTGCACGGCCAGGCACAAATAGAAATCATCGAATTCGTTCCTTACAGCCAGAATGTCTCCCTTCCAGTATATGGCTTCGACGTCCTTTCTAGGTTTCTTTCTGACTCTGTCCTCACCCGATGAACTCGAGGTGTTGTATTGTACTTTCTCATTTTTGTCCATGCTGTTTTCCCTTACCGCTCTATTCATGAAAATTCTCTCCGGTAGAGAGTTGGCTTCCTCATCGGGTGTCGCTTCTAGTTGCCTTTCCGCTAATTGCAGCAAAGCTGCTCTCTTTAACTTCGGATTGATTTCTCCGCTTCCTATCACTGGGTTTCGGGATAGGGCGTCCGCGTTCGCGTTTCTTATCCCGGGGCGGTATATGATTGCGAAGTTATAGCCGACCATAGCCGCTTTCAAACGGTTAAATCTTAAGTCTGTCTTCCTTGCATTGTGGAAGTGTTTCAGACTCTCGTGGTCAGTCACTATGGTAAACCGTTTTCCATCTTTCTATCTTTTGCGAATACTATTGCTAGGAGCTCTTTGTCGTAGGTAGGGTATTTTAATTCGCTAACTTTTAAGCATCCCGATACATACGCGCAAGGTTGATCCAAGCCGAGTTTTCTTTGACTAAGGATTTGATTGATTTGATATTGATTGAAATATTTATTAATTATACATTGTGTTGTACATAAAATTATTGAAGAATAAAATAAAACTTAAAATTAACTTAAGATTATGTAGCTCTATCTAGTCGCAGGTAGTATTCCTTAACTAACAACTTAAAGTTGTGATGAAGATGGGCGTCTCGAATTGATGAAGGTAATGAATTACAAAGCTCAAATGAGATGAAGTGAAACGATTTTACAAGTCTTGCAGTATTTGCAAATGGAGTTTCAAGGATCCTCGCATCACCCCGCACAGGCCTGAGCGGGACAAAGGCGTTGAAGTACGCAGCGATGTAACCAGGGATAGCTGTACTAAACAATCGTCCCAGGTAACAAGTCGCAAAGTACTTGAGTCGCCCAGATGTGGTGAGCCACTCCAGCTCACGCCTGAACGGAGTGATATGCACATCTCCCCTCACACTAAAGATATAGCGTATGCCAGAATTTACTAAGACCTGAAGCTTATGATTTAAGGTAGATGAGATGTCACAGTAGGCTAATGAGTAGTAGTCTATGATAGGAAGCAACAGGGCCGAAACCAAATGTTTCCGCAGGTGAGCATTGGTGCTGGACCTAAAATAATTGAGTTTGTAAAGGAGAGTATGCACTCGCTTGCAGATGTAGCTGACATGCGAGGCCCAGTTAAGTCTACAGTCAAGCACCACGCCCAAACTACGCACCTCGGGCGAGAAATCGACCCTGACACCATTTATATGTAAATAAGTTGTAGCATAGGATGGAAGTTGATTTACATAAAAGGTGGTGCCAAAGACAATCGCCTTGGTTTTGGAAACATTAAGCCTCAGCCAGTTCTCCTCAGCCCAGTTTCTAATCCTCTCAGCAGTAGCAGTCATCCTGGCAGAACAGGCATCAAGCTCTTCGCGGCGACATTGGCTATAAATTTGCAGGTCATCCGCATAAATTATCTGTGATGAGTCAGGGTCAAAACAGTATTGAATGTCATTGATGTAAAGGAAAAAGAGTAACGTTCCTAGGACAGAGCCCTGAGGAACCCCAGTATTAAGAGAAAGAAATGAAGATCTCCTTCCCGATTCATCAATGACTGCTTGCCTTCTATCTGTGAGATAGGATGCAAGCCAGCGAATGACCTGTTTAGATAAGCGGAAGAGAGGTAGCTTTCTAAGGAGCTTGGCGTGACACACTGTGTCAAACGCTTTGTTAAAATCAAAAAGAAGTAGTAGTGTCATCCTCTTTTTGTCCATTCCAAGCCTGATGTCATCGGTAAGTTTGATGAGAGCAGACTGTCTACTATGTCCAGTGCAAAAGCCGGCTTGTAATGGGTCAAGGAGAAGTCTGGATTCCAAAAATTTTGAGATTTGCCGGTGCACCAACCATTCAAGTACCTAGGAAAGGAAACAGAGCAATGAAATAGGACGATAGTCTGTCAGTGCAGAGGGTGACGGAATTTTAGGTAGCGATCTCACAATCGACTCTTTCCAGATTGAGGGGAAACAGGCCTCTTTCAACGATGAGTTGAATATAGTAACCAAAAAAGGACACAGAAAGGGCAAGGCCTTCTGGACAACGCATTGAGGTATACCGTCCACCCCAAGTGCCTGGGAGTCAAAATGTGAGATGCTAACCTGACATCAGACTCAGATAACTCAGTAAAAAAGAGTAGCTCCTGATAGTCCAACGTCTCAACCTCGTGAAGGGCTTCAGTGACTGACGGAGACCGCTCATCACTACAGACACCCGCAAAGTAGGTGTTGAGATCATCAGGAGAGTGGGCAGAGGGGTCGCCACGCTGTTTATGCGGGACAACTCCGAGACCACGTAACTCCCTCCATATCTTCTGAGGATCAGTTAAGGGGGTTAGACGGGAGTAAAAATACTCCTTCTTTGCCTCCTCAACCCTAGCATGAGCTTGATCCCTGGTCTCACGATAGAACATATGATCAGTTGGTAGACGAGACCGACGAAAACGCCTATAGCAATGATCCCGCTCAGCCACAAGCTCCCTAAGTTCATTAGTGAACCAAGGATGTCTAGTACGAGAATTTGTCGTGACAGTGATTAATGGAGCAAGATCTACATAATGAGTGTTGATGCAGTCAGTCAAGTTTCTGTTGAGCATGAGTATACGTTCATGGAGTGAGAGTGAATGGAAAGCTGTCCAGTCGCACCTCCCCAGAGAAGTTATGAGATCATCCTCATCTATACCTTTAAAATTACGATATTTGAAAGAGGTATCTGCTGGGGGAGTATGACTAGGCAGTGCATCTTCAAGAATGGCAGCTATGAAATCATGACCGTTTATGAACGGTGTGTCAGTCTTACAGTACGACAAGAGGTTAACATGATCATCAATTAAGCAGAGGTCAAGCCAGGTATCTGAAACAAGTTCACCACGTATGGAGTGATGCGTAGCACCATGCGGCACGAGTTTAAGGGAATTGTCTCTACGTAATGAGCGAATGAAATTAGCATCATCCGTATCCGATAATTGATCGGCATTAAAGTCGCCTAAAATAATGCGAGTGGAGTAACTGTGCATTTGAGATGTCAGACGCTCAATAAAGAAGTTATCCTCACCTCTAAGAAAAGGAGAGTGTGGTGGTCTATAGACAACAGCCACAAAAGAAGGTACAATCCCCGATGCCGTGAGCTCACAAAACAAGTATTCAGGTTTACCTGGCCTCGCGGTCCAGACGCCATCAGATGAAGAGATGATTTTAGCAGCAATACCCATATGGACGTAGAGTGCCACTCCTCCGCCGTGGTTGTTACGGTCCTGTCTATAAAAAGCGTAACCTTCCAAGTCGAGGAGGTCACTTGAGCGAAAGTCAAGCCAGGTCTCAGTAACGGCAATAATGTGAAAGGGAGGATAAGAGGCCAAAAAGAGCCTGACTTCCTCAATGTGACCCTTTAAAGAGTTAGCATTGAAGTTGGAAACTCTAAGGCCATGTTCGAGGGAAGTTGAAATCAGGTGATTGTGAGATGAGAAGGAAAATGATGAAAGAGTAGGAACGAGATGAACAATACGATGAGGAGGAATGGAAGATGTTAAGCCGAAGGTCTTTGGGTGTAAGGAGCATCACTGCTGCATCATCCTTCTTGTGACGAATAAATACTCGTCCATCTCTGACGAAACACTGAAGATCACGGTTAGTCTTAGTTGCTCGATAGGCCAGTATCTTAATGTGCTGGGTACACTTGGGAAGCATCTTGTTGATGTTTATGTGGGTATTAGCAGATGGTAAGGGCATACCTGTTTCGAGGTATTTAAGTCTATCGACCTCCACCGCTCTGAAAATCTTGTGGGATACTATCTTGGCTTTGATTATAGCCACAGCAAGTTGATGACTTGTCAAAGTTATTATGAGCGAAGGACGCGGTGGTGAAGCAGATACGCCCGGTCCGTTCACTATAGTCTGACTGGAGTCCTCAGCAGTTTCCCTGATGCTAGTAGTGGCCCTCGGTTGGGTGCGTCTGGAACGTTGTTCCGTACTCATATCAGGTGGTGCATGTCTCTCCATTACCCTGACATGTAAGATGTTGTTTGATGTGAGTGAAGGCATTAGGTGAGACAGCACCAAAAATGCAAGTGAGCGAATGTTTACGTCTGGAGTAAGAGGTAGTCCAGACATAACAATCTGATTAGCCATATCACCTTGCTGACTCTCAAGTCGAGCCATGCGACGCATCAGCCCCCTCATGCGAAGCTCACTGTTGCGCGAGGCTGTTTCATCCACATGAGACTGGGGGGTAGAATTAGATGAAGTAAAACTATCAAGTTTAGTGGTAATAGCAGCAAGATTGTTCTTAAGAGATGAAATCTCATCCACTGCCCCATCAAGTCTAGCCTCCGACGCGACGATTCTAGCCGTGTTATCCTCCACTGTCTCCCGAAGCTGAGGTATTGTGTCGAGTACCTGAAGCCTGGTATCAAGACCGTCAAGTCTGAGCTTGATATCATTTCTGAGTTCTACCTGCTGCTTCGCCACCTCCGAAACAGCCCTTCTAAGACTTTGAAGTATGGTGCCGAGGTCAAGGATGGCCCCTAGTGCGAAGTCGCTACTGTCGGTTATTACTACGAACGGTAGAGATAAGTCGGGCGCCTTTAGAACTGGCTCTTTGACCATTAAATCATTTAGCGATTAAACGCGCTCTGTTCTTCGCTGCCTCAGATGAATTCCGCCTTTTAGTGTACCAGCTGAAATCGGGGTCTCCTATTTTTGAAAAATCTTTAGTGAACCGCCTATAAAAACTAAATAGTCCTAACGCTTACTTAACTTTTTTGGCATCAGTCGGGATGGGATAGTTTACCATGGCTTTAATATTTTCTGGGTAGGTTTTGATCATACCGTCGCCAACTATGTTGCCCAGGACGTGTTTTTCAGGAATTGGTATTTCCTTTGTGCCACCGTTAGATTTGCCTCGAGGAGGTGCTTTATTACTCTGCGAATCTTATGTTCTTCTAGAGTCTCGCTAAAAATCATTAAGTCGTCGAGGTATATTTCAACCTCTTCGCCTTGGAGTCCCTTTATTGCCATTATAGTTGCTTCTTTCAAGCCCATGGCCATGCGATTGAATTGCAACAATTCGTTCCCATACTTGCCTTCTGGCGCGTAGAACGTCGTCAGGTGATTGGAATCCGGGTGCATCTCTATCTGGTGGTATCCTGGCTTAAGGTCCATCACCGATAGGTGGTTTGCTGAAGCCAGATGCTTGAGGATGTCGCTTGTGAATGGAAGGGGGTGGAAACTCCCCTCTGTCTCCTCGTTCAGGGCTCCGAAGTCTGTGACTAACCTGAACTTTCTGTTACCCTGTACGTCCGGTTTTTTCGGTAAGATCAACAGTGCCGAGGAATAGTTAGAGCATGAAGGGCCCACTATCCCTATTTCTCTTAGCTTTGCTAACTCGCATAGCATGTTCTATTTTAACGCTGGGGGAAATCGGAATCGCGTCGTCCTTATAGATCTGTTAGATTTCAGCGCGATTTTGTGTTGGATTAAATGGGTTGCCGGCAAGGGTTCGCCTTCCAGGCCGAACATTACTGGGAAGTCGTTTACTACTCTCCGTATGTGTTCAACTTCTTCTTCGTTGCATCCCTTCAAGTCTGTGAGTCGCATTATTGTATCGACTCTTTCTTGTCTGGATCTCTCATTTGAAAATAGCGCGTGGTTTAAGTCGTGAGTGAAGCCTGACCTCGTGGTATTTTTTAGTCTCTGTTTCGAATAGTCAACGTATAGCTGCGGTCGTTTCTGTGTTCTATTCCCCTACACCGACTTTATTGGTATTTTGGGGTTGGTTTATCGAGGTTGTTTCACAATCTACTTACTTTACTACTGGGCTTATTATTGTTATCTCCTTGTCGCTGATGTTGATGCATTATCCGTAAATCCGCCCTTTCCTGTTTTCAGCCACGAAGTTGCGGAAAACAGATAGGAATGCAGATTCATTAGCGAGGCCCATCCTATTTTGTTGCTAGTGTTGCTGGCTCTAGCTCCTATAATTATCTTCACTTGTGGTGGCATGCTGGCCATCTCGTCGCTCTCGAATGGAATTACCTTATCCTTGAGCTTTAAGCATTGGTTTTGCGCGCCCACGTACCCTTTGTACTGGCCAATTATGTCCCAGCCAATAATTCCCGCCACGTCGAATGGGAACTCGTGAGGTACGACGTGGACTTTGTATTCCAATCCGTGAAGTTTTAGTATTGCTTCCTCAAGTATGAATAAGCACCCCGGTGTTACGCCCTGGATTTTTATTATCCGTTGGGTGTTTATCGGGTAGCATAACGCAAGCTCTCCAATCTTTACTAATGAAACGTGTGCTTCTGAATCCGCATAGAATTTACCCCGCCATTCTCGCAGCTGCGGGCATTCTATCCTGACCACAGGCGGTCATCTCGCAGTTAGCAGGAAACCTACCTTGGCCATCTCCGTCTGGTACTTGTTTTTTTCCTCGAATCCCCTACGACCGTTATGTGAGGACGCCGGCGATCGCTCTATAGTATAAATATTTCTGTCTAAAGTTATTTTGGCCGAAGGACCTGTTTTATCTATCGTTTCTGACATTATTGTTTCTGTGATTTTGGTTATTATCATATTAGTTTCCGGTGTCGTTAAACCGGCTGTCACAGGTGTATGTTCTATTGGCATACTTGTTTCTTCTAAGTTGCGCTCTATATCCATCCATTCCCGTTCTCGTCGCCAACGTATCTATTCGCGTTGCGATTGTTGTGGCCATAGGTATTATCGCTCCTTGTCAGGTTACTATTTTGGCCTATATTACCGTACCGTTGGTTCCTGACATTATTGTTTTGCGCCGTACTTGCATTTTTATGGTTGCTATGGGCTGTCCCGAAAGTCGGACGTATAATTGTGGCGTCTTCGCGTCCACCAGCAGAGCGACCGCCGATGCCTTCGTGGTCGCGCCGAAAGGAGCAGCTTATTCTGCGAGCTTGGCGTTAGCTGCAAGAGATGGCGGTAGGCGGCCCCGTACAGGCCAACCACCTTAAGATAGCGCGGGGGGGGGGGACTCCCAGATTATTCCAGTTCCGACCGGCACAAGTGAACATCGCGCGCGCCCGATCTGTATCCGAGAAATTGAATATAACGTTTTCTGTGTGAAATTAGCGAGTTTGTTCTTGGCGTTACGCCTTGCCTACCCACGGAGATCCCGACCATTCTCACTAAATAATCACCTGACTTATCGTATAGCTTATAAGCGTTCGACAGTTTTCCGTATTATGCGTTTTCGTTTTGCAATAGCTACAAAACCAAATGTGCATCTGGTTACCGTTATTATTGGGTTCTGGTTTCTGCGTGGTGTTTCTATCCGCCCTTACGTCCGTTTCAACTGCTTGTCTCGTCTTCGTCTGCTTGTCTCCTGCGAGCTTCTCTATCCATCTCGGACAGGCTTGGCGCAGAACTCACTATCGATTTTAGTCTGTTTTAGAGTTATTCTGCACGCTATCCATACTCTCCCGTGGACTCGAATTCAGCTTGGTTTACGGTGTGAAACTTTGTGTTGACGTGATCGGCTATTCCGATGTTTGCGAAGTGCAACGTCACATCACGAAGGAGACCTTCCACCGAACTATATCTAGCCGTCCGCGACTTGTAACCCTCTGTTGCTTTGTCCTTTAATCGGTTTGCGATATGGAGTAGCAAGAAGTTATCGTATGCCGGCCCGTAGGTTCTTGCCGCCTCCCTAATTTAGTTGCAGAACAGTTCCTGTTTTTGAAGGGGTCGCTATTGTGTCGGTTATCCTGTTTGTCTGATTCATTTTCTGACGACCTCAGGATCTTCGTTACCCATTCGTGCGCATCTCTGGTTGTTCGTCCAGGTTTGTATCCTCGTTCTCCACTATCACTTTCGCAAGGGTCGCCTCTCTGCTTTTCCTCTCGTTTTTCTACGGGTTGTTTAGCCCTTCTGTACCTTGGAGTCTGAGCTCTTTGGGCTATGTATTGAGGCCATTAGGTATTTTGCTACCGTAGTTTGCTTTTTGATTGTTGCTTTTGTTGCAACCCTCCTTGCGTTGTCTGATTACGTGATCGGGTTCCCCTACTTCTTGAGTTGTGTACCTCCTTCCTCTCCGTGACCTTTCGTTTGGTTGTCTTCTCTCCGGCCCTACCTCTGTCATTGTGAACTCGTCAGGTGCCTTTGATTGTTTAACGCGATCGCGCCCTAACTTTGCTGGTCTTGGATGGCTTCTTGGGTACGCTGAGGATCTATCACTAACTTTATCATAGCTGCTCTGCCAGCTTTAGTTATGCTTTCTTTGGTAGTGCCGCGATAGAACCCCGGACTCTTCGTTACTAGTTGGGTAGCCCGTGGCTTGTGTGTGTGACCTTTCTTTTCTTGATTAACTCGACGGTTCTTCCGAAGCATCATCATGTTGCCTACTGTGTCTCTTGTAGCTACACCTGCTTCGTGTCTTTTTTTGACCACGATCTGCTAGCTCTCTGCTATTATGTTCATGCCTGCTGCTGTCACTCCTGTCCCATGGTCTGACCCATCCTTTTGGTGATTGCCTCATAGTTATCTTAAGTTCCTTTATTTCGTCCCTCATGGTGTTTATCATTCGCACCATTATTTCAAGCCAGGCCCGGTCCACCGATTCCAACTGTCCCGACGTTCCCGGCACTTTTCCTCTTTGGCGTTCGCGCTCTTCTGCTCTTGGGTTTTCTTTCTGAGTTCCCGGCGAATCTGTCGCTCGAATCCTGGGACGGTTGTTCTTGTTGCCATTTGTTTGATTTCTTTCTCCCGTCTGTTAGTATTTTCTGGTTTGATTTTTCTTTTGCTCGTGTGAAGTTGCTCGGCCACGGCCCTGTATCGATGAGCGCCGACTTGCTGTGTACTATGCTCTTTATGCCCAGCAGGTTTGTTACTCCGTGCTGGCATCGCTCGTTGATCGCCTCGTGATAGTCACGGTTCAGGCTAAGTTTATTAAGTCTGTCCTCCATTTGGGACATATTTATATTCGATTTCAGAGTAAACCTTAGAATATAATTTGCAACTTGTAAATTAGCAGCGAGAGTTTTTTTCAAATCGATAGTTTTAGTATTGGTATGCCGCTCTATTTTACTTTTTATTGCCTTTCACTGTGTTTCCTGAACGTGCATGAAACTGAACTTGCCCAAAACGTGCATGGAACGCTGTCATCCAGATTGAAGTGCAACTACCAACGCTGGCCCTATAATAAAATAGCTGATCCAAGCACCCACCTACGCCTTCTCTACACTATACCTCGCTACCTGCAGTAGCATCACAAGGTGGCTCATCACCTTTGCCCAGGAATAATAGTTAGTTGTAGTTTGGTGAGTACATAAGAATCGTTATAGATTGAATGCATCAGACTCAACATGTTTGTGACCATATTCATCAATTATCTTCTATGTTGAATTTTTCCCAATAAAGTTCCTGTTCTAAAAACCTTTGGTGTTACTGATATTTATTTAGTAATATTCAATTATTAATTGCTATGGCCACGCTTCGGGTGAGCCCCGTTGTTCTTTGCCAAATTTTTTTCTAGCTTCAGGATTTTGTTGCGATTTTCGTAGGAAATGTTGATAAGCTTTTTCTGGACCCTGTTGGTGCGGTCATATGCGCTTTTCTTATAATAGACCGCTGCATTGAGGCTTTCGTTAGCCGCCGAGTTGTTGTTTATCTCGTTTTCTAGCGCGCGGACTTGGTCCTACAGCTGTCGGACTCGCGGCCAACGAGCTCAAGTCCCTTATCTGGTCTGGGAGGATCGTGTTATATTTTTTTGTTTTATCATTCGAACTTCCTGCCGAGAATTTTACTGTGACTTATTATTATTAAGGTTTCTGTTCTTCTTTCGCTGCTGCTCTGACTTGGCCTCTTTTTTTATTCCTCCATATGTATATATAACTATATCTGCTATTATTATTAATAATATATAGATATATATAGAAGATTATAGATTATAAGAATATATATATATATATATATATATATATATATATATATATATATATATATATATATACAGGGCTTTCAAAAAGTAACGGATCCACCCTCTATCTCAGAATCTATGTATCATAGGGTAAAATGACCCGAACAAAAGTTTTATGGTTCATAAAGTTCTGTTTTTTTGTGACCTCAAATTTGACCTTGATCTTGACCTTGAAGGTTTTTTGAAGGTTAATTTACGTTTTTTAAATGGGAATTGCTATTTTTGACCCCGGATTTGGAAAGAGCGGGAAATTTTACGTTCAGATATGTAATCATGTGATGGTAAAAATGACATCCAAATCCTACTTTTATCCTACTTTTAGCGCTATCTAGGAACAACGACGTGGACGTAGTAGAATTCTGTTCCCTTTGGGGTGCTTGATTAACGTGAGTCCCCTCGCCTCTCACGAATCGGGGTGCTTCTCGCGACTCATTATTAAATAATTAAATTATTATTATTATTATAAAATAATTAAATTATTATATATATATATATATATATAATATTCTTATTATATGTTTCCTGGTAAAAATTAAACCCACTGTTATGGTCGGTTCCTCTACCGCTGTCCAGTATTATTTGGTGGCGACTCGTCCATTTATCTAGAATAGACTGTAAGCGCCGAACATGCGCTTTATTACTATATATATATATATATATATATATAAGCTTACATGTATCTATCAATATAAATATACCTGACGTTATGTGCTCCGTATATTTATACAACACAACTTTATATTTATCAAAATTACTGCCCTTATATAAAAAAATCCCCGATGGAGCATATAAATTACTCAAAATATTATATTATTGACGAACAAAGGCGTTTTAATTAATGCGATTTCTTAAGATTTGTTATTTTCATCATCCCTCTAGCGTATCGCTGGCAAATAAACGCACATGATCTATCCAAAGTTTTCGCCAGTAGATACTGCCACGGTTGGCAAAAAATGTGCCTTGTCAATGTTAAATGGTCGGTACTAATTTTTATTAGGGCATTATTACTATTGCATATATTATTATTATATACGCTTTGCCGGCGCTCTGTTGCCCCCGTACGGTTCCTGTTTTCGTAAATATTGCTTGTTCTACCGCTCCTTGCGTTCTTATTTACTAATTATGCTCAAATATATAAATATTTGGTATACGTCCTTCTTACAGCCAGGTGTCCTTTCCCTTTTTGCTTTGAGCTGGATATTTTGCCCACCCGCAAGTCGCTGGTCCTTCAGGTCATTTATTTATATGCTGCTTTTATTTGTTCACTGTCTCGTACTTGCACCGTGCGTGCATCCACGTGTGTTGTGCTGTTCGCTATATGTTTAAGTGTTCGATTCCAATCACACATATATCGCGCGACTTCTTTATTTATTCTACTCTGTTTATTTGATTACTATCACCCACGAGAGTCGCGCGTCTGATCGGCACTGTCTATTCATGGACTCGAAGGAAAAAAATATGAATTATTGTTTCACGCACCTTTATTATTAGGCTTATTTTATTTATTTATTTATAATGTAACGTCCTAGATGGACTTGTGTATGTGAGGATGATTCCGTTTTTAGCCACAATCTTTCGATTGTATAGCTAGGGATGATATGACTATATATTATATTGTTTTTTTTGATAATTATATACGTTGGAAGGTTGGAATTGGATGTTAGGAAATTTATAAGATTTTAAATAGAAAACTGCATACATTCATATAGAAATCACTACAGTCTTAATTTAATTACACAAAATTAGGAAAATTTTGAGAGTAGGGAGTAGATAAAGGCTGGTCTTTTGGGTCAGTTACCAATTAGAAAAAAAATGTCAATGCCTGCGCTTTGTTTGAATGGCTTAAGAAAAGAGAATGAGTACAATTTACATAATATACAGTTGCTTAATAATATTTTAATAATTGCACTTATTATTAACAATTTTATGTCACTGAAAGAGCGAATTATGAGTCGAAACGCATATAATTTATAGTGAGTAAAATTATTAATAATTTACATTCAATTATTGTTTATTAAATAGTAAAATGAAAGTTATTAATTCTAAATATTATTACTTATAATTAATATTAATTTGTATAAGACAAATACTCAGTATCAACAGTAATCAACAGTACTCTTTTCTTAGATTTTAGCTGGATGTTACAATAATGCTTTTTTGTCCTTTCACCAACGTGCGCCGCGTGTATCAACGACACTATAAATATGCGCACTCGCAAAGAATAAAAAATTATTGTTTTACGAACCTTTCCTATTTAGCTTGCTTTATTTGTTTGTTTATAAAGATTTTTTTGTCCACTCTAACATTCATGCGCTACGTGCTCGATCCGCACTAAGTATATTAAATTTAGAGTTATTACTTTGCGTATCGCCTTTACCTTGTTCGCTGTACTTATTTAATTATTATGCTGTTTTGTTGATTTGCTGTGAATTAACGTATCGTCCGTACGTTCGGCATGATGCTGCACTATGAACAATTGAGTGAACTATGAACTACGTTGAGCACTCGATGAGTTTTGAAATGTCTTGCACGGTTTGTTTTTGTCGCTTGCACCAATCAACCGTATTGTTTATTTCCACTTCTTAATGTACACACGTCACGCGTCTTGTAGTTCCTCCGAGCCTCGATACACCTATCGCTCCACACGTTGCTGCTACTACCCGGGGTGACCAGGGATGCCAGTTGTTACAATAAATTACACAATGGGTTGTATGATTGTTCGTTATTTGTTGCTACGTGGTGTTCCCGCGGGGCGGAGCGACTTGGGCGGAGCGACTTGGGCGACCGGACAGCACTTTACTTTTGTCTTACTTCCTGGCTTCACGACCGACCCGTTTCACCTCGAGCGCGTGCATAACTCAAACTTGCCGGTGCTCCGGATTTCGGCACTCATCACCGCTACTTACCGAGAACGCGCAGCTCAGCAACTTACTGTCTGTACGTGATCGGGAGGCTACGCTCGTGGACACACGAATCCCTGCGACCAGCGGCAGGCCAGCGTTCCCGCTGATGGTGCAGCCCGTCGGTCGTGGGACCGGGCCGCACCGTACACCAGTTTCGTTATGTGACACTTGTAAGCACAAAGGCCGTTTATTATATAGGTGCATTTAAAGCGTGGACGGTTATTGTTGCCTAACTTAAATTATTATTATCTGTGATTTTCTGTTAATTTTAGAGCCAAGCTCTTGCTAACCTCTTTAAGCTAAATTAACTCGTGTACGTATCTCAATAAAAAATTATTAATTGAAATCAAGCTTCTGTGTCACATTGATATGATATTACAAATATCCTATAATACCTCTCCAAGATGGGTGGTTAACTCATTTACACTTCAATTTGATTTCGATTAACGCTAATGTTGATACATAAGATAAATTTAGCAAAGAAGTTAGTTTGTTATTTGTTTATTACAAATATGTTACATATCTTTTAATTATTCTAGCGTTTTCAAAGGAATACTGATGACAATTTTATATCCTAAGGAATGTATTAAAGGGTTTTATTAATATATTTTTACACATATATTGCAATATTGTCTAATAAAATTATACAGTTTCCCTGTAAATCGACCACAAGATAGCGTTAAACGAGAATGAAAAGAAGAAAGTAATTTTTATATTACATTTTTAATGGTATAAAAAATAACCTTTAATTGCAATATTCGCATTCCGGTTTGATTTATTTTAGGGAATTTTATCTCGTGTGCATGCCACAGCCAATCTGCACTACTTGAAGTCTGAATCTTTCTTGCGTCCTCTTGAAGAACTTAAATGTAGATATTTAGATCATATTATCATTAGATAGATTTTTACTACAAACAGTTGCATACCTTATTAAAAAAAAATATCATCAATATGTATAACAATGATTGAAATGTGATAAACATAAGTTAATCATCCAGGAAGCTATCAAATGATTTTTTACTAGATCCTTTATTGTAATGTACATTAAATTATACTAACATTTTTATAATTACTTTTATCAATTAAAGAACACGTGAGAAGATAAATTATGAAAATCTATTACTGACATGTTTGGTAGAGGTAAAATAGCTCGAAATATACTGAACGATTATACCGTATTTTTAAATTTAAATAATAATAAGATTGATTTTAAATAGTTTACACTTTAAAGCTGTAATTTCTATTATAATTCAATATTAATACCCAATTTATTATTAGGTATAAATAAATAATTTGGTAATATTATTAAATTCAAACCTTAGTTTTGTAAATACTGAGCTGTTATTTTATATTTATAGGTAAAGAAAAATTAGGAGTCCCTCAAAATGAAATAGTATCTTTAGTTCTTGAATCTGATGGGACTCAAGTAGAAGACGGAGAGTATTTCAAAACGTTGTCTAATAACACGATTCTTCTTCTTCTACGACATGGAGAACGTTGGTGTCCAACTGGTGTCGACATTATTCGTGCTGGTATGTTTAGTTTTTATAATGTTTCATAATGTATTAATTTTTATTTTAAATTATAACGTATTTTCAGCGATCTCGGCAATACCGAAAATAGTTTGTGAAACTATCCACGCTTTGGAATTGCACGATGAAACGCCTTCATGGAAGATTATGGACAATAAAGGACGTGTTACAGTGGTATTACACTGGGATCAGCGTTCATCAACATCGACACAAGTACAGCCACCAAAGGTTTCAGAAGTTGGGCCATCAGCCAAATATTCGCCAACAAAGAAAGTTGATTTGAGCTCTGCTCAACGTCCTTCATTGGTTATTCAAACAAGTCTTGATAAAATAAATTATGGTAACAAATCACCAACTGGTCCTGAAATTGGATCTGGGTCACGTTACAGTAGCCCACAAATCACTGTGATAAATCATGATGATATGGTGCAGCGGAGCTTTGTTAGTCCATGTAATAGTTCCTACGGGTCAACCAATCACCATGCCCGCCTTGTTAAGCAGGGTACCAGCTCCTTAGACAATGCATCAATTCATATCCACACTGCCGAATGTTCAAACCATATTCACCACCCAGTTACTCGTAATGGTAGCCCTGTAAATGTTATCGATGGTGGCCCAGGGCAAGAATGTGACTTTCATTGCTGTGCCCTTCATGAAGAAGGTCGACGTATCGCTGTACATAAATCTGTCGCAACTTCACCTATTCAAGATTCACAATTGCACGGTCCGCACCATTCATCACAGACACCTTCGCCACAGCCAACAAGCTCTCTTTCAGATGGCATGCGACGACCTGGAATATCGAAAGGTCATGTAAGATTTCGCGACACAGAAACAGAAGAAGAAACATTACCTCGAGCTCATTCTGTACATCGTATTCACCAGCAGCAACTTGAACAGCATGAAAGTTCAGAATCAGAAACTGAAAATACAATGATAGAAGATGAGGTTGTAACTTCAGAAAAATTTTTGTTACTTATTGATCAGTTAACTGTTGAACAGAAACACCACCTTAGCATTAAAGACATAGGAATTATACTTGAAAGACTAAACTCAAAAATACTTGATGTGGAAAGACTCGATCGAGAAAACGAAAGTGACGAGTGTTATAATTGGACTATTAAAGCTATTATTAGAGGAGACATATTGCGTGAATTAGGTGTTCTTTACAATGGTAATTATTATGCAATATCTGAACATCCTGGATACAAAGAGGAATCGGAAGAAAATAACGACGATAATGATGAAGAGGAAGAAGAAGACAGACTCTAGTTCCCGTGATTTTTGTACTTTACTCTTTAAATTATCCTATTTTCAACTAAATTTTCTTGGTCTTGCACATTAAAAATTTCATTTATAGATAGATAAATCATATAAAAACTATTACAGTAAACATAGAGCTTGCAATGTGGCGTGATAAAAGGGGAATTAGGCTACATGATTACATAACTTAATTGTAATAGGTTATGCGTTTCATTTAAAAATAATTGTTGATATTTAGACTAAATTAATAAAAATATCAAATCTTATTAACCTGAGTTTTTTTTAATATTTTTTCTGAATTTGTATTAAATATTATAAATTGATTTCTTATAAGAATAAATATATTATAAATCCTACAATAATATTTATATAAAAAGTCATAATCACAGTGCTAATGTAAAAATGTTATTCAATGTCTAAAAAACGTTGGCGGCGTTTAATTGCATACTTTACAATTTAAGAAATTGTTGTTAATTTACTGATGTATGCTCTAAATGTTGTCAGTCTATCTATCAATTATTACTATCATTATTTCATTACAGTCATTTACTGCACAAATACGAAGTATATCAATGACAGAATGTACTGCGTTGGGAAGGATAGAATATGTTTGAACAAAAACTACTTCATAATTATTTGACCTTCATTTTTATTCTTTTACTTAGTTTCATACTGCACTATCTAATCGAATTGAAGCAAAATTTACATGATGTTTTAGTGTAATTAACTGGTACAATGTATATAATACAAATATCATGTTAATATCCTTATAACTGCAAGTAATAATATCATTGTAGGAGCTGATTTTTATTTAACCTTCACATCGTATGAACCTTAACCGTCTTGTCCACTATTCTACATTACCAACATTTTCCTTTGTTTATAGAATATTTGTATAATTTTAACAGCCTATATTATATACATTCTTCTGGCCAACTACTATGATTAAGTTAAGGGGACCAGTTTGGTTTAAATTCCGAAAACGATACGAAACGATTTTTCGAACATAGAAAAAAGACAACTTCAATTAGCTAACTGTAACTTTTAGTGCATCAAGTAAACGGTCAGTATATGCTTTTTGTAGGCTAATGTAATATGTACAGTATATCTGTACATTGCTATGGATCACTCTTGTAAGTCTTTAATTTTGTATCATAATTTTGAATAAAAATGTACGGTAGACGTTAGCTCCGTATTTAGAGCAATTGCTTTTGTTTTAGGGCGTCCCGAATTTGAGTCTCATCGTCTAACTTTTCTTCGCAACTCTGTTTCCTAATTAAATACCCGCAACATTTGATGGAGAAACCCCCCTGGTGGGGAGACTATCGGTTTATATCCCGGCTAAAGAGGGGTATTTCGAGAGAACACCCATGTTCAGATTTATACTTTCCATCCCCATTATCTGATCTAGATCATGTCCAAAAGCCCCTGAGTTCGCTAGCACAGCAAAGCTACCATGCGCAAGCCAAACGGCCTTTCATCTACCCATCGGCAATACAATGTCCCCATGATTGATAATAAAGAAAAATGAATAATTTAGCTACAGAGAAGAATTCGCACGGAGGATCCGAGCAACGCTGCTACACCGGTATAGCTGATTCGTAAAAAAGCCGCGGACGGCTTTGCTTAACGGTGGAGGTGTCACAGACGTAATCGTCTCCAATGCTCGCACAATCCAAGCATTTAAGCAGAGCCAATCATAAGACAACTATATAGCCGTATTACAATGCATTACAACTAAATGTATCGTAGATGATAGCTCCGTGTTCAGAGAACTTGCCTTTGATTCAGGACGTCCAAGTTCGAGACTCATCGTCTATCTTTTCGGAACTATGTGCTCTCATTAAATATCCGTAACACTAGTTAAAGTTGTCTTTTTTTATGGCCGAGAAACGCAACGTTGTCAGAAATTGACCGTGGTTGGTTTGTTTAAAAAACCATTATTTGCTAATTGAAAGGTTAAAACATAATAACATTATTAACAAATATCAATTGAGAAATTTTTACTAAATTACAATAAAAATTACATCATTTCACTCTTTATTTTTAATGGCTTGAATCCGTATTTTGTCAGTGTAATAACTATCTAATACATGATGAACAATCCATAAATCATTATGAAAATAAAAACATAAAAATTAAATAATATAGCACAATAACTCCATGGAAAATCATTGAAAAGACTTCGGACAAAAAAATTTATGCTCAGTTTTTCACCCCGATTACGACAGAGTATATATGTTTTTTGAGACACCCTGTATATATATGTACTGGTAGCTATTGCGATAAAAAAATCTATAGTGGCAGTTATGGGGACAAATGATGCCTATCCAGATCATCCCAATAAAAGAGTGAGTGCTTGAGCAGTAAATACACGTGTATAAAGATGTACATACATAAAAATATATACAGAGTTGTACATAAGGATGCATACGTAGAATAAGAGCAAATATTAGAATTTTTATACTAATAAGATAAAATTTATAGTAACTACAGCACTGATTCTAAGAAAACTATAAGCATTACTAGATTTTAATAGAATAAATTTGAAATTAATGTAATTTTTATTTTTGCAACTTTTTTATATCAACAAAATTTTATAATAATGAAGTTAATTTTATATTGTCTTTTAGAATTATTTAATTATAAATTTATCCCAATGGTATTGTAATCGCCACTATTTTCATTAAGATCAAGAAAAAATGCAAGAACTAAATATATTGGTAAATAAAAAATTTCAATTAAGTAAATGAACAATTGATAGTATTTTCAGTTGATACATAAGTAGTATACGGGCTGGTATCGAGAGACATTGTAGGCGGACCCAGACCTATAAAAAGTGTTGTGTAAACATGACGTAATTAAAATCATTTATTACCTTATATTTGTTTGTTTATATAAACAAATAATTAAAAAATCATTGTTTATGTCAACAAAAAGGTAATTAGTATGATTTATAGGTAATAAATGTTACATTTGAGTAAACAAAAACATAAAGAGCCCATTGTTCTATGCAGAAAAGAAACAAAAAAGGAGGTGTCAACAGACACTTAATGTTTGTTTATATAAACAAACACACGCAGCAACCCGCTCCCTTTACACCATACTAGACCTGATCTTTACTCGAACTTTCGTCATAGTTACTCCCACCACGTTTTACTCTATACCAGCCCCGCGAAGAAAAATTTCCTACCAGACAGTGGCAACGTTACTCTGTGTTACGTTTAACTCTGTACTGGCCCTGCGAACCGTTTTAAGAAAGTGAGAGTTTTGTAAGCTAGATGACCTAATTTACATTATTTATAATTCATAAATGTTACGTTTCTACGAACAAAAGTATAAAAAAGTTATTTATTTACGGAAAAAAGAAATTAAAAAAGGGGTGTCACTTGCCAGTTAATACCTTTACAGTTAAAAAGCGAACTCCTCTCTTTTGAGAGCTGAACTACAACCATAACAGCCCTACATTTTCCATTTGTATATGCATATATGTATATGATTTCTCTCCTTCTCACACTCTACTCTATACTAGTTCCGAAACTCTCTTCACTATACCGACTACTAGCTCTCTCTCTCTCTGTAACTTATATCGTATAGCTAAATGATTAGAGATAGGAATTTATTTAAATAAAAAAATATTACAAATTTTCAGAAATTTTTTTATTAAATCACATATTTTGACGTATGCGTACATATATAGATACACACGTATATATTTTTACTCCAATGCAGTCCTGGAGGTTGTGCTCGTAATCTTGCGATGTATCGGATATTAGGTTTTCTCAGCTACAAAATACCACGCCCGCATTTTGCTACCGAGTGTGTGTATGCATGTATACATATACTTTTTTGACAATAATGCATATTGCATTACGTTTGAATATATGCGTTGGTCCTGAAAAGAGCCTTTTAAAACATATCTTTTAAAATATAAAAAATTATTTATGCATCACTCGAAAAAGCCTTTGTTAATGAATTCTTTGGAAAATCCTCTGTTAACGAATTCGGTGGAAAATTTTTTTTCATGAGTGGTTCTTTATTTTCCCATAGACCCTTTTCTTTGCGGGTGTTTATTAATTTGCTATTGTCGTTGCCACCCATAATAGCTAATTTTTAAGATGTTTATCAAAACATCTACCCTCTTTTCGAGTTGATGTAAGAGTGAATAAAAAATTGAATCTGCGCACTATTTTTTACCCAAGATCTAGTACACGATGTCGCAAAGCTTACTCTAAATTTCATCTTTGGAAATTGTTGGAAAAGGTAAAAAATGTACAAAAATATTTTCACATGCAAAAATTATACATTTATTTAATATTTGAAAAATATATATATATACATATATATATGTATATATATATATATATGTATGTATACATATATATATATATATATATATATATATATACATTTGTGTATGTATTACATAGGAAACATTACCTCGTACAAATATTTAGGCAACTTATCTAATCTAAAAATATATATCCATTAAAATGACATTGAATACATCGCTACTTAAGCCAGTAAAATTTAAATTATTTTCAACAAATTCGTTAATAGTATTCTTGCGATTGTTTGAATCTTAAATCTATACATTCGCTAACCTACTTTAAACCTAAAAATGTTTGTAAATGCATTACAATACTCAACAGGTTATCGTACTTTTTTTGTTTCTTGCACTGCGGTTCAGTGGAATAACGTTGTTGTTAGTGTTGTTTTTGTGGCGATTGTTGCTCTATCGACTCCAAGCAGCCTTGTTGCACATTTACTTCAAGCGCAATCTCCATCTTTGGTGGTGGCACGGTTGGCCTCTCGTCAATTGCAATGGCTTTCCAGCCAAACAGTTTATCAAGCGTGTCGTGATTTGTTAAAAAAATCTTGCCAGACATGTTAAATTCTTGATGAAACGGGTATGTAGCTTGGATAGTCGAATGTTACATACTTGGCTGGCGATCCACTGCTACAGAGTTTAAGCATTGGTTTATAAAACCCAATATGGGACTGAAACCCAATAATTGCACGCTTCGAATTAGATTTATTCAGACCGTAGGTAGTTGAGTACACAAGGTTACAGGTGATTGGTTTCACCTTTGAATTCTCGTTGCTAGTCATTGTAGATAGATTTTTTCTGCTATTTCAAACGAACACAATATGTGAATTGCGAGGTAGGTTAAGAACGACCGAGCATTAGCGACCCAATGTGATCCAGGTTTTTTGGATGTATCGAGATTCGTTTCAATGGCTCGGGTGTGGATAATAATTTGGGTTTGCACTACATACCTACCGAATCAACCTTCAACTCGTGAATGACTCGAATGATTTGACACGTATTCATTTTGTCGTTGCCACCTCTTTCAATGCTTTTGCCTCTACTTTAACTATAGCGAGTAGTTTCTTCTGGTCGTCGTCGTTGTTGTCGTAGACCTTGTCGTAATGGTCATCGTTGTCGCCTTTGTCGTTGATGTGTCATCGGCGTCGTTGTTGCCCCCGTTGCCTACACAATCAACAACGTCGTAACTGGTTGGATGATATCTGTACGATATCACGAGGACCTTGTTTCTGTACAGCAAGCAAATTTAACCATCTTCTTATTTGAGAGGCTCCACGCATCGTGCAAAAATCTTTCTTATCTTCAAATTTCTTGGTACCGTGTGTCGAGCAGACTAAAACGTTTGGAAATAGCTTTCCGAGCGTTTTGAAAGCTCAGTGCCTGGTAAGTTTACAACTCGTCGCCTAACTATCGTTTCCAAATACCTGACTTTTTCTTCACAGCGTGCGTACAGGCGTCACAAATTCTTCATTAAACGTTGCAATGTATGGCACAAATGTTTTATCGAGACATTACCGTCGTACGAATCTATACGGTATACTTCAAGAGAACAATAGTTATTCGTCTGTTGAATATCGCTGGATAAATCGGTATAATTACACGGTGCGCGAACGACCCAGTGACCAATGATGCGACTTTGAAGAGATATAACAGCCACCTCTTTGGGAATAAATTTTTTATTTATATCCTAAAGTTCTGAATATCGATCATGTAGTCAGTCATGATGCTGTAGCTATCGCTCCACTATGTTAATGAATTGGTTGAGATCTAAGGCGTGGCCAACTTGTTCACTCGTTTCATACGCGAGGTTGAGCGTATGTCCATTGCTATTTGATGGTTAGAGTCGATTTCCAAAACGTTATCGTACTCTGCGTAAAGTATACAATTGATAGACGTGAGTAAGGGTGTCTCGAAACGCACCTCTATACTCGTCTAAATGTCTACTCGACTCTTTAGCACGGCGTACGATTGCTTCCGAGAAATTTGAACCTTTATTGGTAATGTCATCCAATACGTTAATTCGCGCTCGTATAGCCTCCTTGCCCACCGCTCGGGCTCCAGATGAAATGTACGGGAGAATTTTTCGAAATAATCCACCGAGCCAAGCACCTATACCTCTTCCGCGTTCATAATTGGCACCAGAATAAACGTCCCGCACACCAGCACCAGTCCGTTCCTCGGTCGACATTGTATCCACCGCGTAATACATAGGTTTGTTGATTTACCCTAGTATTAAAAAGATGCGGAAAATAACCCTTTTTACTACTCTCAGACAAACCAAAGGCACGAGGCAATGTCGCTTAACTTCATGTTAAAATAATTCAACGAACCAATGAAGCGCATTCCTCCGTATTGAAGAGATACAATGCTCAAGCCATTTAAAATAATATTTGGGCTTTGAAATTTCCGTTCTTCAGCTATCGATTTTAAAATAAACTGCGAGTCGAAACGGCTCGCATTGTATGTAATGCATATGATTGCCGAAAACTCTTTTTCCCTTATCGCTAATTGAAGCCATTATTTAACAGGGTTTTCGGTAAAAATATGCTTGCGTACACTACGGGTTGCACAACGAATCGAAATATTATCAATATCTATGTAGTCCATACACACTTGATGTACGACGCATAGATTCGGTATACGTTTTAGGAACGCTGTATTTCTACGATACTCAGAATCTTGATGAGTTTCGAAATCGAAAAATATATATAAATTTTTCAACTCCACATCGCCGCGTGATGTCTTCTTCACGGTCATGACATCGTTGATGGGCTGTATAAAACAATATTCATTAAAATCGTACTTACGTTTGTATTGTTTGCACCAATTAATCCCACATTGATGCTTTCCACCCAAAGTATTCCGATTTTACAACAAATTTTGTAAATTTTTAAAATAGCGAAAATTCGTTTTTTTTTTTCGTAACCACCGCTAGTTTTGTAATTATTGAAACATTTATCCCCGTAAAATAAACGATTTTGTTAACTACACTTTGTTTCCAAAGTCTTGCAAGGTTGTTGCAAGGTGGATTAACAAAACAATGCTCGTATATACGACATTTATGATTTTCGACATTTTTATATCTTCGGTTACAAAAAGAACGAAAAAACTTTGCTTTCGAAGCGCCGAAAATGTTGACGATCGTGTCGTAGTGCGAGTCGCTGTACAATAAATATATAATGTCGTGACTAGTACTACTACTACTGCCACCACCATCGTTGTCGTGAGGACGACCATCGAAAAATACCGGATCACCGTTTCCAAACGTTTTATCATCGGCCTCTATGGCAATGTTATTTGCCGCATAGAACGTTTGGAATTGATGCAATTCGCGAATTCCGTAACCTTCGCGAAGAACAATAATTTCTGCATCGCTACAAAGTTTTTCAGCCCGCTCACGCTGTTGATGACTACGAGAGTCCCTCAATATCTCGCGGTAAACATAGTTTATTATTGTTATTTATAGATACGATTGAGCGTTGAGTTAAAGAGTTAACGGTTTTTCATCTACTATTACCGCCTCTGCCGCTACCTACAGGGATTTCGACTGTTGCGGAAGTTATAAATGCATCGTTTACGTCTATAATATTATTTGGCATATTCTTTCTATCAAATGCCAAAGATCTTGGTAATTAAAATTGTTTGCAGGCCTAAACGAAAGTCCAGCGGAGCCGCTCGCAAGATTTTGACCGGAAATCGTAACTCCGATCATATCTGTTGCGCGGCGCGGTAAAGTTTTTCAATATGCGGTTATATCGCGATCGGTCCCTCGGTCCAATCTAAACTATTTACATTTACAAGTGGTTGGTTTACACGCATGGTGAGTTGTCGACCAACCACCCCGAATCGCTCTATTCTCATTTTCTATTGTAAATCTAAAAGCCGGTGACAGTACCTCATCAATGGCGCTCTGCTATTGCTGTTGCTTCTCCTCCTCCCCCGCCTCTACTTCATCGGAGATAGGCGCCTCGGCAGAGTTGGATTTGAAACCACCACCGGTCTGGCATTACTAGTGGTGCTGTTGCTGGTGTAGCGGCACAACACTTGCAGCTGATGATGATGCTGTCGTTGATGTTGTTGTTGTTGCTGCTGCTGCAATCAGTATATACATTATTCCTCGGGTTGACCACTTAAACCGTTTCGAACTCTCTCGAGAAGGTCTCTCAATTCATCGGCAGAGATTGTGTAAAATACAGACGACTCGTATTCTATCATATCAAGCAACCAACGCATTTGTCGGGCTCTTGAATTGCTGAGAATACATCGACCTTGAGTGAGAAAAGCACACTCTACAGTCGACGTCTAAGTACTTTATATATAAATATAAAATATATATATATATAGTTTTTAACATTTTTGTTTAATGTACCTTCATTTAATTGCCGGTCAAATGCATCCGTTTGATCGAATGGTGGTTGAGGCTCTGCCCATTCAGCAAGAGGTTGCTCACGCACAAAGAATGACAAAAATATCTCAGACCTCGAAAGTTCATTCGAGTTTGCAGGTATATCTTCATTTGCGTAATGCACGAGCATCCAATGTACCTCGTCGTACGGCCTTCTTGCGCGTAGAGGTGCAGGTGCAGAGTGGCGAAACACGATATTCGCACCCTCGTTGATATTCGGTATAACTTCCTCGTTATCCGATTCGACAACTTCGCTACTTCGATCGTCGTCGTCGTCGTCGATGTCGTCATTATTGACACTGCTGTCATTAATCATCGTCTTTGTCGTCGTCGTCGTCGTCGTCAGAGGAAGCTTCCTCCTGTTGAGGCCCCGCGCGTACTTCAAAAACACGTACGCGTGCCGCGCCTTCTCCTATTTTCATCGTACCATCGTCATCAGTCTTCCGCAGTAGTCCATGCACCTCAAGATCTACGACCATACGATAATCAGGAGACTGCACTATCGTAGATGTCATCGAAAATGTGTTATGCGAATCATCATCGTCGTCGTCGTCCTCGTCCTCTTCGAGAAGATTTATTCTCTCTGTAGAGAAATCATATTGTTAGTTCCATTTAAAAATACAATTTAAAATTTATGTTAAAAATTCTTACCATAATCCTCTATAACTCTAGACAGTGCACGTCAAGTGTGCCTCGCTCTGCAAGGAATTCGCTAACTAGCCGTATCCACAATTGGCGAGTGTCAAAGATAGCGTTGGTGCATTCGGGCGATTCTTCTGTACCTAGCTTGCGCCAACAGGTTTCGTAATTGAGCCCTAAGCTGCACAAACGAAATACTACGGCGAATTCTTCGAAACCACGCACTATCACACTGCCTGTAGTCACTTGGCACTTGGCACCGTAAGGCCCTGGCAAACTGAAATTCTTCTAAACTCTTGCTGGTTTTTAAAAAGAATGAAACGTACACGTACGTGCACCGTAGTTTTATTCACGATCCTCGATAAAAAGCTTAACTGGAAGGAATATCTCTCGGTCCAATGCAACAAGGTAATAACAGCCTTTTGGACCTGCAGAAAGGCCTTCAGCGGTACCTGAGGACTCAGTCCCAGGATGTTCCTTTGGTTATACAGGGCCGTACTCCTACCCAGACTCGCATACGCCTCTGTGGTCTGGTGGCCTAGGGTGGAGCAGGTTAGGGCGGGAAAGGCCCTGGAAAGACTAAGGAGACTTATACTTAGGTACTCATTCTACTGGCTGGAGTAGAACCCATACTCCTCACCATTATTGGTGAAGCGGCAAAGACGTCCTACAGACTAAACGCCCAGGTTAAATGGAGGCCAGGTACACGACACACCCGAATACCCAGGGTGTTGACATTCGATCCAGAAATCAACATGAGGACGGATATTATCACTCCAAGATTTTGGAAGGAGATATACGGTGAAAATACCCAGCAGGGAGGACTGGAACATGAAAAGGAACAACCTGCCGAGTAACGGAGAAATCTGGTATACAGATGGATCCAAGACCAACAAGAGAACGGGGGCGGGATACTAGTGTCGCAGGGATGGAAGGGGTACTTCTCTTCCACTGGGGAAGTACGCCACCGTTTTCAATCTGAAGTTTTAGCCATCATGTCCTGTGATCAGAGGATCTTAGAACTCGAGACACGGGATAAGCAGATCAGCATCTGATCTGACAGCCAGGCAGCGCTGGGGCGTTGATAACTCATCGAACTACCTTGCCGCTTGTCTGGGACTGCAAGAAGATGCTGAACAAGCTGACCTGGTACAACAGGGTCAGGCTACTATGGGTGCCGGGACATAATGATATCAAGGGCAACGAGGTTGCTGACAGACTAGCCGCCCTGGGAGCAGGAACCTGCCTTCCGGGACCAGAACCCGCGGTCGGGGCGCCAAGATACCTAGCCGCCGGGAGGATACTGGAATGGGTTAGGGACCAGCACACCGAAGGTTGGTGGGAAAGTCGTGACTGCAAACACTCAAGGATAGTGATTGGCCCGGCACTAAATAACGAATGGAGCCTCTGTATAACTGGCAACAGCAGTAGGAACTCCAGGTGTTTACCTCAGATCATATCACGTCATGGGCGACTCAATCATTTCGGCAGGAAAACAGGTAAAGAAGAATCGGGTACGTGTAGATGGTGCGGGTTGGAGGAAGAAACTCCTGCCCACATCGTGACACGATGCCCGGGCTTTTGCAACCTGAGGAATCAGCTACTGGGGGACTTCTTCATAGACCCACAGGAGATAAGGCTCGTCAACTCGGGTGCCATCCTATCGTTTTGGAGAAGGGCTGGCCTACCGGAGTAGCATGAGCAACTTCAGGGGATGGTAGAACAGCCTACGTACCGGGGATATCAAGCCCCCCCCCCTAGAGCAAATAATCATAATAATAATAATAAAAACCTTTTTGTTATCAGGTATCGCATATTTTAAATGATTTGATAATTACTCTATCAGTGGCTCTATATATGAATTTACGACATTATAAGCAAAAGCGTTTCTAGAAACTTTATTTTCATTAATCATATTATGCAATATCATAGCATTCATCAATGAAGATTGAACCAATCTGCATACAATAGAAAACAAATTAATCGATTACATCTTGGGATGAGATAAATTGAGAACGCATTTAAATTGAACTTGCATAATATTACCGCGTCCTCCGACTATCTATGGTTGTGTCTGTAAATGTTACTTTTTGAGAGAGAGTAATTTTTTTTGCGTTTTCGTAGTCACATTATTTTATATCTTGAATACGTCTTGCTATACACATGCATAATTGTAATATTATTGTATACTTTACTTATTGTAAACGAAAATGTAAAAAAGCGTCAGCGATCAACTTTTAACTAGGGATTCGCTCCGTTTACATCGGGACAACGTTAACGATTCACACAAGATGGTCTTCATCTTTTCGAGGTAACGATTTCTCGAAATCACCTCCGAGGTTGAATGATTTAATTTCAGAAAAGTTACAATGCGACCTTGAAAAAACGAAGGTGAGGGATGATGGTTATTTTTCCTTCTCTTTTCCCACCTTCCTACCGGGTGTCATATCAAATCTTATTGGAAAGGCGATATAACCCGATACATTTTAAGTTTTCCTTTCATCCGACATTCAGTGGTTGAGGTCTCAAAGAAAGGCATGTGCAAACTTTCGTAGAATTTGTATATTAAAAATGTTAATTAAATAATAAATTGCAATATTATTATAATCGTAAATATTATATTTTAAGAATACGATGGTTTTTAAACAAATAAAATCGGTTTTTTGCAATACTTTTAAAAGATTAAAATAATCTTAAAAAATGTAAATATTCTGGATAAATTTAACTGATTTATTTGAGAACAACTTTATACAAAGGTTATTAATATGGTATTTAATCAAAGTTAATAATAACTTTAATAGCTCCAGATTGTGTTGATTTCGCTGCTTCAAAAGCCTCAGAAGTTTCCTCAAATTTGTATCTATGAGTAACAATTGCTCCTAAATTAATTTTTTTTGTTGCAACTAAATTCAATGCATCTACATAACTGAAAAATACAAAATAATTACTATAGTATAATGTGGATAAATAGGTCATTCTTGGAAAGGTCTTATAAGCACTAAGTTCTACATCTTTAATTAAATCGTAATATAGGTTTTTATTATCAACATTTGAACATTATATACCAATTAAAAATAGTTGTTGCTTTATGATCCAATGTTATTTTTCTTAGTCTAAAGGAATTATATTTTATTACAGTTGTTTGAACATGTACTCATAAAATCAAATAAAATGTTTTTCACTTCTTTGCTTAACATCAAGTGTCATTTAATTTTAGCTTCTTATATATCCAAAATTTACAGGTATAACTACGCTCTTTAAAAAATGTATGCTACTCTAATACAAAATTAATCAAACAAAATGTAATCTAAGAGACCATTTTGATTGATAATTTTCTTAGACAACGATTTGGATTTCAACTAATTTTTTGCGCCAGTAAAATTTACATTCATTATATAAATTAATGATGATTAATATAAATTATTGCGTAAATCATAGACTTAATGTACCTTTTTTGTAAAGTTTATTTTTTTGATAGGTTAAACCAACATCTAGATTGCATCGTATGTGTGCCGGAAATGTACATTTTAAGTCGAGGCAAATCCTAGTACTAACCTAGTTTTTTTTTGACTATTATGACGGTATGCAAACCGTCATGCCCCAGCTTGTACCGTCACTAACTGACATATGCTGTAACAGGCACAGCCAGGGAAGTATCGAGACGAACGCACTTGAAGCGAGAGAGAGATCTACGCGGCACGTGTAAATAGAACTATTTGTTTTGTAGAGAACAAATAGTTCTATAGTGATCACGAGCGAGAGCACAACCCCGAAATCGGTAATCGAAATTCTGACATCTGGTGCTTTTCTTCGCGACCACGCTTATTGGCATTCCTCGCCTGTGACCGACGAGACCGACTCACTATCCAAGACGAGCTCGAGGTTTCTGCTGCAGCCCACCGGGACCCAGCAGAGAACGATAGCGACATCGCCTTTCCGTTGTGAATCTGCTGAGTAATCCATTTATAAGTATCTTTGTTTCTCTTTCTCGCCAGCTTCGCCCCGTTCCCTTCCGCGTATCTGCGTACCGCACGTTAGAGCGTACCGTGTTACAGAGACTCTCACAACAAAGTTGCGTTTATAGTTTCCTCCAAATTTCCCGGCTTGTTTATTTTATTTTGTTCCTGCCCCGGATATACTTCTAGCTACTCTCTGACTCGGGAATAGCCAGCCACCCCGTCACATTATTACCGACAAAGAAATAAAATTGAAAATGTTATTCAGGATATAAATCTAGCGACCGAATATATTAATCATTTAAACACTCTAGAATCGAATGATTTACAAATGAATTTTGCAGTGAGTCAAATTAGTGAAATGAGTGATATTAATGATAATGAATTGTCTGCTGTTTCTGACTGTGATTCCAGCACTTCACCAAATTCCTAATTAACAGTGAGTGAAAACGTATATGTAAAAGAATCTGATAATATAATGTGCGAAAAGACAGAAATAGAAGAACTAGGTAAGTGAGTTATAAACACGAAAGTTTTAAAAATATTTAAGAAGTGGCTTCTACTTAATATCCCTACTTCAACTGAGACTCTTCTACTTATAAGTATTAAGTTAATTCCAGTTTCTATGGAAGAAGCATCCCATGGCAGTATAGATCGATTTATCTATTTTAGGGTTGAGAGCAATGAAAATATAGTGAATCCATATCTTCATTATATAAACATGCTATAACTTATAGTGAATATTAACATAACACTATTCTTCTCTAGTGCAGTTACGATATGGCCAAAATATTGTGTAAAATCTACAACAAAGAAGACCTTTATACACCTCTCACCGCTTCTCTATTTTCTGTACAATATCAAAATTTTATATTTGAAATTGCTATTTTACAATATTCAGGTGTCATTATTAAAAATAGACGTTTCTGAATAAAAATTTAAAAAAAAACTCACTGAGAGTTACTCAGTAGCTGCAAAACAACAGATCACAGATGTTAAGAGGATACATCTCTGGCAAAGTTTCAATCAAATAAAACATATATCCTGCATGAAAAGATAACGCAGACTTGACTGCTACTAGCTCTGTGAGTATAAATTCATTGCGTTTCTGACATCCCATTTCGTCCCATCTGTAAAGTGCTAAAAATACCGAGTTAATATATAACGGTAAATTAATATACACTGCCAAAATACTTATGTAAACCTCTAGAAAATGCAACGTGGTCAAACCGTAGACACACACATCACCCTAGGCAAATTGTTTAGTACCGAATGTATGGTCGTTACTAGAAATCTGCGCGCATGTTGCTTAGCGAAAACCAGAAATTTACGAGCGGTAAAAGCCAAAAGCTCCAAATACGGAGTTCCTCGACAATCAAAGACATCATAAATTGATGGTGACATACGAGTCAAATGACAAAAAAATGGTATTCCCAAAAAGAATGTCGACGTCTGAATCACACCAACCGTAGTCCCCAGAGTTACCACGGACTAATATCGTCGCAAAAGCCAAGAGCCGAAATAATCTCAGAAACCATAAAAAACCAATAAATAGATTATTACATGATAAACCGGAGATCACAGATGCGAGTACAACGAGATCAAGACTAAGTAATTAGTATAAAAAGGCCTAGATCCAGGTCTAGCACACTCATTCCTACGTAAACACCTTTGCGAGAGAGGCCTCTGCGACCGGATCAACCTTTAACTTGAACAAATTCAAGTTTCACGAAGGGAATGCATTGTATTTTATAACCTATGTTCAATAGACAGTATATTTTAAGAGTATTTTGAGTAAAATTAAGAGTTTTCAATCTTTTTGTAAACTTCTGAGAGAATAAATATCTTTAACTGCATCTGCCATAGTTTGAGTTATTCGCGCATATATTCCTCCAACTTAGCCCATTCCCATTCGACGCTCAATATACCTGCCAACGAGATCGTAGTTGTACCGCACCTGCTATAGCCTTTCACCGTCATACAGGTACGTTTCTTCCTTATATTTCTATCGATTCAGGGCGAAATATATCAGTAAAGGTATTTTTATATCTAGTCACATGTAATTGATACATGCAAATCTTTATACAGCAACTCATATAATTTTTACACAAAAATTGAAATATACTTGTCAGATGTATCAACTTCAACTATTAGTGATGAGCAAAGAATACAATCTTTTGAGGAATACGTTAACGATGAAAAAGACTCAAACAGTTCATACATTGAAAACTTGAATACAAAACTCAAGGTTGCTGAAAATATCTTTGCCAATACTCCATCATTTGTGAATTTTAAAACAAATAATGATTCCCTTTCAATAATTGATATTTCAAATGTTAATATTAGCACTTATAGTTGTAAGAGTAATTAATCTAAATAGATTTAAACTATTACCTTAATTAATGTACCTAGCTTTAACTTTAAATACCATTAATGTTAAAAATCTGTTATTGTATTTTCAGATTTTAGACTGACTGTCTAATTAGAATTATTTAAAATTCGTAGTGAACCAAAATTAATTAGAAGCAAAACGATTTTTTAGCTACTGACAATAAACCAATGTTAACTGGTATAAACACAAAACATTTAATACAATGAGATTATTGAAACATAATAGAAATACGAAAAATATATATCTCTGTTTTAGGTTTATATCAAATAAAATTACTTACTCATTAACATAGCGAAATGCTGTCTTTATTTCAAGTTCTTTGATAAGAGCAGTAACCAGTGGTACTTTCATTTCGGGTTTACCCATTCCAACTAAAATTACTTTTCCTCCAGATTGAGTAATCTGAAAATAATATAATTTATTAACATCTGTAATAGGATAACATGTTTTTTTTCTCAAAATTATTTTTAACTTTTGTTTGACATCGTATCTATTCATGAATTTAGTTAGAATTTTCACGAAGGTTTTCTAATTTACGATAAGTAAAGTTGGAATGTATACCAATTTCGGCATTTATGCCAATTTCCAAAAAATTCTAATTTCTCAAATGAACAATTCTCACCAAGAACGCAAAAGATACTGTTCTTGTAAAATAAGTTTAATTTTACAAATAAAATACTTTCAAACTTACTCGAATAGCTAACTGTATTGATGATTCGGCACCGGATGCGTCTATTGTGATATCGGGTCTTCCATTGAAAAGCTTACAGATATTTTCTTCATTTGTTTGTGATGCAGTAATATCACTAATATGATATACTGCATCAGCCTTTAATTGTGATGCAATTTTCAATCTGTATTCCATTAAATCTGAAATATACATAATATAAATTTTAATTTTAAAGGTCTAATGATATTAACGGATGAGAGGCGAAATGAATCGGTATAAAATACTAACTAAAATGTATATCTTTAAAATAATAATATTTTGAAAAAGAAATATACAAGTGATCAGAATTAGATGCGAAATCTTTACTGCAAATAATTTGATTCATTATGATTTTAGAGCATCTCTATTTTTGTCTAAGAGTCTTACTGAATATAATACATTTAAGACTGTAAATCCCATTCGATAAAAACGATGGTACTAGTGGAGATGTAAAGGCATCGCATTACAATGAAACGTTATCACTAAAATCGTATTATGAAAGCTATGGCATATCTTCTTATTGCTAAAACTACTCTCAATTTCATCAACTTCGGGAATCGGATGTTATAAAAACAGCCAACCGAGATGTGTCTTTGTTAAGAAACATTATTAATACTTAAGCCCCTCTTAGTTGATGAATATTTTGATTTTAAAGTAATTGCATTCCCTGTCAGAGAAATCATGGAGATTTAGAAGTGCTTCCTTTTTCGACATTTGCTATTTGGTAGTAAGTGTATTGTAATCCGGAGTGATGTCAAAAAGAAGGCCTATTTATGCATGCTAAGTTTACTTACACGCGTAAACTGGTTTGTATGCGTTGGGCTAAACGTCGCTTGGTCCTGTTAGAAACTGTTGTCAATTTTGACAACTATTTCTAATTGATCGGCAACTTCCCGCAGAGTGGCCACACGTATTATCGTAATATCTTTGACTGTACCGATTTTCTCTCTCATTCTATACGGCGTCGTACTTTACATTGTGATTATCGCGAAATTCACACGGCAACCGTCAAAAGTTATAAAGAGAAATTAATGTATGCTGTCATAATAAATATGTAGAAACTGTTTCCTTCTCTACACACTGTCTTTTACCACATGTATTTACTTTCCAATAAACGATTTTAGGCAAGAAATAAAGAATTTCATATATACACATATATAGTTTACACTATATCTAGTTTTTGGACAATTACAGTGCCGAATCTTGCCAGTTGATCATATTCTCCTATTCATCAATGCTTATGCATATCAATCCATCTCTCCTCTCTATTGTGCTTTGACCTACACAGTAGGATAGATTGCTGGGTGACCGAGCTCTAGTAGCAACATGGACATTTATATACCAAGCAGGTAGACAAGCGAACGAAATTTCATCGTGACCAGTTCCGAAACATCTCCTCTCTTATACCCCCAAAAACTGGCAAAATCGAGCGCATTTTGTATATGTGCAATATATTGTTTCACGGCATTCGTTTTGTAAGAAACGTTCTCGATAAAAAAGCTCTAGGACCAGAACGGAAGGGGGAGTAAATACCTACTGAATACACAAGGATTATATATGACAAGTATTGGCTTGTCATATATAATACAAAATCAAATTGCGCTAATATATTAATTTTAAATAGCTAAAATATTACTGTGATAGTCGAATTATTTTTAAAGTTATGTCACTTTAAGCAGTGGCACGTTGTTCCGCAGCTGTGCAATTTCCCTCAATGCGCGTCCCACCTTTCTGTCTTATAATCCAAATTTTGTACCTGGGAGCGGAACAAAGATTTTTCACGATAATATTTTGGATTTGTAAATGTTAATGAACCATTTTACTGAACAATTTGGTATATGATTCCAAAACACTTGAACTCTGGCCATAAAAATGTTTCTTTTTGCTTACTCTAATATAAACAAGAAAGCTCGTACTGCTCGTTGAATAGAAAATCTTAAATGCAACTAATTTTATGAGGAGGCTGAAGGACTATAACAATTATAATTATAATTGTATGAAGGAAATAATAATTTTCTCACTGAAAACTGTGAAGGTCATTATCTCTCTGTTTAGTTTTTAGAATAAAATTCTCTTCTATATTAACCGTAATGGAGATTGAAAAAGTAGCTTCAAACTATTGTTATTACGGATTGAAGTAGTTTCTTTTAAATGCCTTTTTCAATCTTCTTAAAAACGATACGTTTAATTACTTTTATGAACGAAATACAGTTTATGTAGCAGAAAATCTATAAAAAAAAAAATATTTTTTGAAAATTTATGTTCGGATCAAGTCAGCCAGAAAATTACATACAAAGAACGTAGCCCCATAAGTACAATTTTGGGTCCCAAAAAATTGCATTATTATTTATTCATTGACTTATTCTAACAGCTAATTGGAAATCCTTCAAATGCTACAATCACTAACCTGTTATTACAACTTTATTTGCTCCCATTGCTTTGGCTACTAAAAGATTTACGAGTCCTATAGGACCTGCACCTAAAATTAATACATTAGAACCTATCCCAATTTCAGCTTTTTTGCACGCATGAACTCCAACAGATAAGGGCTCAAGTAATGCACCTTCTTCAAGGGATACATTTTCTGGTAATCTGAAATAATACAAAGTATTTTGTAGGGCAATTTTATTCTTACACATTATTATGTATTACACATAACAATTATATTTAAAGACAAAATGTACCACATATATCACATAGCGCATTTGTAAAAAAGTAAACGTTTTTCGTTTCTACGTAGTGTAAAATATACGAATTTGTATAACTTTTTGTGTTAACGAGAAAAATTTAAGATCCGCAGAAATAACCGTTAAAATATCTACATTTAAGATGTTGTAGATAATTTGTTTTAAAGTTCATACTTTTTATGTCACTGTTTTTTAACACCCAAATGAATTTGCAATATGCATATTGTTATCATTTTAAGGTTGCTTTAATAATGATTAACCGGAGTATATGTCATTTAAGTAATCATTAATAAACACATTGTATAACGCAGCTAATCAGTTAGTTTAATCATAATTGCGATATGAATAATTTGTGAGTTTATATAGTTAAAGTCAAATTTAGTATTGCTAGTCATTAATAAAAAAACTAAAATTTTAAAATTAAGATAATAAGCAGATCTGAATCATAATTGCAAGCAATACAAATACTATAACTTGTAATGTAAACAAAAGCCGAGCAGATGATATAAGGACTCTTATCGTATGAAATGGTTTGAAAGTAAATAACATTAAATAATTTCTATAAATTGGTCTTGTAGAAACTTCTGAATTGAGGCAAAACTGATTTACGTAAAAAGTATATGAATAGTAAAGGAATCGAGCTCTGTGTGCCATTGTGCATATTTATATAAGAACTAATTTTAAATATCAGGATTTAGATCCACTAACGTGAAACGTACTTGTAACAAAAATCAGCTGCATGTGTATAATATTGACATAGGCTTCCATGAATTGGTGGTGTAGCACAAAATTTAATTTCTTGGCATAAATTATACCGACCGCTTATGCAGAACTCACATGTTTTGCATGGAACTCCAGGTTCGATAGCAACTCGATCACCGATCTAAAATAATAAATAGCAATGAATATAAAATGTAATATAGACCATACAAAACAATGTAATTAAAATCAAAATTTAAATATGCCAGTAAAAATTAAAATATATTAGAAGTGATGATCAATAATAGCATGAAATACTTTAGTCAACTATTATTTTCAGTTCTTTTTACTTGCAAATTTATCGAGATAGAAAAACTTTAATAGTACTAAATATTTAGACTGACTGCTGATGCAGTTCTCTCCGATGACGAACTAATGAATTTTGCGTTTGTTATTCGCATTTTCTATTCCCATATTTTCTTTCTTAAATCTATGGTTTTGAAGAAGGTATGATTGTTTCTGTATGATGAGATGTGTTGAAACTGAAGATGAACTTAAATATATACTTTATGTAACAATATATCTATATATTTCATAGATCTTTTGCCTTTATGATGAAGACCTTAATAAGATTTCAACAAGAGTTATTTTGGCTATGAGTTTTTCGTACTAAAAATTGTGTTTTTTTTATAACTTGCGTTAAAAAATAGTTAAAAATTTATAATTAGGAGGAAAAGATTTGTAATTAATAAGTGTACAACTTTTCTATTGAACATTTAATATAAAACATATATTTGTTAAATATTTTATAAAAATTAAATATATTTTTTGTAAGGATAACGTTCTTTAGATAGGTTAATAGGTAACGATGTTTAGGTGAGGGAAATTTACCAAACAAATTTTTTTATGATCGGTTGAAATATCATTAAGATAAACATGGTACAATAAAATTTGGTGGAGCACTGCAAGCCGAGAACACTCCTCCTCTTCTTCTATCGTGCGATGCAAATGCGCATCATACGGTATGGGGCAGTATCGATATCAACCGCAGAAGGGAATCTTTTACAATATCTGGCTACCACAAATCTCTGTATTGTGAACAGGGCAATGAATTCATTTTCTTTAACTCTATTAGAAAAGAGGTTATAGATTTGACTCTGTGCTCGGAGTCCATATTCAACAGGGTCGGAATCTCTAGGGTCTCTTTAAAACCATCATTTTCTGATTACAGGCATACTCACTTCAACTGGACGATGGAAAGGTCGGGAGAACTCCAAGAAGAGTAATTGAGAGCTCTATAGGCACTATCCCAAACAAAAACTTGCATCATTCAGACCTAACCTCAGCACAAAAGAGAAACTGGACGTCGTAGCGGTCAGCCTGGGATGGTCGATGAGAATCTTTTTTGAGAGAAGCCGTCTTCAGACTTGTACCATGGGAAATAGTAATTCCCATGGTGGAACGGGGACTTAGAACGATCATGACGGGAGATCAGGAAAGCCTTTGATAGAGCAAGAAAAACTGGTATTGTTTATGTAGCAGAAAATCTATATTTAATAACCGGAGGATTGGAAAAAGTACAAAGAGATACAAAGACATTATGCGAAAAGTGTCAACGCAGAGCATAAGAAAGGTTGGAGAATCTACTGCGCGGGGATCGAGAGGTACCCAGTTGCAGTAAGTCTCAACTGCATATTTGCCAAAAATCCGGAAATTCGATTAGAGGCAATTAAATTATCTACGGGGGAATACGCTGTCTCCGAGGAGGATAGTCTACAACAACTACTGGAGACAAACCCGGATATCAACTACGCTGCAGAGAAACAGGACTGGGCCAGAGAACCGGCGAAGACAGGCAGGGACTTACAGCATGAGTTGTTACATTGGAGATGACCAGATGGACGGTGAATAACTTTGGACTCTACAAGGAGAATAATCGTGTATCCGTCGCTATGGCGCATATACTTGAGGAATGGAAAACTACAAGGGTAGTCTTCATACCCAAAGCAGAGAAAGCTAGTCATACGACCATCAAAAACTTCAGACCTTTCAGCCTAACCTCCTTTGTCTTTAAGACTCTGGAGAGGCTGGTAGACAGATACGTAGAAGATGAAATCTTCTATGTATCTGTATGTTCAATAGTATCTCAATAAACATTATCCAATAGGAAGCAGTAAAGCAAGGGGTACCAGCCGCACTCGTTAATTGGCTAAGGAACATGCTGACCGGAGAAAGGTCATCACCACACTGGGGACAAAGACGATAACAGACAGGGTAAGTAGATGATGTGCGCCGGGGGGTGTCATGTATCCTAATATTCGATATCTCGTTGCGGGAAGGTGGATAAATGGTGTGGTTCGGCGGGGTTTTAATTTAACCCGGATAAGATCGAGGTAGTTATCTTCACAGGATAATACAAAATACAGTAATACAGGGCCTGTAAACTACAGGGCAAGACACTAATAGTGAAGGACTCTGCTAAATATCTGGGAGTTATACTGAGGCCTGGGCACCATTACCGTGAGGGTGGACGAGGGGACTCATTGGTAGGGCGGACAGGGTAACCCCTCTCCGAACTCCCCGTGCCGAGGGAGGTACGGAAAAAGAAGTGATAGTGGCATCGACGTACTTTCCCTATGATTGCAAGGACGAACCCCCAGTACGAGAAGTTCAGGAATTGGTGGAGAGCTATCAGACGGAGAACACTGGTTGGTCAATAAAAGTCTCAAGATCAAATTAATAATTAGAACATTTACGCTGGGAGGTTAGAAGCCTTTAACAGGGCAAGGATGATCAGATTATCGGAAGACTGGAGGAACGTCAAGAAAAAACAAAGACGCTGCAAACAAAGAGTAGATATCGAAAAGTTGGCCAGGAACTTTTCTGGACATAATAGTTACATTCAGCTACACCTCTATAGAAATTGTTCAAGAGGAAACGGCACCAAGGGATACCGACCATTCATGTTAGATAGAATAAGACTTTAAGGGGCAGGGTTAGTAAGGGTTGTGCGCAGAGGGCGTTATGTCTCCTAACATATGTGTCGTGGCAAATGGCCTTGAATACTATATATAAATGTTATGTTGTTATACTTTGCTTACGTTTATCTCTCTAAAATCATACTTATCGCGCCATCTCTTGTACTACAAAAAGAAAAATATGTAAATGCAGTAAAGACGACCACTAAAGAAGAATAGTACAGAGCATTACTGGACGACTGGTAATGACGGAGAAAAATATTTTTAACTTTCGTTGATGATTTTTTATTAAACAAAAGTCTGATACTGCAAGTTGTTTTATCGAGTTGGTCAATTTTGTTGAAAACAAGTTTAAAAAAAGAATAAAGAAAATACAATGCGACAATGGCAAAGAATATTTCAACAAGATTTATGATTTTTTTAAATATAAGGGAATAGAATTATTACCATGTCCTCTATACACGCATACATTGAATGGTGTAGCGGGACGGTACAATAGATCAGCAATGGACATAGGTAGATACTTACAAAGGGAAGCAAATATAAATAGATAATATTGACTGGGAATTATTAAATTGGAAGCTTATTTAAAAAACCGCACTATAGCCAATACAGAAGAAAACAAAACTGCTTACGAAAAATTCTTTGGCACAAAGCCGAATGTTAAACATTTAAAAATATTCGGTAGTAAAGTTATCATCAGAATTTCAGCAGTAAAACGAAAAAGTAAATGGGATGACAAGGCAGCAGCAGGAACATTAGTAGGTTGTGTGGCTATAGAGTACTTGTAAACAATAGAGTAATAAATACAAGACATGTATAGATTGTCGAAGAAGATACAACAATAATTTGTCTAAACGAGTCAGATGAAAATCAGTATAGATCAGTATGAATCAGAAAATTCCGAAATCGAGTGACATGAGTACGATTCAGTCGAAAATGATGTATCTTCTACTCATTCTCTCGAGAAAAGTAGGAATAACGATTCTATTATTGAAGTTGTTGAAAATAAAAACGAATATAAATTAGTTGTACAGAGAAAGTCACAAAGAAAAAGAAGTCCTGTAACTAGATACGGCGACCCTGTAACTTATTTTATTTATTTAAACAATATCGATGCAAACGTACCATATACATCCGAGAAGGCGATTAACTCAAATCAAATATATATGTTATAGTTAAAAATTTAACTATACGTGAGAATGATGTTTTCGAAAAGGATAATAACCAAAAAGGATAATAACCAAATATCCTTATTAAGTAGAAATAAATTTTATTAATTTAAATAAGAGTTTTAGTTTTGTAGAACTCGATGCAGCTAGCTGCCTTACACACACAAATTTACGTACTTACGGTTCAACCGTCCTCACATCAATCTATCTTCTCAGCTCTCATCGCTAATGTTCTGACTACCCCTTTTCATCTAACACCATCTACTGACTAACCTATCAACTACATTTCTCACTCTATTCACTGCTATCGAGTCTACATACAGATATGATATAAAATGCATGAATATATATACTAATAATAATAATAATAATTTATTAAAGCGCGACCATGACAACACGATTGTATGTAAACACAGAGATATAGATATATACTAAAGAGGAGCGCTCACACCTATATTATACTTACGCCCACTCCTCTCTTTGTACTGTAAGATTTCGAGCTGGACAGACGTGCCGAATGTTTCCACATCAAGTATAATAAAGTTACTCATAATTAAATGAATATATTTCACTCTTTTGAATCGACCACCCCAATAAATGGATAGCTGGAGGTCCTGAATGGTGTGGTGGAGGATACGCTACCAAGGTATACGCGGACGATTTCGTAATTTTGGTGAAAGGCAGCTGCATCGATATGGCGATGGACATGATACAACTATCATTTAAAAAGGTGGAGAGATGGTGCAATTCCATGGGTCTCTCAGTCAGTCGTTACAGGTAAGTAGAAAATACATCACTACAGAGCCCCTAAACTCCAGGGAAAACACTGGAGGTGAAGGACTCGGCTAAATATTTGTGAGTAACCCTAAACAAGAGACTCTCTCTCTCTGGAAGGAACACCTCACAATCCAATATAAAAAGATCATAATGGCCTTTTGGACATGTTCGAGGGTTTTCAGTAGTACTTAAGGGCTCTATTCTCTCTTTTTGGAGGGAAGTAAGACCATCCGAGTAGACGAACCGGTTCAGAGAATGGTACAATGGGTGTATAACCTAAGTGCCGGGTACATTGCCTCCTCCCATACAATAATAATAATTATAATAATAATAATACCAAGCCATAGTTTTCTCTTACTATAAATTTATTCTCAAATTGAACTTTCTCATTGATTTTTTTCCTATCGATTTACTGATTTATTAGTTATATCGCGTTAATAGAACACTAACCATTGAACATAGATTAAATTTTATATTCTCTATCCGAACCGGCAGCCAAAAATAGGGGATTTTATTTTAAAAAATTACAGTTGATCTTTATATCGCCTTGGAGATTTACTGGTCCTCTTAGAACCCTACAATATTGCTCATGAGTAATTTCTTGATTAGTGGTTTTATTGACAAAATATTTACCTGTCTCTTAGATAAAATGGGATACACTGTATAAAGGGTGAGAGCAAGTATTGCTTCGAGAGCGTAACGTTAACTAACTTAAAGACATCATAGGTTAGTATACACAATATTGAAAATAGGTGGTACTATCCTAAAGTACGATACTTTTTTTATTTTTTTAATTACCTAGTTATTGAATTCTTTTTTAATTGATGGGTCGTTCCGTCAACGTGTCAGTATATAAACAGTGTAATTGATATAACTAACGAAAACTCTTAGTTTTAGTAACTTCGCTTAAAAGGCGCTGGCCCCCTTAAGTTACTAAAAGTATTGCTTTGGCTATTTTCGGTAAACATTTTAAAATACTGTCAGAGATTCTAAAGTAAACAATTTGTTACGTCGCAACAGCGTGAAAAAACTATTTTATCTACATTTTGTATTTTACATGTACATTCACACTGTACTCTAGTTTTAAGATCTATAAATTTTATTATTTTATTGTAAGCGTAGTGAATTCGACTCATCAAGTTCACTGTAAAACAATTTATGCGCGTTTTTTCCCTAGATTTTATTATTATCCTTTACAACGCGAAGTTTTTACCCAAAATGTGCTTCATCACCGCGTTAGCGGATATAGTAAATGGTTATCGTATTTGCGAGATCGCCGAAAGGTCATTTATGACTCCCGATCCTTTTTTACAACCCTTACTAATACATACTGTCGCATGTGCCCAAAATGCGTATTGTCTGTTAATACAATAGACATTTTTTCCTTCAATAGAAACTGAAATTATCTTAAAGTACAACCTCTTTTCCCTCCCACTTGTCCCCACTTTCTTTCCCCGAACCTTCTTCTTTTTGCGAATCTTCTTTAAACTCAGAAACATTCCAAACACCGCGCTAAGCACTCAAAACTTTCACTCAATGTATGCATTTTCACCTTGTATGAAGATAACTGCATTCTCTTAATAAACACTAAGAATTAAAGTTATCCACATTTGTTATTATTTTAACAAATTTATCTCAACCAGCTGTGCAAAGGTACCCTGAGCACAGCAGAAGTTTTACGCAATTTCGCATAAGCTTCAACACAATTTAAATATAAAATAGTTTTTATATTTTATTTATAGCATAAGTTCTTTAAAAGAAAGCAACACATTTTACTTACGTTTAAGTTGTGAACGTTTTTTCCACGCCGAATAACTGTACCCGAAGATTCGTGTCCAATAATCATAGGGCTTTTAACAATAAAATCGCCTATTCTTCCATTAACTAAATAATGAACATCAGATCCGCAAATTCCAACACTCGCCATTTTCAAAAGTACTTCTACAATATAAAATATATAATTTATAATATTTTATTAAAAATTATTATTTTTTATTTAAAATTGCATATTGTTCCAGAGTTTGTGCAAAAATTTTTATTTCATGACTACCGATTGTCCACACAATACAAATTTTGCTTAGATACATAAGACTAATGTGACTACAGTATGCTTAGGCAGATAATAAACCTTTAAGTTCTTATCATTCTCGTATCTGCTTTTTGTTTCACGGCTGTTCTAGTCATACATTTGAGCTAGTGGCCGAATAAGTTATTATTCAAAAACGTTAAAAATTGTAACTACATAGCGCGCGACTTCTTGGAAATTCTAGTCTAGAAGATAGCGTATAAACGCGTGTGAGCGATTCGTTTGCTCACACGCCAGGTTACTCCTCCCATTGAAAAGACGCAAACACTGATGCAGATTGTACAATTATTACGAACTGTCGATTATTACGATATGTCGTATGAACAGTACAACATACGCTCACAAAATTTTTGAAACCAAAATAATATTTGGTTGCCGTGTTAAGATTTTCGAGTGATAGAAGTGTGCTTTGTTTATGTTTGCGCGTACACTAAATCGCGATGTAAACATATAATAGCAGCACTGTCTCGGTCAGTTCGATATACTTCTTCGAATTCAACGCTGTAGCTCAAGGCTTTCTTCGACGCGATTCGCTTTTTTCTAACTAGTTAAGGGAATATGTTGAGATAGCGTAAATATAATTATATAATTAAAAATATTAATTGATATTGAAGAAAGGAAAATTTTCATGCGATAGACGCTAAAGCACAGTAAAGCGAGAGAGTATTTTCAAAAAGAAGGAATATGTGTAATAGTTTATTGTTGTATATATATTATTCGTTGACTATTATTATATTTATTGAAAATGCTAAATTTTCTAATTCGTTGGGCGCCAATGTAACGGTGTGCGTGCAAGGTTCACCTGTTACAAAAATTAAAGTAGAGGACTCTAAACTTACGCGGCTAACAATGAGCAGCTCGCAGAGACGGCGGGGTCCTTCTGATAAAGAGGGCACGCGGAAGGAACAGATTAGAGAAGAGGTTAATGGAAAGAGAAACAAGTAGATATTTAAAAAGCGTTCGTAAGCGCCTAGGAGACTGGGGTCGTAGCAAAGAGAAAGAGAGAACCTGGTACTTACAGGCGACGAAGCTTCTGGGCAGCCCGGGTGATGTCGGTGCTCTTAGCTGCGGCAAATGCGGTAGGCGAGTCACTATACATCCTGTAAATGACGTATCGCGACCGAGCACAATTACGACAATCAAAATGCGAAGGCAATAAGAGGCGTATCGTAAAACGAAAGTAAACTTATAAAGCACGGGTAGCTGGACAAGTGTAAAGCGCGTGCGGCTAGGCCGTCGAAATCAATCTGCCTTTGTCTTTTATCTTTGACTATCGGCAGCCGCGCAGTTTTCTCTCTCTCTATACAGTACTTACCACTGCTCCTGCGTTATGCATCTAGCGAACTAGATTAGGGGGTAATTAATCCCTTAATACGACTTGACAAGTCGGCGGAAGCCACTAGGTTCGTAGGCTCGGGTTACTTCCCCCGGATAGAGGAAGGAGGCAGTTGCGGCTGTCGAGCTGTGACTATTCGAGTGCTGGTAGCAAAAATAGAAATCTGGTCCTCTCAGTCCTGCCTGGGTTCTAGGACGGGGAGAGGAGTTAGCCAGGGCGCTTCGGCGTAACATAACGACAGACCAATGCATGCAGCAATATGGGCAAGGACGAAATTGGTAGAGGTGGAAATAGTAAGCTTCGGCCGAACATCTCCTCGAGCTCTCTACTGGAGAGTAATAAAGTCAGTACCACGTGGTCAGGGGGCCGCAGAGCATAGCTCTGTCCCTGACAAGGGCATGGTCTCGTGGTGGCAGAGGTTGCCCGCGGGCTGGGTAGCGGAGTCGGTGGTTCGACGCCCCGGGATCCCCCCTGGGGTTTAGGTCCTCGGCTGCTGCGATGTGTGAGTTGCAATGCAATCTTGGGTGGCGACCTGCTTAGACGCAAGGGAATGGATGGGATCTCGCCGCACACCAAGCGGACTGCAACTGCCCATATCGGTTGCGGGACATTGGTAGGCTTTGTTGAGTTATTGCTCACGAAGTCGGCGCCGGTCGGACGTTATTCCGGCCCTGCCCAAGGCTTTATGCTGATGAGGCCGTGTGGATGAGCCGCAAGGCAGGTGCCGCACGTTAAACAATCAAGGGTATTCAGTTGATCCTGCATTATGCATAGGGAGGGCCGAGCTTGTATGGATATGCTGTCATGAAAAGTATTCCTCGTCACAGTATTAATTAATCACGTTGATATTGATACATTAATCATGAATTATGTAGAAAGGCATATTAGGGTGACAGCGCCTGCATGAACTTAAAAACATCCAAAACGTGAACCCCGCATAATATAGCTAAGAAACACGAAAAAAAAGTAATCCAAAAATAAATTAAATTCGAAATGAATCGTTCGACTCGCTAAACAATTACTATTGAAATAACCAACAATAACATTAATATAATAATCCAATTAGCCAATATAATCCGCATAAAAATTTCAACATTAGATACAAGCACGCACCGAACAATTACAGGAAAAGGCGACCCTACGCGAGATTCGAAAATCGATTCAAAATGCGATAATCTAAGAACGAGAATAGCTCGTTATTAGATTATGTTTTCTTTCCTATTTGCTCTTGTTTTTTCAGAAGATAACAAAAACATTTGAACAAGACATTAGACAATCGAACACTTCTGATTTTTTTCAAATCGGAGTTTGAAAATGTACCTACAATGCATTAATTTGAATGACTATAAGAGTGATCCTATTAATGCATCGACACCTGGGCAGAAAACCCCACCAATTAACAAAAATGCTTAAAAAACCAGCCAGTTCCCAGATAGACATCAACAAGCAGTCATATAAAAAATACAAAATGTATACATTAAATTAACTATATTTACGGATATATAAATATAAATTGGTGTATTCTGCGACGAGGAATACCTCGTCACGACAACATGGCCGTTCATGCTCAGTCCTTAGAAGAGAGGGGAGAGTTAACTAACAATACAAATAAAGAAAGAAACTAATGAATCTAAAAAAGCAGTCTATATAGGAACCTTACGCTAGAAGGTTCACGATTTGTAAATATTAGATGTCTGATTGCGAATTACAAGAAGCTGTTAATATTTATTAATCAAATAAGAATAAAATCGTGTGAAATAATATGTGGAGGTTCCTGCCGTACGGACAGCGCGCCGCCGGCGTAAGCAACAGCTTCAGCCACTTCGGGATTGGAGCTAGATAACCAGGTATAGGAAAATCATATTCATACTTGTAGGTTATATGTTAACTATTATTATAAAAAATCACATGCGAGTTAGTCGTCAGAGATCGAGGCTTGCTGCCACTAAGTCTCGATCCGACCTCGCCGTAAGTGCTGATATGTGACGTCGTACCGATTCTGCGCATTTGTATTCGATTTTTATTCAGCTATCACGGACATAGAGGACATACCACGACGGTTAATATTTGTAGTCTTTTATATCTCGATGATAACGGCAGGGTTGAAGGAATTATCGATGAGAACGAGGTAACGTTCGCAGCGTAAAGCTCAGTGACATGGCAATCATCCGCGAGAGCCGTGCGCAAAACTGAACTGTTATAAAATGTACTACGACAGTAAAATTAATAAATCTAATGGTGCAGTTATATGCATAAATGATGATATGAATGTAACCGAAGCATTGTAGTAATAACAATAAATAAGATTAATATAATCAAATCAATAATGACAACAAATAACAATGAAGATCATGAAATAGAATATCTAATGAATGTCAAGAAACTAAAAACAATCAATAAGAAATACAAACATAATATAATAATAAGAGATATTGACACAAATATTTGCATACATAATTTTCAGCTTCACAAATTCCACCATTTGAAATGGTCCGCTGCCTATAGCGTTTGAGTACATAAGATTATATTGATACGTATTTATATATTTATGAATATAATCAATTCTTTAAAGCAATTAATATAGAATATTTTTCCTTCAATGAACCATGGAAATGTCAAATTCGTATATATTATTGTTTTAAGTCTACTATATATCAAACTTTTAAAATCAGATTTAATACAAAATAAATTATTATAATATAATATCTTAATTCAGTTCATACCATTGTCATTCGGTTCTACGATGTCAGCGGGCTCCTGAAAATAATTATACTGACATTAATTATAAATTTGCAAACCAAAATATAATTTTCAAAATAATTAATTCTAATAATTATGTATTTTGCAGAACTTTAGAATTTACTATTACTTCTAAACAGATTTACGATTAATACGATAAATTCATTCTTTTATGCATATACTTTCATATTTTCGAACTCTTTAAAATTTGAGTTTCATTAATTATTGCTATAGATGAATTGAGCTTATATTTGGTGTTCCATAATATGTTATCTCTCCGATATCTGTGCCACAATAGTAATTATTTTAAATTCTCTTATTTTTAAATCGGTAATAATAATCTACAGCTTTGAAGTAGTTTAATTTTCCTATTTTGCTTAAATATGTATTAATTTTAATCATATGTAGATAAGTAAACATTTAATTTGAGGTTTATTTCATATTTATAAGTCGCTTCGTTGACCATGATATACTCTCGTCAACAAAACAATCGCAGCGTCTAATTCCGACTAAAATTTGTCGCAATTTCAAAGATAAATTCAAAACCCCAGGTAAAAAATATCGTAAGGGCTCAATTTTTTTAATTAAAGGTCACTCGATTTTTTATATTCATCTTTAAACTTACGACTAAATTTAGTCGGAATGAGGTGTTCAGATAATTTTGATGACACGTGTAGTAAGTTGTTTTAAACTTACTCTCCGTAAGATTGAAAGTGAATTAATGGACCGATTGAGTTGAGTTCTTCGGTACGTTCTTTAAGGCATAAAAATGTAGGGAATTTTTAACTGACTTTATAATAATTTTTTTTTAAATATTGGTACATTTCATGACATATCATTGTTTTAGCTCATTCTATCAATGATCTGATATCAACCGGTATCCATACACTTGGAATTGTACGGAAAATGATTTTTCCACAATCAGTGGCCAACGAAGGAACTTTTAGTATTAAATATATAAAGAATGCAATTAATGTGACTAATTAAAATGATTAATATTAGGTAGCCTCACTTAACGGTATTTTCCTTTTAACACGGGTGATTGTGACATATTAATGGACAAATTAAAACAGTCTTCCATAACCAATCAATTGAAATCCAGATTTCAAAAACTAGCCAGTTCAATATTCAAGATTTCAAGAACCAGTCAGCTCAAAAAATAATATATATATATATATATATATATATATATATATATATATATATTATCGTGCAAACATATTAGTGTTTATATGAAGTGCACTGTAACATTATTGCGCATATATACATATATTGGTATAGTACTTCGTATAAACACTATTATGTTTCCACGATAGTATATGAATATATTCGTTAATACATCAATTTATACTTGTATATTTATGAATATATGTAATGTTTCTGAGCTGGAGGGGTTTTCCACCAATGCATCAATATATAGTCAAATACGATAAGCTGAAGATAAACATGATTTGTTGAAGTAAATTCTATCTCAAACAATCTTATCTTATGTAAACTGTACGATTATCATATATCGTTACGTCGCATTTACTGAATCTCGATAAAAAAATAATCCGTATGTATTAGTTAAACGACAAATGGTGAATAAGTTATCTCCAAATGCAACAAAAATTTGCGGTCCTTAAGACTTTTGATAATTCTATATTAGCAATTTTTCTGCTCTTGAAGTCGATTTGAACATATAACAGGATTCACAACTAAATACTTAATCATATTTAGAATTATTTTAGATCATTGTAATAATTTGAACAGCGATTAAATATATTATTAATAAACACTGCTACCGATTTGGGCTAATAGCCTACTAAGAATAATTTATTCCCGTGTTTAATGTACTGTTTCGGAGGCAAGCTTTAAAAAACAAAAAGCATAAATATTATTTTGAAATCTTAAAGTTAATGTAAACAGAAAGACTGAGCAATTTTTTAGTATAATAAATTATGATATAATCATTCTTTAGTATTATTATTATTAAGTAATAATCATGAAGGAAGTTACAAGTGTACGCGTTAATGAATGAAAATTCGGTAATAACCCAACAAAGCTACCGCGATAATATAGAAATGTTTTTAAATATATTATATTACTCATATAATATATTTAATTTAGTGAATTTTTGTTATTCTAGTATATTTAATATGCAACATTATCTTACCTTTTCCATACTAAATATTATACATGGTAAATATTTCTGATTAATATATGTTACATCATGATTTGCAACTTACATTATTACAGAAGTACACTATATGAGTTAATTACCTATTTATGTATAAATATTGAAATTAGTAAATAAAAAAGTGGTATTATTAATTTACTAATATTAATATACTAATATATTGTAGATTATTTATAATAAAACTATGAAGGTATATTTAGAATTAAGCAATAATAAATTGTTATAATTTAGAAAGGATGTAAAGTAAAAGAACTTTCATAAAAAATATTAAGTAAGAGTTTTCAAGAAGATATCTGTTGGACAATAAATTGTGAAGATAGAAAATTTATATTCATTTGAGACATTATATTGAAATCATTGAATATAATGGAACATGTTTAGTAAATTACAAGTAAACTGAATATTTGTCATGCTGGCGATACAAAATTTATTTCCATTACCCTCGATATAACCTAAAAATCTAATATTTAAATTATTGTGACATCAATCATTTACAAATATATCACAAGAAGATGCATATTTTATGTTGTTGAAAGTATACACAAAAAAGGGTTACATTAACTTATGTTTACTTTGTAGTAAATTTGTATTCATTATAGCACGCATTTTATATTATCTTTTGAACTTATAATGCATAAATATTGTATTTTCTATTTGAAAATTGGCTCAATTATACTTACAATACGTAGATCATTAATTCCATGTAAGACGGCAGCTTTATTTATTACAGCCATGCCAATAATTTTTCTTGTATATAATGTAGAAAAAGAAAATTCAGATTACGTCTGCTTATACTTGACACATGGACTGATGGTGCTAAGACCAAGATCAAGACGATACTAAAGCTTTTATGTAGGAGCAACGCCTCAAGTACTATAACATTATCAATTGCGTAAGAAAAATTGATATTAATTATCGTACGTTGCAATGTAATCGTTAGTATACTATAAAAAACGAGAGACAAACTTCGTAAACAGATTATACGATTACAAAAAATATTTTTTTTTCTTTTCTTCACATGCTTAATAATATTATAGATTAATTATTATTTCACGTATAAATTAATTTTATTTCTTTTAAATGAAGTCTTTGTTATATTTTCAGCAATAGTAGACCATACATTTGACTCATGACCATACATTTCTCAAATAATTCACAGAAATATATTTTTTTCAGAAATTATAACAAAATTGTTATGCACATATTTATGTAAGAACTTGCAATAATTCGAAGCTTCTTAATATCTTAATATCTTACGAGACGGAATGAATTAGGTTGTCTTGAGTTGTAACATTCTCTTATTAGGGTTTTTTTATTAAACAGTATGTATATCTAAAGATAATTAACTAAAATTGAAATTTAGGTTTCAAAAATAATGCATGAATATTGTTAATTATAATTATAATATTTGTATAACCCTACCTACAATTAAAGAGATATGTTCGTGCTCTTCAGACCTTTAAAAAATATGGTTGTATAAAAAAGTAAATGTTGCTCAAAAATAAAGCCTCCAATGATAAAAGTGAACTACTAAACAATCACAGTGGTCGACACAAGAACAAGACACGATTGCAGACAATGCAGATAAACTCAGACTGACCGACTGCATCTGTGCTCTTGAGGAAAGGATACAGCAAAAAGAGAAACTTAATGCATCGAAAATCTCAAATAACAGAATTCATTTTTGCTCTCCAGCATAACGCGTATTTTTGAGATTATAAATATATAAGAAAATATTTAAATAGGCGTATTTTTAGTTATACTACGGTCCTTTAGGATCGAAACAACAAAGAATGATAATGTTCAATATCTGCCCTGGAATGCCATATTATGCAGTAAGAAATCTCATCGGCAACTTAAGTAATAGACGGAACGATACAGTAGCAAGTCTAAGAGCAATTATAAAGAAGAAAATAAACTCGCATGAATTTCGTAATAGAAGGCAAACGTATATTAAATCGGATGATGTCAGCAAAGTGACAAAAATAATTAATATCAATTTCGATGAAACTATATTCTACATTAATAACATCCAACGTTGCTTCTTCGATTAATAAATTATTAGTCATTGAAATAAAGAGTGAGCTACTATTTCTGATACTTTTGCTAATCGCGAAGGTAGTTAGTAACGGTATTAGGATAGTAGTAGTAACAGTAGTAGTAATAATAATATAAATAAAAATACACTCAATAGGTTTTGCAACTTGAGATTCAACAGTCCAAGATTGGTATAAATATTGCCAATCTGTACTTAGTAGAACCGGTCTTCACGTACAGCACCGCCACACACACAACCACACTCACATCTCTTCTTATTTCGAGGCATTCTTTTCTTCCTCCCCTTTTCTCATATTATCCTAGGGAAAGGACGTTATGACTCGGAGATGCTGATGCTGGTATAAACTGGCTCTCTCGCTTGCTTACTCTCAAACTTTCACTCACACTTGCACTTTCGCTGATCAATCTCTAAGACGCGATAGCCCGAAATAATCTTATCGCGCGTACGAAACGCAGGACCGTGGTTCTCTTATCATCCAAGTGTAGACGATGTCCTAAACGGTGACTTGAGGATACCAAACGATCTCCCCTCGTGATAAGCCTTACCCCCGTATGAGACTCTGCAGTGACGGACTTTTCATCAGATTTTTCGTCACTGTTCTAGGGACTTGAATGGATAGTTTTATTATGAAAACAAATGTTCGCGAAGAGGAGGGTTGAGAAAACTCTCGACAGCGGGGCAGCAACGTCGAGACTGAAGAGAGATAAATCTGTTTCCTCGACTCCGTTGAAGTCAGGGGGGGCTTCGGTCGGACCTAACTTCATCAGCAGAACTAGGACGGTACGGCTTTGATGGAAGTCGCATGCTCAAGGGGGGGGGGGATTTCTTAGAGACCCCTCGAGAGTCTGTGGCTCAGAGATTTCAAGAGCCCAAAAGCGTAAGATTTTGTACTAGAAACAAAGGAAAGAGGGGAACGAATCAGGGACTATGGAAGCTCGGAACCCATCTGTGGCGGGAGTCTCGAGAAACCAGAATGTCAAAAGACGTAAGTGTTTAAGGAGACTTCGCCGTTTGTAGGACAGTCACTTAAGCTTGATTATGGCTCACCGCGTCGGGGATGGTGGATCCGCTTATGACGGTGATCGTACCGGAAAGTTTGATGAAGAGCTTAACCAACATCATTCGGCTCTCATCAGCAATGTTGTAGAAATCGGGGTCGTCAAGACCGCTGGTGGACAGTTTTTCTTCTTCTGCGATTGCTTCGTGAAGTTGGGTGCCGTCGAGGTGGTGGATAGTGAGTTCTAGCGGAATTGGCTGGAGGACATAGTACCTGGACCGTGGAAAGGAGCACAACTGCTACTGATAAAGATGTCAGTGCTGAAGAAACCGCACCAGGTAATCATTCGGATCCTTGGAAACAGAATTATTCCAAATGAAGTCTCAGTGTGTATCAGTCGGAGGCACATAGACTTCGAGGGGGTGGGGGTCATGTCTAGAAATGGAGTGGTCTTTGTCCAGATTATCTTGCTCCACATCAAAAGCGTGGTAGTCGATCTGGTAAAGTGCATGACTGAGGGGCATACAGGTACTAGAACCTTGGCTAGTCGCGGGCGATATTAGGGCTTCGGCTGGGGTGGTACGTCACTTTCGAGACCCGGTTAATTTCACTGCGCGGGGTTGCATCTTAGAATAGGGCTTGAAAGCCACAGTCCTAACGTCCCGGTGCAGTGGGGATCTCATTGTTATCAAGGCAAGGCTCCCGTGAAAGGGACACATGAAAAGAGAAGTTGAGAGAAACCTTCATTATCCGGTGGTTAAGGAACTGATGGAGTGCTGTCAAATTGACAGCACTCCATCAGTTCCTTAACGACGCTATGCATGATTAGTTTGGATGTTGCATTCAACAGTTATAGATGTGTAAACATGGTGTTCACTAACGCCGAAATTCGTGCTATTTTAAAGTTTTCCTTTGTTAAAGACCAATCCGCTAGAAAAACGTTCCGTGAGATTAATACTGTTTTGGGGGATCTCTACACTATCACTTCGAACCGCGGAGGAATGGTTTCGACGATTCAGATCCGGTGAAAACGAGACCATGGATAAGCCAACCGGCGGAAGACTTGTGACGATGAATACCGATTGAATTCTAGAAAAAATCGAGTTAGACCGGCATGTGGCATCTTGTGACATCGCCCAGGAAATGGGAGTTAGTCACCAAACCATTTTAAACCATCATGTAGAAGGCTGGATACAAGAAAAAGCTTGATGATTGGGTGCCGCGTGATTTCACGCAAAAAACCTACTGGACCGAATCAATGCCTGCGATATGCTGTTGAAATGAAACTAACTCGACCCATTTTTTAACCGGATGGTGACTGGCGATGAAAAATGGATCACATACGACAATATAAAGCGAAAGAGGTCGCGGTCGAAGGCCGCTGAATCGTCCCAAATAGTAGCCAGCCGGAATTGACGGCCAGGAAGGTTTTGCTGTGTATTTGGTGGGATTGGAAGGGAATCATCCACTATGAGCTGCTCCCACATGGCCAGACGCTTAAGTCTACCATATATTGCGAACAACTGGATCGCCTGAAGCAGGTGATCGACCAGAAACGTCCAGAATTGTCCAACAGTAAGGGTGTAGTGTTTCACCAGGACTACGCCAGACCGCACACTTCGTTGATGACTTATCAGAAGCAGCGGGAGCTTGGATGGGAGGTTTTATTGCATCCACTATACAGCCCGGATATTGCGCCAAGTGATCACCACCTGTTCCAGTCCATGTCGAACACCCTTGGTGCTGTAAAGTTGAACTCAAAGGAGGCTTGTGAAAAGTGGCTGTCCGAGTTCATCGTAAAAAAGAAGGGGGACTTCTACGAGGGGGGTATTATGAATTTACCGTCTAGATGGCAACAGATTATCGAACAAAACGAAGCATATTTGAACTAAGTACAGAGCAAAAAAAAGGAAGGGATATATTTGACAACCTTATATAACCCTAAGATGATTGATTGGGGATACTATAATGTAACCTCAAGCACGAACTTGAATCCTTCAAAACAAACTTCAGTACAAGAAATGGACTTGACTCCTGGGCGGGTAGCCTAGGATGGTCAATGAAAATCTTATTTGAGAGAAACCGTCCTTTGACTTGCGCCAAAGGAAATAACAACATCCCATAGTGGAACATGGATTTAGAACGATGACGCCGGGAGGTTACAAAAGCCGTAAATAGGGCAAGAAAGACCGGGTTACCGGAAGATTTGAAAAAAAAAACATAAAGAAATACGAAGGTGCTATAAAAAAATTGTCAACGCTAAGGGGAATAAGGTTTGGAGAACGTTCTGCGAGGGAATCGAAAGGTACCCCGACGTAGCTTGCGACTACTGGTAGAAGTAAACTTCCTGCACTTTAGTGACGTGACAGTAACCCGGACAATCCGAACTGGGCCAGAGGTCCGGGGAGGACGGACTGGAGACTTGCAGCACAAGTCATTACACCGCAGTAGGTTAGATGGGCGATGAGTAGCTCTGAACCCTTCACAGCACCGGGGAACAATAGCGCATACTCAATATTATTATGGGGGGTACTATAGGTTAATCCGCTGACTAAAATTTTCAGGGCAAATGTTGACATGGTACATATACTTCAAGGATGGAAAATCGCAAGGGTAGTTTTCACATCCAAAAGAGGAAAATCCAATCATACGATTATTAAAGACTTTAGTCCTATCAGCCTGACCTTTTTTGTCTTAAAAACTTTCGAGAGACTGGTAGATAGATACATGCAAGATGAAATCTTATCGAATACACCATTACATTCTAATATCTCTGCATAACGCGCTCCGGACTCGGCAGTTCAGCTGATCGAAGATCAATTGGATGAGAATGAATAAATAGTGAATGCATTTACAATATTTTCTCAAAAACTTCGCATAAAACACGAGAAAATGATGAGACGTTGAAAAATTTGTTATTAATTTGTTGTTACATATTATATTTAATATTATGTTAAATATTAAAGCACGTAATATAAAGCTAGAGGTAACTCGATGTATTCCCGAAAATAATTTTTAAAAAATTTGCTGTTACCGGAGATTTATACTCGATCCTACTTAAAAACATCTGTGATTTAATTTTAGAAATGTTTAATCTCAATAGTTTTACTTTCATTGAATACCGCTTATTTGCTTATATTACATTAGACATAATGTATAACGTAGTTCGTAGCTGCCCTCTGGCCTGGTTTTGAAACGTTTCCCGCTGAATAGTTTCTGAACCATTAAACTAATTAACTTCACAAACAAGCTACGGCACTAAATTGAAATATATCAGATAGAAATAAAACTCGAATACGAAATCGACTTTTATTAATTAAAATATATTCTGCGACCCCCTTCTACAAAGGAGTTGATATTATTGATGCTGCTGCTGTTATTGATCTAGTCTCCATAATTATTACTAGTAGACATTACGTAACTCGCAGCACCCACTGGAAATACTCAACAAACTTCTGACACTTTTCATTCCACTCAGTAATAACTTAGATGTAAAACACTAATAATCTTGTCAGGCGTAGAGATTCACCCCAATCATTCAATGTGCATTATTCAATGTCAGAATGCCTGCCTGGCAATGGAAGAGCCAACAAATTCACTATAGAAACCTTGCACTACTCAACTAGCCACAGCCTCAAAATTTACCTTACGGATTTGAAATAAACTATCATAAAAATATTAGTTATTTTCCCCCATAAATTATATCTTGAAATGCTCTTCTCCCGTGCAGCCTTTGGGAAAAGGTAAAAAAGAAGAGAACATTGATAAAGAAAGTAGCAGGTTAATACAATTCATAAGTCAAATTTATAGCAATAGTCTAATCAAGCACGGTGATTATATTAAATTTTATTATTTGCACTTAGTTTGGATATCTCGTATAGAAAAATTACATAAAATTGTAGTCATTTCAGTAGAAGGTGTTGTTAGCCTTAAGGAATCCATCTCCCCGATGTTCTCCAGGATATAATATTAAAACAACGTAATAAATTGACAAATTCTTATAGGCTAAGCATACTAAAGAATTCTGAATGATTTAACAATTCCCTGCTAGACAATTTGACCGTGTATATTAGTTAAAGAGAGATCATACGTTTATTATAAAAGATTTTTTCATTCATAGATGGCTTTATTCAAAATACTCGACTATAATTTAAAAATGAATAATGAAATAGAGTTTATAACAATAAAAGTAGAAGAGTACTTTAGAGAGTACAAAAAGTACAATATACCATTTTCATAGCGCATGATGGAAAAAGTGATTCAATAGTTTGATGAATAGAATATATCGACGCCTTGAAAGAAAATCCCGCTAATTGAAATAAAGATTTAAAAAACCAGAAATTCAAATAAAGAATTGAACGATATATACATTTAAATAATTATGAATATATTTATAAATTTGTTTAATATAAATTTATGTTTATAATTTATCTTTGATGCCTTTAATTGACAGCGTTTTCCATCGAGGGATCGATATAAATTAAAACATCATCGAACTGTATAAGATATTTACATTGAAAATCTCAATACTTTGTCAAAATAAATATTATAGTTAATATATAAAGGTAAATGTCTGCTTTATTTAAAGCACACCAACGTACGGATATTGCAACATTTTTTTCCATTGGTACTTATACGAAATTTATTGGTCTGATTCTGAATATATCCCTTTTTTTGTGTAATTGAAAAAATCAGAGTTTTACGTTTAATTACATTGTTTACTGAGAAAAATTAAATAGTTACGGAATGAGGTAAATTACAAAAGAGTATAGCGAACATATTGAAATTTCCCATATTAGTTATTGTTGTTCAGAATAAAATAAAACTATCAATTCGCACTTTATAATTTATGTAAAAATGTTATTTGTTTGAAATACATAACGACTAAGAGGTGTGCAAAACATATTTAAATCATATATTCAAGCTTAATACATATCGAACATTCTACAAGTAGGAGTTTGCGCAGATCTGAGCAATTGAAACTAACAATGCACGACGTATATCTTTCATGTCACACTTACCTTGTTCAGGGAATTCTAAATTTAAAAAAAGCAGGAAATAAGTGAATCCAAACAAAAATAAACTTTTATACAGACTATTAACCACTATGACCTTTAATACTCGCGTAATTATTTTTACTCAAGAATCATTTTCTTACCTGCTACAATCAAATGCTATTTAAATGTATTAATAATATGCCTAATAATAATATAATTTTTATAATGAACTGTACTAAAATATAAAAAGTAATTAATCGCATAATTATAAAACTACATACACCTACCCCCGCATAAATTATGGACTTATAGTTGCAATACAAAAATTCTCATTATCTTCATTTGATTATTTAAAACTTCTTTATCCCAATATCTCAATATGTTTTCATCAATGTATTATTAGCTTGATAACAGTTTAAGTATACTTTCTAATATATAGCAATAAAAATGATTTTCAAAATTAAATGTATAGATTTAGCTTTCTTTATTACGGCTCATTATGAATTCATCTACTGTATATTATTATCCAGTAAGTAACTATTGCAATTATTTTTTATCTTTAATCTAATTCTGTGTAATATATGCAAATCGTATATCTACATATGCACAATATAATAGCAAGAATTTTATGCCGTGGGCGTAAATAGAGATATTATGCTAAATCTCTAAATATGAAAAATCTAACTATAAGTGTATAAGTGCAACGTGTTCAATACAACAATACAATTCATAAGTATGATTAATATTGAGTCTAATAATTGCTATTTCTAAATGCTAAGTTAAATTACTATAGGCTTTGAAGCAATTCTATACAAAATCTAGAATTCATTAAAATATTAAATGACTTTATATAAATATGTATATATATATGTGTGTGTGTGTGTGTATGTGTGTGTGTGTGTTTGTGTGTGTGTTTGTGTGTGTTTGTGTGTAAAGTAATTTAAGTCGGGATATATAGGTATCCTATTTGTGTATGTATTTGTGTATTGCAAAACTCGTTCTGGGAACACTGGAGATTATAGTCACAATATTTTTCAATTATATTTTCGAGGCAGGGAAAAGTTTATGTAAAGTTTTCTGGCGCTTGGTGCGAAAAATGTATACCTTAAACATTGTTTAACCCAAACTAAATACTGATATACATTAAATAATACATGTAAAAAATACGTGTATATATATGGGATATTCTTTGTGAAAAAAGCTAGCTTCCTTGTCCAAAAATAGAAACAACCTACAGAACTCGTTATGTCTTTTGCGAAATGCGAAGTTCATTCACCGCAAACAGTAAACATTGTTTTTTTTTCAAAATTGTTTTTTGTTGCTTTATTTTAATATACTTGATCTTATTATAGAAGTGTCCTGAATATCTAAACTTAAAATAACTGGTGGTCGTTTGACCTTGAAGTTTATTAATTAAGCGAAATGTCATTCTATTTTATTTTATTCCAATTCAATATTCTAACATATGTGATAGTATACTTAGACTTATGCAATAAAATATCATGCTATCTAGTTGTGCAGTAAAAAAAACTGTTTGAAGACCAAATAAACCGATAAAGTCGATTATGTAATATATTTTGTATAAGTACACAACTTTTTGGTATATTTCAGCATTTAAATTAATTTTAAAATATTTTTAGATGAAAATAATTGCACGACTGAACAATTCACTTGTAGATCAGGTCTCGGAGAATGTATAGCTTTAAATTGGATGTGTGATGACAACCCGGATTGTGATGATGGTTCCGACGAAGCTGACTGTAGTAAGTACACGATTTTTTACTTCAATATTTATGAGACTCGATATTCTTTTTTCTAGTTTTATACAGATAATGATTAGTCACTGAAGTTTGCAGCATCCTGCCTCTTATTTGCACGTAACCCTCTCTCGTTATGTTTATCCAAATCTAAATATAAATTGTAAGAATTTTAGCAAAGATTTTAGCAAGTATTCGTAAGTACTAAAGTTAAGGTACTCCAAATGATGTATGGATATGATTCTAAGAAAATAAAAAGTAGATAAGATCTATATCGAAAAATGACACAAACTAAGATAAAAATTATATCCGAAGAACTCTCTCCTGATGCAAAACTTTTACTCAATACAAGAAATGTAGGAGTTCCCGGGGTAAATGATTCAGGAATGTTCATTTATTTGTTTATTTATGTATGTACATATGCGACGGTTGTTTGTACAATACGCACACATACGTCGTATTTAGGTGTGTCGGGACAGAAATACTTCTCTAAGCGGCGAGACTGCAACCGAGCGATGACCCGAGAACGATATCCAATCGCAACGACCCATCCCTCTCTCGTCCCTCTCGCTAGCATAGCTTGTGCACGTTTTCACATTTCACTCAGTTACGTGTGTACTTTAGCTGTTTACAGAATATATATCTAATTTAACAATAAGGACAGTTTGATATTGCTGTTCCTGTTCCCTGCCGCCACAGTAGTACCGTACCCCTTCCGGACTTATTATCTGATCTGTTCATCGTACTTTAGACTCAATTGAACGCTATTTTATTATGCAAGTTGCGGGTACACACAGAAATACAAATTCGTTAATTTTCTGAATAAGTCACTCCTTTTAGTATTTATTTACGTCTTTATTTATTTATTAATTTTTTAATTTTTTATGGACATTAAATATTTCTTCAACTTTAATATATGGGCTAACATACTTTATTTATTCTTGTTATTCATATAATTGACATACATATCAGCTAACTCAATAAAAGTTTAAAAGTAAGTCAGAAAAGAATAGCAATAGAAGGAGGGTGGGTTACGAGAATAGCGTACTTCTTTCAAACAGTGTCGGAAGATGTGGCTTATTATTTATGCAAACGATATCCGTCAATTTTTTAGAAATCATAGGGAAACGAATCTTTGAGAGAAATCGGGAATAAGATAAAACGCCTGGTACTGCCAAGAACCGAGAAACGATAATGCTCTAATAATGTATTGAGTAAGATTCATAATCTCTTCTACGAATAATAAATAAAGACAGAAAACCAAAATAAGTATTGTATTCAACATAAAAGTTCGTGTATGGAAAATGTCTATTTTAATTTGTTATAAATTTTAAGGTGAAACATGCAGATCAGATGAATATACTTGCGCTAATAATCATTGCATCCAACAACATTGGGTTTGTGACCATGATGATGACTGTGGAGATCAAAGTGATGAAATTCATTGTGATCCAATTAAATGCCCTTTAGACAAAGAGTTTTCTTGCGTAAAAAGTTATTGCATTCCATTGCATTGGCGATGTGATGGTGACATTGATTGTCCTAATCGATCTGATGAAAATAATTGTGAAAAGAATCTGACAAAAAGTATCAAAGAAATTTGTACCAATCACGAATTTGATTGCCAAGATCAAATTACATGCATACATAACAGTTGGTTATGCGACGGTGACAAAGATTGTCCAAATGGGATTGATGAATCATTAGATAAGTGTACGCAAATTGTATGTCGAGATGATCAATTTCAATGTACTAATAGTACTTGCATTTCAGGTAATGTATTTTTTATGTTTGATATTAATATGATCTTTTTATGTAAATTTATAATTTTATTTATTGATCCATTTTCGATGATGTTATTTTCCTTATCTTATTTTAAATTAACTGCCTACCCGAGGCTTACGATATCTGAGTCGATCTCGTAATTCGGTGGTGCCAGGTTTGATTGCCTGCCTCAATCAATTAACACAAGCACCATTAACCACACATTACCAGATTTCGATGCCGATGAGCGCCGCAAAGAAGCACAAATAGAGCAACATTAAAAATATAAAGAAAGAAACGTTGCTGCCCAGACTCCTTTTAGAATACTTTGATATTATTCAATGGGATTTAAAAATATAAATTTAATTACAGATAATGTTGAAATTAAACTTAAGTTCAGATTATGTGCTTCGACGAATGCTTCGGGAGCACTATGTCTTCAGGTACTCATGGCAAAGGATCCTTGCTAGGTTTAGCTACGTTCTATTGTACATCAACACGGATTAACGCTACAAGAATGGTACATGAGGAGTAGCAGCAAAAACAAAATTCAATTTTTAGCTAACAAAGAGTGCAATTAAATCAAATAAAATAACGCTTTTTCTCGAAATTTATCCGAAAGTTGTCAAACAAAATTTTACGATAATAATAGAAATATGATTGTCAATCCATTTTTTCTCCCTGATCAGGAGTAAGTGCGCTTATCAAAAGCGTTTACACTTCTGAGCAACATGTTTCCAAAGACCTAATGCAGAACAATTAGATTAAATTATATTACACTCATTAACTTGTGCCATTTTAAACTGTAACGAATGATTAGATATTTTTATATGTTTTATTGTTGTATCATGCTAGGAAGCAACAAAATGTGATAAACAATTTTTAAACTGTGTTACCGCCCGTGAAACCTCCTCTCTCGCCACGTGCGCTTTGACGCACAGGCATACGGAGCCCCATTTCCTTCGCTCTCAGCGGACATCGTCTGATTACGATTGTAGAAATTCTTTCTTATAATACTAATTCGTAAATTTATCCTATGGTCTAATGCTGAGCTGAAGATGACTTGTTAACTGGGGTTGATCTTCGTAGTTGGTATTGTTGCTGCTGATGTTGTCAACAATAGGATTTGCTGGATGTTACAATTAATAGTAGTATATATATATATATATATATATTAGGGTACCAATGTTTTCATGCACATTCAAAAATGTTATTATTAAGATTTATCAAAATATTCTTTAGGCTATAAGATATTTAACAGAATTTTTTTGTAAACGATTGAATAATTATTAGCCTGCGCGACGAAGTCAAAGTTTAGTCAAAATATTTGACCTACTATTGTAGGCGATTGAAAAAATTAATGAGGGTTTAACCAAAAGAGTAAGTATCATAATAACTATTTATCAGCAGGGTATAGATTATCTATAAATTCTAATTTGGTTACTTATGGTATTCTGGCACACAGAGTAGTGAGTTTATCCTTTGCTGTGTATCTAACATTAATCTGAGAAAAATCATTTCAAACATTAGAGCAGTTATTGCACTTTCTCTATACTAGTGAGTTCGTCTTTCGCCGTAGATCTACCATAAATCTTTTTGAAAATTTGTGCAGTTTTCACTTTCACTATACCTGCGAGACGTGCGCGCTTCAACAGTCAATTCGAAGCCAGGAGTGTGCTTCTATCAGTGCCCTTTCTACATCGTCTATTGCACTTAGTTTCCTTATTCCCTATTTCTAACAATATTAATATAATATTCAACTTTCTACGCTTACCTGAGCAAGTCCAGCAAGCGTAGTTTGATGCAATGTCAGTTTGTACAAGGATCTCTAACGCTGCAATTCTTGGATTGAACGACTTCAAATTTTCTTGTGATATACGAACTGCAGTGATAATTTTAAAAGTTAAATTTTGTATTTGTGAGGCTTCAAAGATTGTGTTTGAATTTTTGAACTTCATCTGAACCTTGTTTTAATATTTAAGAGTGAATAAACTATCAACAATAATATAGCGGTTAAACGGAAAGACACCGAGATAATGATTGTTGATCATCAACAAGAAAGTTTGTCCGGTTCAAAATTACCGTAAATCAGACAAGTTTTATAACAGTATTTTTGTTTTGGCAGAACACAGCTACAAACGTCTTGTGATACTATTAGGGGCTAAAATGATTGCTCTTGCATTATTGGATGATTTAATTTAAAATGATTGCAAACGAGCAATATGCAATGCAATTAAATTAAATTTAAATAATAATAATAATTATAATAGAGCAGAATTGAGTACCACACAAAAAAATTCATTGTTTGAAATTAATTTACATGTTTTTGCAAATAAAGACACATTATCTTTTTTCAAAAAGTTAAAATTAAATACTGATTTTCTTAAAGTTGATCCAGATCAATGGAAAGAAAGAACAGATTTTAATGAAACTTATAATGTTATTAAATGATTGCACGTTGTCAATGATGTTGCTGAATGGCCTGTTCATTTTATCTTACAATATAATTTAGTATTAAGTGCAAATGAAACAGTAAAACAAAACACTTTGAAAATAGTAAAAAAGTATAAAAAATTTTTAAACGATTGCAATAGAGAAACTTTAAAAAAATCATTAATGGATTTTATATTTACAAAGACATAATAAATTATGCACGTTATAAATAAATTAATTCTATAAGAATTGAAATTATATTATTAAAAAAATAAAATTTGGCTACAATATTATTTCTATGAATTTATTGTAAAATAAGAATTAAAAAAAAAGAATGAAAACATTACCCACGGACAGTGAGAAAAACTCAAGAACACTAACATATGTTGTGGTTTTGTCCACCATTAATGGTCAGGCTCAAAAGGGTCAGACAGTTAAAGTATCATATCAGCTTAAGTCCTAAAAAAATATATGGTTTTCACCTACGTTAACTGTATTGTAAAAAATATTTGTTTAAAATGTTTTCATAATTTAATTCTAGATCACAAATGTAATTTGTGGGAAAACGGCAAATTTGAAAGTGCAATAGGTAGTCCGTAAATGCTGTTTGAAAAGGAGTATTTTTGAAAAAATAGTTTCTTATGTTTTTTAATTACATAACACTTGAATTTAAGCATAAAATCCGGGTTCAGTGTATGCCTTGATGAACACTGCAAGAAATAAATGTGTTCGCGTATGGCTAATAATTATTCTAGCGTTTTCAAACAAATTCTGTTGAATATCTCATATACTAAAGAATACATTGGTAAACCTTAATGTGCACGAATGCATTGGCACCCTACTAATATGTATATATATTAGGGTAACAACGCCTGCATCAAATTTAAAAAATCGAATTCGAATACCCCACGTAATGTAGCTAAGAAGTCAAGGAATCAAAAATACTTTTCCTTTTCTAAATAAATAATTGACCATCCGTCGGTAGAGCTTTTATGTTTGAATGGGAAATAGTATGGGTCAAGCAGGTGGAATCACTTTCTCGGCGAGAACGTCAAATTAGATACATTTATCTAAATTGTTCTCTCATAATTCATTTCAAAATATATACCGAACAATGGATTGATGTACTATTGGCCCATAAAAGTTAACGTTTAAACGAACGAACAAGTGCAAATTTCGTCGAAATTGCTGGTTTTTAATTTGAACACAATATTCTTATGTCCTTGTAGTACTGATTTAAACAAATTTCAACAAATTGTAATTCTATTATTATCAAATATCTAAATGAATGAGGAATGTTGAGTTTAAAAAGTAGGTAAAAGTAGTAAATTTTTTCAAGGGTTAAGCTGACATGATACTTTAATGGTCCTTGTACCCGTGCAAAGAAACTCCAACACATGTTATTGGTGTGCCTCTCTCTTCCTCAGGTACATTGACGCATCTGTATTTTCTTTTTCACAATTACACAGTAAAATTTTAAACATTTTTATTTGCAAATATTGATAAGATAATTTTATCCAATTTTTTTCATTCAAGTTTTATTAGAATCTGAATTTTATAGATTTATAATCTAAAATTGTAGAATATACTTATTAAATAAAATTTTTTTTATAATATTTTATTTTAAATATCGGTAGTAGAATTTTTTCTATAACCCGATAAGGTCCATTCACTGTTGTCAATTTTAACAACTGTGTCTAGTAGGGCACGCGACACGTAGCCCAACGCGTTCTAATCAGTCTATTGCCAACGTCATGTGCAAGCAGTCCCTCGCTAGCATCTTCTAACGGCCACTGAACTGCTTGCACGCATTCAACCGATTCTACCGTGGACGGACGGATCCTCGTGACCGGACGACTCCGAGCCACGAGCGAGCGAATCCCGGTTACTGCGATATCTGTAAGTACCGCCTTTAGCTACACCGGTATTCGGGCGACTTTGCCCCATCTCTCTCTCTAGCATAGCTCGTGCACAGTGTCGCACTTCGCTCGATTGCGAGTGTGTACACTTAACTCCACCAAATACAATCAACCTTTATATATATATTGTGCAGTCTGACTTTACTATCCCTGTTCCCTGCCGCCTCCACAGTACCGTATATAGTGCAGGAATCATATCTGTACAAGGCGGGCCGTGTCTTCTGTATGGCACGCACTAAACTCTTATTTAAGAACGCGAATAAGTCGCCCGTTAAAATATATATAAATATATTGACCCTACCATAAAAATAGGTAAGGATATTTATGAGCAGTACCTTCGATACTAATGTTCGCATTGTCATGTGGGATTGCTCATTAAGTTTTTCAGGCATTCTCCTTCTCTAGGTCACAAATATTAAGAAGACTTTACACGCTCGGCGGCAACATTAAAAATTGCTTATTTAAAAAAAGAAAAAGTGTGTTAAATTCCTTGATTTCTTGACTACATTTTGCGGGGGATACGTTTTGGATTTTTTAACGTTGATGCAGGCGCTGTCACCCTAATATATATATATATATATTGTGACGCGATGGATTTTCCGGGGGTGCCTCTCGGGACCTCCGTGTCCACCCCGTAAAGCGGCTAGGGGAACACGCGGCGGAATTTATAAAAGGATAGGCGCCACGCCGCGACCCGTTGACTCGGCTAGCTCGCGCGAGCTCTTGACCCAAGGTCGTGGGGTTCCGGCCGGCACAGCAAGGAAATAAAACCACTCATACACTCTTTTAGTACTTTAAATCAACTCCCTTTATTCTCCGGCTTACAACTCTGCACGCGCGGATCACGACACCACGTGTTAACAGTACTTTTTCCGCCCGCACACAATTCTCTCCTTACGCACTCCTTTTTCCCGCTCCGACGCGATTGCACTCTAGGCTGGTATTTTACGGCTGACACTTAAGTACTTCTTATTACCTGTCTAACTACGAATCCACTAAGTAACACTACTACTATTACAACTAATCTTTTCTCCTTTTCTACGCGCGTGTTAATTGCTCTAGGGCTAATTAATAACTACTTATATTCTCACGTGTTTAACGCTTAACGGCTATTAACGAATAAACTCGCGATCTCGGCTTTTCCGGCCCGCTGGCCCACTCTTACTCTCAATTGACCAGGAGTCACGTGACTCCTCCGGCGCGAAGTATAAATCCTCTTAATACAGCCTCCAAGGGCTGTGTACATTGTACGCACGCATTTCCTCGCTTCCCCCCCTTTGCGCTCTCTACGACGACTGTTTGGGACGTTGTGGAATGGGCTTGTGGCCTCCACTTCGTCCCCGTACGGCTGATACTCGGCTGTGGCTCCGTAGCCTCCACTCATTCATTCTCTCTCTCTCACTCTCTCTCTCTCTATCTCTCCGTATAGTCGCACGCACACATTCACGCGCTCGCTCCCATGTACGTGGGTTCGCCGCTCGCTGCGCCGCTCTGTCGCTGCGGGCTACGCTGTTGCTACACGTGTTGCTGCCTCGTAGCGCGGCCAGGTGTCATGGCGGCGATAGTGGGCCAACGGCGAGACCGGAGACTCTGCGCGCCTCTCGCGGCCGCGCGTGTTACTGCGGCGCTCTTCCTCTCTCTCGCACTGATTGTGACTCGGGCACGACATCGCGCCGGCTGTCGTTCGGTTGCGGGGCTCCCGTCTTCTCGGGCTGATGCTCTTCCGTGGCCTTACATGGGCTGTAGTCCTTCTCCTACAAACAACACTGCATGAGATTGAGCTTTCATTATCTCAGCTGCAGGTGTCTGTCAGAGAAGGGCACTTCCCGTCACGAAATATATGTAGGGACCAGCCGCCACGCGGCGCTCCCAACTAGAGAGAGATAGAGAGAGAAGCAGAGGTACCCACGCAGCGGCGTGCTGGTACGAGCGTCAGATACTCGCCGAGAGTCGAGCAGTGTAGACATACGAGAAGTTAGCTAATAAAGCGTAGTCATTGGACACGTGTGTTAACCTTAATTCTAACCTCACATCGCCTCATCCCGACATTGGTGACCCCGACGTGATTCTTTGAAGAAGATTTTGAAGAAATAGTAGCCATCGGCAGTCTTTCGGCCTTTTGGGACTATTCATCCTTCGGCCTGATTCAGGAAGTTCTCACGTTTCGAGAATTTTCCGAGCCACGAGAAAAATTTTTGCAGACCGGAAGTCGCAACTCAAGACACTTCGCAGATACACGCAAAAAAGGGATTTTCTATATATTGAGGCATCAACGCTTATATAGTGAGTTTTTGCATACCACAGTTCGCACGCAAAATTCTCTCACACGAAACTCCTCTCGAGGGCCCGCCTGAGCCTTTCAAAAATACATCACGGAAGCACTGCTTCCGAGAGCCGCCATTCCGCTTCACGCTGTGACGCAGAGCCACTAGGACCAACTTCAGGGAACTTTCTTTTATTAAAACATAGTTTTTTATCTTTCCAGTATTTAATAATACTCATGGTACATACACTTTTTATTCCTTAATCTAAATGTTAACATAACATTTTACAATTCATTTTTGCATTTCAGGGTTTTATACGTTATTGTAACAAATAGGAACCTTCTTTTTATTATAAATATCTGACTCCATTCTAGGTTCTTGAATAAATAAATTTGACTAGTTATATTACGTATTATTATCTTTTATTTATTTACAATGTACAATATTTTATTAGGAGTATATACAGGAAGGTAAGGTGTGATTGTGATGTCTAATGTCTGTGTGTTAGTGTAAGTGTACCGTTGTCAAATCTGTAAAATGTGTTGTAACGTTTACAAGTTGTCTCGAAATTCTTGTTTTTGTTTATCCTTGACTTAAAGAATACCATAGTCACCGCTGGGCTATGCGTGAGACAAGGAGCTAGTTGCGATATTTGTCCAGCATCTATTGCTCGTGTTCGGTTTTTTCCATACGCATTGAATACCTTAATGATTAATGGCTCAGTGGAGCGTATTGTAGCTAGGCTATCAATGACGGATGGAGAATTCTGTACAATCAGGCTTTTTAAATTCGTTAAGCTTGAGAAATTGACCGCAGGAGGCAGCTCAAGTCCCTCCGTATCTAGGACGACAAGGCTTGGCAACTTTTCTACGAGACGCGCGAGCCATTGTCTCATATCAACTGTGTTTTTGATATGGAGCTCGCGGATGGCTTCATTACGCGCGAACTCTAATGAAGGTAGGCCTCTTTCTGGGAACTCCCTCGGCTCCGTATAGTCTAACGTAAGAGCTTCTAAAATATTTTGCGAATTAACAGCTGCCGCAATTAATTGTAGTGTGTGAGCCTGACCCTTGAAGCGTGAGTTGCGGATTTTCAAGGATCTCAATGCCGTGTTATTAGCTAAAAATTCAATAAGGCCATCAATCGGCAACTCCCGGCTGTTTTCAATGGTTAGCTGACACAAGCTGTCTTTAACCGGCGTAGTTAAGCAACGGAGGGAGGCCGAAAAAGTGTTGCGGTATGTCAAGGTGGTAAGGTGGGAGATATCTAAACATGCATCTCCGCCGCCGGGCGTATCTCCTAGAGTTAAATGTTTCGCCCGAATGTTTCGCGTTAGCAACGAGAGTGTTTTCGCGGTCGCGATTGCTCCTGAAAGGTCAATTTTATTAAAATTTAATTTTGAGTCCGTGTCGGCCCTCTGATTCAAAAGTTTTTCAACTATCACTTTTGTTAGTACTGCAGTGCAGTCTATGTGAGCCTGATCGTTAAGGATCAGAGAGTTGGCACGGAAGTTTTCTAAATCTGCAAGAAATTTCCGTTCTCCTTCGAGCGCGTAACGGTTGTGAGACGCGTCGAGGGCAACATGTAGACCGTGTAGCAACGAGGATTCATGGCATGCCATGTAGAGGTTCATGAAGTCCTCGGGGTGCAAGTAACTGATCACTAGCTCTGTGACATGCTGGAGCTGCAGCAACTGAGCGAGCCGGTCCGGTTTGAGGACACTAGGCTTCTGTGCTGGCTGACACTCTTTATTGAATGCGCATGACAGAGTGGCAGGCTGAACTTTAATAAAGGACACAATTCCCCGTGGGTCAGTGAACTTTAGTTCTTTTTTGATTGCCTGCGCTTGTAAATAAACTGAAGTTTCCAAATCTTCACAGAAAATTACGGCTGTGGTTCCGTTTTGTCTGCCAGGCCCCTCAGTGGGTCGAGAGGTCTTGCAGACAACAATATCGAACTTACTGCACCCGTTGTCCTCGAGGCACCTTCGGAGTGCGGGTCTCTTTAACCGATAGGAGATATTAAATATGTTAAGACGGAGCGCCGGACGACCGTTTAATAACGCGATCGGAACTTTAACCGGATAAAGCTCTGGTACGTCTATCGGAAATCGTGAAGTTAATAATCGTGCTTCGCGTCTTGCAAGTGAGTCGCGATAGTAGGGGATGAGCTGCTCGAGAATCAAGTCGGTTTTAAAGCAGTCAGCCCTGACGTCTTGATTTGCTTGTTGCCTTTTGAAGGCCTCGAGGAGGTCTCGTTGTTTCTGTAGTTCCTCCATACCTGCGTAAACGAGGAATGATTCTGATATGTTCTAAATGTTTTGCGAACCGTACTCGACTCGTACGCGGTTTCTAACGTCGATTGCTTGTCGATCATGCTGTTGATTGCCCAGGATCTCCGATTGTCGAGGAATGACAGGAGAAACGGGTGGAGGTGCTTGATTCTGTGAACTGGGGACGTGAGCATGCTGGCCTCTAGAAACGTTCTCCGGAGCCTGTGGCTGTGTGGGGAGAGCGTCCTCAGCGTTAGGCCACCACTGCCAAGTTTCAGGAGATGCTTCTTGAGAAGCTTGAGCTCCCTCGGACGCTGTTCGCGTTGACGGAGTACTGGCTCGACTGGGACTGGGTGGGGACGGCTGGGAAATGATTTAAGGGAACAAGGTTCTCGTCAGTGAGAGAACGAGGAAGAGACGGAGGAGGCTCGAGCGAGAAAGTAGTTCTCGCCGAGTTTTGTGTGTCGTCTTCCCCAGCGGCGTTGTCTTCTTCGTGAAGTACGAAGGCTGGTTTGAGCCGCTCTATGTTTATAGTTTTACGCGTGCCATCTTTATCAATCTCAAACGTATGGTCGGCAAAATTCTTTGTAAGAACTAAGTGTGGGCCGGTGTACGGAGGTGTGAGCACGGGTCTAATGGGCTTATCGCGAGCCCAGACGTGTGAGCACGTTTGTAAGCCTTTATGTATGAACGGCTTCGTCGCGGATTTATGGTCTATCGGGACGGGACGGACTTTCTGCATGAAGTCTCTAAAATCATTATAAAAAACGCGCACGTCTGGTTCTTCTCCTATAAACGGAGAGAAATCACCCGGAATTCGTAATGTTTTACCGTAGACTAATTGAGCGGGGCTCGTGTTGGAGTCTAGGCGAATTCTGTTTCTTAAACCGAGCATGATGTTCGGTAAAATCCGTGTCCAGTCTCTGTTATCTGCGTAGCACGCCAGAGCTGTCTTTATTTCTCGATGGAGTCTCTCCACCATGCCGTTGGAGGCTGGGTAATAAGGAGACGTCCTTATACGGTGTATACCGACAATTTGGAGCAGTTGTGTGAACAAACGAGATTCGAATTGCGTGCCCCGTAGAGATTTTAACAGGAGTACCATAACGACTGATCCATTGATCAAAAAATGCGCGGGCAACTGTTTCCGCGGTCGTGTCCGGAATCGGAATGGCTTCTGGCCATCGCGTATATCGATCTATGATGCTGAGGATGTGAGTGCATCCGTTAGACACTCTAACCCCTGAGTGGGTTGGAGCGTGAAAGGTGTCAAAGACTGACCTTCGAAGGGCTTCCGGGATGTACGGGCGGATAAAGTCATTCGATAAATCGCAGTAGAATTCTGCGTGTTGCGCCCCCCAGGAAAGTTTCCTGAGTTTCATTGGATGAGTTGGGTCGCTTAGTATTCGAGCGAGTTGCTCGTCGTTTGCCTGCTCTAAGCTAAGTTCTAGAGCGGTGAATTTAGTGGGAAGTTTAAGAGCATGGATGTCTATCCGTGCTTTACTTGTGAGTTCACCGAGAAAAGCTTCTTCGTCTTCGACCTGAACGGGAGACGGAATAATTATAGAGTTAATACGAGATAACGCGTCAGCGACGTCATTGTCTTTGCCAGGGAGATAGTGAATCTCGGTATTATACTGCGAGATGTATGAAAGTCTTCGCGATCTGAGTGGCGGCATCTTCTCGGCGTTTTGATGCAGTGCATAAACTAAAGGTTTGTGGTCGGTGAAAGTATCGAACTCGACCCCTTCGAGAAGATGCTGGAAGTGCCTGATAGCCTCGTAGATCGCGGACAATTCCCTGTCGTAAGTGGCATATTTCTTTTCGGCGTTCGTGAATTTGCGGGAGAAAAAGGCAATGGGTTGCCATTTGTCTTTGGCGCTCTGTTTCAGGGCAGCGCCCATGGCTGTGTCAGAGGCGTCGCAAATGAGCCGAAGTTTCGCATTATCGTTAGGATAGGCCGTGAGGGTGAGTTTAGCAAGGTCGGCTTTGCATTTGTCGAACGATTGCTGTGCCTCGTCCGACCAAGAAACTGGTCTCTTGTCTTTCTTCTTACACCCTATGATTTGTGCATGCAGGGGAATCTGTGACTCTGCTGCATGTGGCAACAGCATACGATAGCTGTTAACTAACCCTAAGAATCGTCTCAGCTCCTCGATGGTGTTAGGCCGAGGAAAATCTAATATCGCTTGAACTTTCTCGGGAGAAGGTTTAAAACCATGAGAAGTAATTAAATGACCGAGAAAGACTAATTCTTTTACGCCTAAGCTGCATTTTTCTAAGTTAGCTTGGAGTTCATACTCTACAAGACGTTGGAGTACTAGGTCAAGGTGTTCCATATGCTCAGACTCTGAGGTGGAAGCGATTAGTATATCATCAATATAGACGAATACAAAATCTAAATCGCCGAGTGCTGAGTGAATATAACGCTGGAACGTTTGTGCAGCGTTGCGGAAACCAAATGTCATGACCGGAAACTCGTATAAACCGAACGGTGTGATAACCGCTGTTTTCGGTATGTCCTCTGGCGCTACCGGTATTTGGTGGAAAGCTTGACGGAGATCAATAGCGGAAAAAATGTTTTTACCGTGCAGAAAAGACATGCAATCTAGCAGTCTAGGAACAGGGTACCTATCCGGAGTGGTAACCATATTCAATTTTCTGAAATCTCCGCAAGGGCGCCAGGAGCCGTCCTTCTTAGGAGCTAGATGGAGGGGGCTTGCCCATGGGCTGTTTGAGGGTCTGCAGATCCCTAATTCAACCCATCTCCTAAATTCTTTCTTCGCGGCTTTGAGTTTCACGGCAGAGAGCGGTCTGGCACGTTGCCAAACCGGTGGACCTTTAGTAAGAATGTAATGGTATACTCCTCGCTTTTTGGCGGAGCGAAATTGGTCTGGATCGAATACTTGGGGAAATTTGCCTAATATATCACTATATTTGTGTGTAGGATCTACTAACGAAATGTGAGCGGGATCGGCCTCCAGTAGGATAGCACGAGCTCGGGCGAATTGGTTGCCGTCAACCAGAAATCCTTTTTTAAGGTCCGGAAGAAGGTGGTGGGCCGCGAACAGATCCGCGCCTATAATCGCGTGGGGAACGTCTGCGACGGTAAAGTTCCACGGAATTTTGTACGGTAAGCCGATGTCGAGAATGCGTCTCGCGGTACCGTAAGTATTAATCGCAATGCCATTGACCGCGTACAGTTTAAGAGCGGCTGGCTGTGCCTTCTCAGACCGGGAGCGCTCGACTCTCGGCGAGTATCTGACGCTCGTACCAGCACGCCGCTGCGTGGGTACCTCGGCTTCTCTCTCAATCTCACTCTAGTTGGGAGCGCCGCCTCGCGCTTCCGCCGCAACTAGCGGCTACACCGGCAACACTGCCGTCAGCAAGCAGCGCCGCCTCCCGACAAAACGGTGACTTCACCGTTCACGGCAGCGCCGTGAACGCCGTCAACGCATCGGTAAAGTAGCGAATTTTTGTCCGCGCCACTGGCGCCCGGCAACAGGGCACTGCAATGTTTTCGCGAATTTTCAGAAACACGTGATACTGGCTACATTTGAAATTTCAGAACTGCCTACACTTGTAAAACCATACAGTACTGTATTAATAAAAGAAAGTTTTAATAAAAGATCAAAAACTTGTATTAATAAAAGAAAGTTCCTACATGTGATAATAAAGTTATAAATAACACTGGAATGCAATAATAAATTGTAAAATGTTATGTTAACATTTAGATTAAGGAATAAAAAGTGTATGTACCATGAGTATTATTAAATACTGGAAAGATCAAAAACTATTATCTCCAGTGGCATTTTAAGACTGAAATGAAAGCTCGACCAAAATGAATTTGTAAGAAATGCGATCTCTCTCATAATCTTAATGTACAATAAACAATCGAAATAATTATGGAAACCTACCTTCCTTCCTGTAAAAAGTCCTGTGAACTTTTTCAACCTTGGGGGGGAGTACTGTAGGGACCAGCCGCCAGGCGGCGCTCCCAACTAGAGAGAGATAGAGAGAGAAGCAGAGGTACCCACGCAGCGGCGTGCTGGTACGAGCGTCAGATACTCGCCGAGAGTCGAGCAGTGTACACACTACGAGAAGATAGCTAATAAAGCGTAATTATTGAACACGTGCATATAACCTCACTTCTAACCTTACATCGCCTCATCCCGACATTGGGATCAGAAGGTTGCGTGTTCAAATCACGTCGGGGTCACCAATGTCGGGATGAGGCGATGTGAGGTTAGAATTAAGGTTAACACACGTGTCCAATGACTACGCTTTATTAGCTAACTTCTCGTATATCTACACTGCTCGACTCTCGACGAGTATCTGACGCTCGTACCAGCACGCCGCTGCGTGGGTACCTCTGCTTCTCTCTCTATCTCTCTCTAGTTGGGAGCGCCGCCTGGCGGCTGGTCCCTACATATATATTGTGACGTGGTTTTTAACCCCCGGTGGGGTCTGTCGCTACGTCGACTTATCTTTCACGTGCTCGGCCTTCCGGGCCTAGCTCAATGTACTCCGTCGGTGACGGACCGCGGAGAGGGTCGGGGTTTCCCGAGCTCGTGAGTTTTCGTAGACGAGGGGAATAGCCAGGAGTGAGGATGTGCGAGGCGGAAGTTGAGAGCGAGGGAGGACAACTTAGTATTTAATTCAGGAGTAAGGCACATTCGCCTTGTCCCCATTTATTCACGCACTTGATCAATTACATGCCTCTCTGAGGCCGTCGTGCTCTCCTTTCCCGTGGTGGCCGTCGTGATCGTCTCCAGCTGCTTCGCCCTGGTTGCCGGCGGTGACTGGCTGCTCCGTCCTCTGTGGCGAGTGAATAGGAGCCAGTTGTTCGCCGGGAGTCCCTCGGTGCCTGGGCCTGGGATAGCCCGCACTCGCTAGCTCCGTCGCTGGGGATCGTAGGGGACGTCTGCTCGAATCCCTGTCTAGTCGGGAAGAAGAGAGTGTTTCGACGCTCTCCTCTCCTATATACGCCTTTTCCTTATTTCGGGGACTCTTTCCCCGCTACCCTTTTCCTCTTCCCTCTCTCTCTTTGTGTTCGATTTCGCCGTTTATAATTCGCGGCTTCGCGCGCGGCCCCTGCCGCTTCAATATGTCACTCACTGTACATATTCGCATGCGCATGTGAGTGACGCGCTTGTGTGCGCTGGGCGTTCTCGAATGCCTTGTCGCAATATATATTTGGAAATTGGACAGCGGGAACGAGGCGTGTTCACACTCGGGACGTGGAACGGGTGAAATAAATGATAAGGTCCAGCTCCTTGTGTCAATGATGCTTTATTCGCCGCTCTCCAACTCCACGATTTTATTTGGCGCAGGTAGGTTAATACAGGTAAGAAAATACGTCTCGCTTCGAGGAGCACAGCGGACAGACTAGATAGAGTTATTCTTCTTGTCGCGCGTCACCCGCGCTTAAGCTTCGCTTCCCAGCTGGTCGCTATCCGGGGCGACTCTAGCTCCAATTGTCCCTAGGCCGAAGCTGCTGCGTGCGCTGGCGGCGCGCAGTCGGTAAGGAGGGAACCTCCTCATATATATATATATATATATATATATATATATATTTATAAAGGTGCTAATTTAAAGGTATAAAATAAATGGTAAAATATACTTGATACGAAAAATTAATAATAATTTATTTTATGTTTAGGTAATCTCTACTGTGATGGAAACACAGATTGTATTGATGGAAGTGACGAAAGTAATTGTACATCGATATCACACACTTGCAAGCATTCTAATGAATTTGAGTGTACTAATGGATCTTGTATGCCCGTAGATATACTGTGTAACAAAAGTTCAGATTGTACAGGATGGCAAAATGATAGTAAAGCTTTATGTGGTCTTAATGAATGCTTATCAAAGAACGGAGGATGCTCTCAAATATGCGTTGATTTGCCAATTGGCTACAGGTGTGACTGTAAACAAGGATATAGACACATTGATAATTTAACATGTGTTGGTAAGGTGCATTTTATTGTCTTATAAATTTAGTACCGTATACGGCCCTAATTAGTAAAAATTCAGTGTCGCGAAATAGCGAAAACCGTGCGCGGAATAGTTTTTGTGAGATAATTTGATAGAAGAAATTTGAATAATCAAAATCGAGCACACGCCAATGTTTACAATCATTAGTGTCGTTAAATTAATCTAGCCAATATCTGATAAACATGGTTTTAGGATTTATAATACTATTTTTACCAAAATAAATTGCAGATTGATTTTAATAAAAAATTCAGTATATTTGAAAATCATACTTCATCTTTTACATTTTTAATTCAAGCAATGAAGTTCGACTATGTCGAATTTAAGACTATTCATTTTTATTTCTTTGATAATAAAGGTATATATAAGATATAATACAATATAACCGCTGCTCGATTACCTTTGCATTAAATTGCCTGTATAAACCGTATAAAACTATTCTTATTATTACAATACAAGTTTTTACTGTGGTTTTTTAATAGATATAGATGAATGTTTAGAAGTTGGAAGCTGTTCACAATATTGCAGAAATGAGGAAGGTACATTTTACTGCAGTTGTGCTTCGGGATACTTAAAAGATCCAAAAAACCAGTCAAGATGTAAAGCTGCAGAAGGTCACGCAAGTCTTATATTCGCCCGACGTCATGACATAAGGAAAGTAGCTCTTGATAGGAAGGAAATGACTGCTCTTGTTAATGATACGAAAATGGCCACTGCCCTTGATTTTGTTTTTCGGACTGGAATGATATTTTGGAGTGATGTAAGCGACAAAAAAATTTACAAGTAAGTTTATATGTTTACAGAAGTAAAAACTTATTTTTCTCAGAAAATACTTGTTTTGAATTGGCTGGTTTTGAAGCCTTTTTCTGAGCTGGCTTGTTCTTGAAATTTTCTTTTGAATTGGCTCATTATTGAAGCTTATTTTGGATTGGCGCGGTTTTCGTCCAAGGTATCGATATATTCTCAACTACTATAAACGGTTCAGACAACTCTTTGAGTAATAAGTAACGATTACCCGTAGTTAGCGTACAGGACCTAAGTACTTGCAAAATGTGGGGGAGACAATTGGCTCAACCCTGCTTCGCCTATCTCGCCGAATGACAAATGCGACAAAGGTGTATACAAATACTCTGAGTACCAAGTTAACAAAAGAGGAATTTCCATCCTAAAGTACAATTGTTTCCTTCTAATTTAAAGCGAAATCTTTTCTCGGAAACTACTGCTTAGATCGTCTTGGAATTTTATCAGCATCTGCCTACTATTGCCCTCTAATGAAGTAGCCGATTTTTTAAATATTAATTGCACCATGTTCGTTTGATCATCGAACTTTTGCTCAATGTTGTCGTTTATTTTATTTATTTCATCCATGGTTGCTAGACCGAAAAGGTGTTTGCTTATCGTTCCCATCATTCTAGTGGTGCCAAGCGTTTGGTCTTAATACTTCGTTGAAGTCTTGGTGCTGGGTGATTAGTTTCTTTTATACTGTTCGTGGTGTCTTTTATTCTTTCTTGTAGATCGTTCAGTATCTTTTCCTCGGTTTCGCTTATGTCTTCATCTAGTATGTATCGGCATACCATTTCTGTCATCATTGTTGGACATTTCTCAAGTACTTCATGATATTGTTTCGGGGTCTTATGTGTCTGTAGAATTCTTCTGCTTCCATGTATACTGTGATTTTCCAGTTTGCTCTTTCCATCTTTAGTATACTAGACCTTTCATAATATATCCCTGGGTTTGGTATAATCTGGTCTTGCTGTGATTTTGCTTCGGTCAATATGGCCAAGGTGAGCAATGCAAGAATCTTCTTGGTGAGATGCATCCTCTAATTAGAATGTTATTTTAGGATTACGTCTTGTATTCACAGTCACTTGCGTTTTTTATGGCTGGTTTGAGTTTGTCGATGTGTTTCCTAATCCTTTTGCCATTGGGATATTGTAAAACGACATATTGTAACATTCTTTCTGTCTAAGAAATCTACGATTTTTAAAGGTTTTTTCCTATAAACGTCATATTTATTCGTTCTGGGTTCATTGATTAACCGAACGTGGACTCCTACATTAGCAGGGAATTTCTTTGCGTTGCGGTTCTCGGCTTTTTTTCATTTTTCCCACTTGTCGACTGATATTTTGTCGAAAGCTTCGATTAACGTGGCCGTTATGATCATTGGATCTTTTATTTCGTATCTCTCATTTTCTTTTCTCGACAACCGCTGCATCTTCTTACGTGGTCCAGTGTTTCATTTTTCATGCCTAGTCAGTAGAATCTTTCTCGAATTTTAGGGTATGTTTATTTGATACCTTTGTGTCATCCATTCATGCTGTTGTACATGATGTCTATTATTTCTTTTCTTTCCTTTTTGGGTGGCAGGTTGACTTTTCCATAATACATTGCTATTTTAGTATTTGTGTCTTTGAAATGTTGTGTAAGAATTTCGATTGGAAGCACTACCGCCTATTGCTGTGGAAGATCTCCACGATATTTGCGAGGATTGGTCCACAGTCTTCAGAATCACTCATGTTCACTAACGCTCTTTTTGAGCCTCGAGGTTTGAGTTTATTCGTCGATTCGGTCGAAGTTGAGCTTTCTCTACTGAGCTGGGCTTTGGACTAATTTTGTGTGGTAATCCCTGTTTTATGTATTGTGCTACTTTGCTCTCAGCTTCCTGATAATAGACTTTTGTGCTATCACGCTATGGTCGAATTTTGGAACTGTTTTCATTGTGTCGGCTCCAATCGGTCTTCCTTTCCCCCGCTTAGCTTCAGCGTCACTGTCTGATTTGAATCGGGCTTTGTTTGTCCCTGCTACTTATAATGTAGTGTTTGTCGTTTCCTTAGATGCTTTTTCTTCCAGTTTATTGTTTCTTCTGATGGTTCTGGTGGGTTCCGGGTCAAAGCATCGGCATTCTTGTTCAGTTTTCCAGGTTTATACTTGAAGGTGTACTTATATCATGTGAATCTGAACATCCATCTGAACATCATACGAGAGAGAATTTCTTACACAGTAGGTGTGGTCGGAATTGATGAAATGAGTATAATGCTAAGCATTCCTTTTCTGTTGTTATGTAATTTTTTTCTGCTTTGGTGAGATACTCTCGAGAGGTATTGCACGGGGTGTTCGAATCCGCCTTTTTCTTGGCTTAATATCCGTATATATATATAATCCGTAGTTTCTGTAGTCAGGGTTAATTCCTTATTAAAATCAGGAAATTGTAGAATAGGTTCGGACATTAGGCATTATTTCAGCTTGTTGAAGTTTGTCACGAATTCTTGGGTTCATTCGAATTTGGTGTTTTTGACATAAGATTTTGCAGCGGCTTTGCGATGTCCGCGAATCCCTCTATATACTTTCTGTAGTATCCAAACATGCCTTGTATTTCTTGAATATTTTTGGCATTTTTTCGTGTCGAGTTTTGTAATTGCCTCAACTTTCAGTGGGTTTGGTGTTATGTCCTTGGCACTTTCAATATGTCCTAAAAATCAAACTTCTTTTCTGAAGAATTCTATTTTGTGGGGTTGGAGCGCCAGCTTTGCCGTTCTATATCATTTAATATCATCATTTTTCTTATTCTTTTATCATGTTGTTGCAGGTCTTTACTGTAAATTATTATGTTATCTAGATATATTTAAGATTGCAACATTTTGCAGGCCTCTTAGCCGGCTTCCATCATACGTTGAAGCATTTTTAAACCTTCTGGGCGACGTGTATATTCAAAATGTTATGTTAATGTTGTCTAATAGCAGTCTTGACGGGCCAGCCGGATTTATTGAAATACGCTTGCGAGATCGAAGACTGAAAAGTTGGTGGCATCTTCTAGTTGGTCCATTATATCTGCTATATTCGTTAACGGGGAATGCATCTCTTATTGTTTTGTCGTATATCGCTCTCTGAAGTCTATTACCATTTTCCAACTGGAATTTCCATGACTATCTGGTTTTTTGGGCACAATCCACATAGGAGAGTTGCATGGTGAATAGGATTCTCGTATAATGTGGTCCTTCAATTTCTTTTCCACATTTTCTTTCACAACCTCTCTGTGGTCTGGTGGGTGCCTGTATTATTTCGTGTTTATAGGCACGTTGCCTTCCAGGTGTATATATAGTTCTCGATCCTGTTCGCGCAGCTTGTCTCTTGTCAATAAAAATTGCTCATGGTAGTCTTTTAACATACTATGTACGATCTCCATCTCTTCTTGGTTTCGATGTTGCGTTCTCACACATCGTTTTAATTATTTCGTTCGTTCTTCGGTCTCTATTAATTCTTCGCCTTTGTATTCGCTGTCAACATGCTTTAAGAAAGTCGCTTCTGATTCGAAAAGAATGAATTTCTTTGGATCTACGTCTATTATTACGTCTCTACTGTTGGTATTGATTGCCATTATTTTACAGGTGTTCTTGTGGTTTACGATTATTTCTTGTGTAACGTAGGAATAAGGAGCGCCTACGTTAATTCTCGGCCGATATCTATCAGCCAAGTCGCTTTTTATGAGGTTAATTTGCACTTCTTTTGTCCGAGCCTTGATTCTGTTCTTTTAGTGATTAGTATTATTTGTTGTTGAGTCGATTCCATTTGTGTTAGTCTCCTGCACTGAAGTTTTTTTCTCTTGATTTGGCTTCACAAAGAGTATTTTGGTGACTTGCTCATTTAATGGTCGGGTAATTTTGTTTCTGTCTTCATGTTCCTTTTCATGATCAGTAAATGCGATTAGCCTCATTACGTCTCCATTCACTTTTAAAGCGCGGTAGTCGTACGATATGATTACTTCCGTCTGGTCAAGGTTATTTTCTTCCTAGAATGGCGACGTATAGTATAGGAAAGTCGTCGAGCACTATATGAAGTTTCGTTCCAGTGTTCTTCACGTCTAGCCATGCACCGCGGAGGGACTCACCGACCCTATCCTCATCGAATCGAGGGGTCAGACAGGGTTGCCCGTTAAGTCCGGACGTGTTTAACCTGATCCTGGAAGTTGTACTCCGTGCGTTGCAACAGACAGGGAAGCGCTACATGATCGGAGGCGTACGCATCTCCAGCTTAGCGTACGCTAACGACGTGACAATCCTGGATGACTCCCCGGCAACGATAAAGAGACTGCTAATGGCAGATGAACGGGTCGCTAGGGCTGTCGGTGTCTCCTTCAACCCCGCAAAGTGTACTTCGTTACACATTGCGGGTAGAGAAGACGTCAGACCTACCGAGTTCTCTGTTCTGGGGTCGCCTATCCGTGCCTTGGGTCCTGGAGATGCCTACGAACATCTCGGCATCTCCACAGGCTACCAAATTAAGCAGAACCCCACCAACACCTAACGGGGCTTCATCTCCAACACCACCACCATTGACAGATCCCTGCTGGCTCCATGGCAGAAGCTAGACGCTGTAGGCACCTTTTTGTTGCCCCGTCTAGACTTTGTCATGCAAGGTGCCAGCATTGAAAAGGGACTTTTAACCGAGCCAGACAGGTCCATCAAAAGAGCCGCCAAGATCTGGCTCAGACTTCCTCAGCGAGCGAGCACGGAGCTCGTCTATCGCCCACCTTCTCAAGTGGGTGGTGATTTGCTCCCGCTCTCGGATCTCTATGATCTGCTCACGGTCGCTCTTGGGTACAAAATGTTGTAATGGAGCGATAAGACCGTGAGCACCGTAGCTGATTCCGCCCTGAGGAAGACCGATTCGGAGAAGATTAGAAAGCGGGGTCGAACATCGATGTCGCTCGCTACCTTTCCGATCATATGGAACTGCCCCGGTCGGCCAGTAGAACATCATACTGGTCGAAAGTCTGCAAAGCGACCCCGAGATTGAAGACCAAACTCGGGTTGCGCTGAATCTAGTGTCGGGATGAGGAAATCCTGCGGGTAGCCTGTGGTGATATGAACGATCCCAGGACCCAAGGGAGGTAAGACAAACAAAAAACCCGACTCGTGTGCGGCACCTTCTTCTCTGTCTCTGACTTTTGTTCAGCCGTGAGTCGAATTTTTCTTCCATTCTTGCTTCAGTTTTCATGGACTCATCATAAGCTTGTCTTATATTTTTTGGTTCTTTTAGGTCTACCTTCTCTGCTATTCCAGCTGATAATCCTTTGATGAATAAATCAACAGCTCCATAAAGATTATCGACGAATGGTAATTAGCTACTTGCTCTTCTTGTAGTATTCTGTATGCACAGCCAAGAAGAGTGTTGAGTTCGTCATATAATTCTCCTGTTCCTTGACCAGGTCTCATGCGAAGATGGCTGATTCTGTTGGAGTAGTAGTTAAAGTTTCGCCCACTCCTGAATTGCTGTTTCCGGTGTTTAATTACATCGTCTAGAGTTTCGAACTTTCGATTGTTCATGCTATTTTTGTCTGCTCCGACGAATCGATGTATCACTGTATTCAAGCACCTCTCTTCTGTTCCCATTTCTAATGTCCAGGATGTATGGATATATGCGCTGAGACTTGTAGTTTTTCCGTCAAAGTATGGTACGTCATTGGTGCAACTAAGAAGAGTGAACGTTGTCTGCAGTGAGTTCATGGTGTCCGAGCTATAAGGGTCCAGTGTGGCATATGTAATGTTACCACTTATACCTTGTTCGCCTTACACGGTGAATGCTTTACTGTTTTATTAATTTATTTGCAATTTTTCCTTCCTTTATTCCTTTTGCTAGTCTTGTTCATTTCTTTTGTGCAATCATCTGGGTTTCTTCTTCTTTGCTTCATTGTTATAATGCGGTCCTATTTTTGTGTGATATTATTTGGGTCACTTTTAGTGTAATTAATTGTGTGTTTTATCAATTATTTCGCGTTTTTTTATACGAGAGGGAACATCGTGTTAATAATTGTTAGATTGCTCTTCAGTGCTGAAAACGAATAAATTTGTATGTCCTTTTTTAATCGGAGTTTTATTAAATGCGATGTCGCGAACGTTTATCGGTTGTATACGCGATTCGTGTATGCTTTGTTTTATTTTTCCAATCTTGCTTTAACCTTTTCTTAAAATTTTTAGTAGTATGTCCTTTTATTTTCTTCTAGTTTGTTATGTTCTTTTATTGGTTAGTTCTAGTTGGTTTATTTAAATTGATCTAAATCTACCTGTAAGTCGAAAAATTCTCACGACTTATTTCCGGATTAGCGCAAGGGTCTTTGCGTGTATGTATTTATTTAATTACTAAGCGTTGTTCGTGATTACGTGAGTAAGCGTGTCAAAGTGTTGATATTATGTGTGTTATTTATACGTGCATGTATTATAATATCGGAATTATAGATATTTAATTAATTCATACTTTAACCTCTTCTATTTTCTAATTTTCCTCTTTATTTTATTTACGAATATATGACGACGCAGTTAAATTTTATTTCAGATTGCGCGTTGCCTTATTAAAAAAGAAAGGATTTTAAATTGTCAAATAAATATCTTTTTTCTCTTGAGAAGGTTCGATTGAAAGGAAAATAAAATTTTAAAAAGAGAGAAAAGATCTAACTACAAATAGAGAGAGAGACAAAAATTTGAATCAAAAATTTCTTTGACAAAAGAGAAAATGACTAAAATAATTTGCATGAATTTTAAAGTTCGCACCTCTGGTCGTGTCAAAATGGTCGATTAATTGGTGAGCGCTGCACCACTGTTACCTTTTATCGCGGCAATGCTCTCTTCCACATCGCGTGCCGAATAAAGAGGAGTATTATCTTATAGAGTATAATTATGTTAAAAATTATGTACATTACATAAGGTGCATATTATAAATTATATTATAGATAGACTTAAAAACAAACAATGTAAAAAATTATTGTTAATAAACAAAATGTTGATTGGGGTCACTTTTCTGAATTTTTTGGATATCATTAAGCATTCATTACTTGGACTCTTTTATAAAAAAAAATCTCTTTCAAGAGAAGAAAAGAAAATTTCTTTAAAGATATTAATCATTCAACCATTATCGAATTGCTTTATTGTTTATTCATTTACTTATTTATTAATTTTGCGTGTTAACAAATTGCTTTTTCTTCCAATTTTTGACGGAGAAAGTTGACCCTACCATTAATTAATTTGTCACAGAAGAGGTCTGTTGAAATTACCCTTATATTTGTTTGATTTCTCAGTCAGTTTTTCTGCGGTCTTAGTGTCTATAAGTAATTTTCAGAAATCTTTGCAACTCACGTACCGACCGATAATATTCTTGAAAAAAGGAAATATACTTTTTGATTCGATTAGACTTTATCTATAGTTTAAGACCATAACAATATTTGAAAGTGGATGAAATTCCTGTCGCCCAAATAAATATATTATGATTATTACCCATTTATATGTGTAATTCGTTAACAGATTAACTTAATCTTGACGGATAGAATACTTTTCAACGGTGCGATCTATGTTATAACAAGTTCCTATATCATAATTTGTTTATTTTTGGGCTTTCATTGTGCGTTATTTTAATATAGTTACTGATATCTCACTGTAATTTTCTAAGATAATTATAAATTAAATTTTAAATGAGTGATTTGCTTGAATTAATTTTTCGTATCAAGAAATCTCGTTTTGTTGAGGGGACCAAGATCCCTGCATTTAGATTATGCACCCATTGTACCTTACCCTGCGTGTGATCACTTATTCTGGAAGCCTCGTTTCTCTCCAGGAGAAACTAATGGAGTTGGAGCTAATGATAAAACTTTCCAAGAGTTAATTGCTTAGGGTACAGAACCTCGGGCACTGAGCGATGATATGAGCGGATGTTTCTTTTCCCCCGGCCGCACCACCAGCACGCTCCCGAGTCCGCTTTCGCCGTCTTTGTATCGAAGTATCTGAGACGTCCATGTCCTGCGGTGAACTGGGAGAGAAATACAGAGTTTTTCCTATTACCTCTTGCCATACACAATCCCCATTCCTAGTTTGGCGACGGGCCAATTACTGTCCTCGAGTGCAATCCCAGACGAGTATCGAAGGTCACCGGCGCATTAAGGGGTTGGCCGGGCCCGGCCTTAATGCCCACCCGAGGTTATTGTATCAGGCACATGCCTGTATACACCATATAATTACCATATAATTTGGGTAAAAACCTGGTGGATGGACCAGGTTCGGAACTTCCCTGGTTCCTGGCATCCCTAGCCTCCGTCCTCCCTGGTTCATTCCTCGCTTGCCTCTGTTGCTGGCGCAATATCTTTCGTTTTTCGGCCCCGAAGATCTTTGGACGGAGATCCAGCGCCTAAAGTCCTTGGGCCACAGACTCTTGAGGGTTCTCTTAGGGGCCCCAGTGAGCTCGTGGCTCTAACCGAGACAACGCCTCCCTGGTTCTGCGAGGAGTTCCAGCTTGGCACTGCCTCTTTAATCTCCTTTTCGCTGAAGTTAGGTCCGACCGAAGTCTCCCCTGCCTCCAACGGAACCGAGAAGGGGATTCCCTTCCTCTCCAGACTGGGTGTTATCGCTCCGCCGTCGAGAGTTTCTTCACCCCTCCCCTCACAAACATGTTTTGTAATAAAGCGGTCCATGCGAGTTCCACGAGTCTTGATGAAATAAAAGGTCCACTGCCGCAAAGCCTCATACACTGGCCGCGGTGTTCTCTCTCTTTCTCACTTTCTCTCTCTCTCTCTCTCTCTCTCTCTCTCTCTCACTCACGCTCTCTCACTCACGGCGATAACTCTCACACGACAGCCATTAATAATCTGGTCTGTGCACGCTTTTCTCTTTTCCATGAACACTGAATTTTCGTAGAACTAGGGCTGTATCGTGGAACGCGCGGACCTTGTACGAAGCGCAGGACCGTAAAAAAAAATAATTAAATGAAAAGAACAATAAATCCTTTATTTAAAAATATTTTAACTCATAAGATTACAAAAGAAGGCATAATACCATTAATAACGTCATGTTTTAATTATTTTAATTATTGAAAACGAATTAAATTATTTAATTAGTTTTTATAAAACATACATAACAAAAATCTAATTAGGTAGCTAAACTGGAAATTTGAGCCATTTCGATAGTTGTTCAGAGCAATTTACGAGCCTTTTTTGAATTTTTGTCTTTGCATAGAAGCCCTCGATAGGTTCCTTTTTTAGAATCACGATTGGTTTCAATTGTTTAGTTCACGAGTTTCAAATATTATTACTAAGTGATAAAATATAAGGTTGTCAAATATCTTCCTTCCGCCTTTTTGTCTTTTGAATTTCGCGGCTATGTACAAAGCGGTACAGAGCTCATATCTGGTAATACTATACATCATATGAAAGGTCTTGACATAATCTACAAAACGACACTATGCATGATTAGTTTGGATATTCCATTCAGCAGTTATGTACGTGTAAACATGGAGCTCACTAACGCCGAAATTCGCTCTATTTTAAAGTTTTCCTTCGTTAAAGGCAAATCCGCTAGAGAAACGTTCCGTGAGATTAATACTGTATTGGGAGATGGTGCTCTATCACTTCGAACCGCGGAATAGAAAAACCATTCGGTTTCGACAATTCAGAGCCGGTGAAAACGACATCATGGATAAGACAGCCGGCGGAAGACCTGTGATGATGAATACCAATTAAATCCTAGAAAAAATCTAGTTAGACCGGCATGTGACATCTCGTGATATCGTCCAGGAGATCGGAGTTAGTTATCAAACCATTTTAAACGGATGGTTATCTGCAGAAGGCTGGATACAATAAAAAGCTTGATGTTTGACGCAAAAAAACCTACTGGACCGAATCAACGCCGGCGAAATGCTGCTAAAACGAAATCAATTCGACCCATTTTCGAAGCGGATGATGACTGACGATGAAAAATGGATCACGTACGACAATATAAAGCGAAAGCGGTCGCGGTCGAAGGCCGCTGAATCGTCCCAAATAGTAGCCAGCCGGAATTGACGGCCAGGAAGGTTTTGCTGTGTGTTTGGTGTGATTGGAAGGGAATCATCCACTATGAGCTGCTCCCATATGGCCAGACGCTTAAGTCTACCATCTATTGCGAACAACTGGATCGCCTAAAGCAGGTGATCGACCAGAAACGTCCAGAATTGGCCAACAGGAAAGCTGTAGTGTTTCACCAGGACAACGCCAGACCACACACTTCGTTGATGACTCGTCAGAAGCTACGGGAACTCGGATGGGAGGTTTTATTGCACCCACCATACAGCCCGGACATAGCGCCAAGTGATTACCACCTGCTCCAGTCCATGGCGAACGCCCTTGGAGGTGTAAAGTTAAACTCAAAAGAGGCTTGTGAAAAGTGGCTGTCCATCTTCTTAGCAAAAAGGAGGGGGGCTTCTACGAGGAGGGTATTATGTACTTGCCGTCTAGATGGCAACAGATTATCAAACAAAACGGGGAATATTTGTCCGAAATCCGATCACTGTAACGCTTTTTATAACGCATTGAATACAGAGCAAAAAAGCGGAAAGGAGATATTTTATATCAAAGTATAGTAAAAAGGTATGTTTTATCTGGCGATTAAGCAAATTAATTGTTCGTATTTGCTGTTGTGCTTATTATCAGCTTTCTTAGATGCACAGATATTGCGATTATAAGAAGCAGTACGCAAATCATGTGTTGGACTTAGATCAATAGTCCGCGAGTACGGCAATATATGCAGAAGTTTATATGGAAAAGCATTCTATTTTTTAATTAAATGAACTCGTATTCATGATACTGAAACAACGCTATTAATTCACAAATAAAATAAAATACATTATGCTCAGATCAACTGAGTGAGCAGTTCAAAACAGCAATAATTCGACGATTGATATACGAATCGGCACGTGTGCTAATTTCTGTGTATTGAACCCGAAATTTCATGTAATTCATCTGAATGGTTCGTAAATAAGCAGATTTTGCTTGAGGCGGAGGAGCGTAAACCTCAATATCACTCGCCTCGTTATATTTTTTATGGGATGTGCTGTTAAAGATTTTCTTCGTGAATTTTTTAGGGCATAAATCAAATTTCATTTTTACGCTATTTTATGTTTTCTTTTTAATTTATGTTGTTTGCTTCGACATCCCGGTATAATTTGGCAAGATTTTTAGTACTTATATTATTATAAACCTCATTTTAATAATTAAAAAACGTCTAATTTTGATAACTAATAATTGGTAAATAATGGCTATAGCGGGGTAAGCAGGTCAAAACTGTCCTTGTTTTCGGCACATGACCTGTGCAAATACAGATATTCTAAAGGCGTCAAGGTATTCAAAAGTATTCTAAGTCAATCAATGTAGTCTTATTTATATCATTAATAATAAATAATTATTTTTTTAGTTTTATGTACATTAATTTTATTCCATTAATATAATTGAGTATTGGTGACTCAGAGGTTTAAGATGAATCACAAAAAAATTTATTTTCTGATTGCCCATTCAAAACTACTCAAATTCAGAAATGTAATTTATTTCTTGGTTAAAATGTTTAGAGTTCCACCTTTGAACTTCTGAGATCGCCATGCTCAATTTTGTTATCGTATTCTGACTAATTGTGGGAGCAGCGCAAGATAGCAAGAAAATTTTTTAAACAAACAGCGCTTCAATTTCTGTTAGAAATGTGGTACAATATTAACTATTAAAAAATATTTCATTCGATATAATTTATTTCAACATTACTTATAACGATAAATAACTCACCATAACTTCAATAAATAATTTTCCATGTAGATACATTTGATCGGATTAGGTCCTTTAGCGCTTCAGGGATATAGTCCCCATTTCTAAAAGCTTTTTATATATGAGATGGAGTCTTAGAATACTTTTGAATACCTTGACGCCTTTAGAATATCTGTATTTCCACAGGTCATGTGACGAAAACAAGCAAAAAATAGGCGAAATAAATGGTTTATTCGATTTTTGAGCATGTTCCGGTCTGAAAATGATATATCTGAAAGCAGCATTGGAAGACCGGGAAAAGACACATAAAATAGAGTTATTTGAATCTTAGCCAAATATAATCTACATAACCTAAAATGTGATTGAAAAATTAAAATATTTTTCCTGGGTCCAATTTTGGTCTCTAAAAACTGAACAAAATCAGGGTAGTTCTTCACTAGGAAATACATTTTCATGAATTTTTCCAGATTTTTTGGAGCAAACCGTGAAACAGAAAAAATATTTTTCAAAAAACACGTTTTAAGTCTAGGGATGTTAGATTTAAACCTAGAGGTCTAAAACTTTGGCTCAAGAGGTCTTTAAATGCGTCCTTTTGAATAGCTAGGTTCAAATTAAGATTCAGGTTAGGGCAGTTTTCACATGCTTATCCCGCTATAACCTTTAATTATTTTATTTTTTGTGTTTCTTTTATTTCATTCTTTGTTTTGTAAATAGATATTAGAATTTTGAATTTCAAAGATGTGTAATAAATTTGATCGTCTAAATTTTGAAGAAAATAAATGAATACCTGGACTTTCTTTTTCGATTTTAAGCTTTGTCGCAGCAAGATAAACTAAATAGACCATTTTTAATGGCTAATCCAAAATTATTTTTTTTTTAAATTAGTGCTATTTAGAATAGTAAACTTAAATAATTGAAAAGAGACAAAATGATCCTCGAAAAGGGAGTTTCTATCACGATATCAATATAGTACCAGGTCATTACCCATATGCCGTATCTGCTTTGAAAAAAGAACATCAAATGAATATATGCTAAAGACATGATGAATAATTCCCGTTACGCGGTCAAGGATGTATTCATAAAAAGATTACCCGCTGGTCTAGCTGAAAACGTAGGTATAATCAGACCGATCTGGTTGAAAGAACTGGAAAATGTATGAAGACAAAAATCATGACAAAGATGTTGAACACGCGCCCTTGATCAGAAAATCTTTATAAAGATTACTACAATGACCTACGGCCAGACAACCAGCAATTATGTAGGATATATTAACAATTCTAGCCCGCCGCTTTAATGAAATGTGAATACTAGGAATTATCTATTGGATCGCAAAATTTACCGATTTGATCATCAAAATTATGCACCGGATCAGCATTATTATCCAAATTGAAAATACCATAATAGAGAACAATATGAGCATAATTTGACATAACCGCACTGAAGGGTTGTCCAATACTTCCACAAAGGGTTGTCTTTCCTGCTTATTACGTTGAGCTAGATGGGTTGTTATATGTTATTCTCGTTGTCGTGGTTGTTGAAAATGACGTGCTTTTGCGTTGTCTAACTCGTTTGTCGCGGGATCAAACGTCGAGAAGGACAGGTCGCCTTCCAACGATTGGAGAGCAGTACTTTACTCTCTGTGTATGGGATTGAGCAGCTTTCTCGGCTTCGATCTTGGTTACGACCTCGGTTAGAGGGAGTCGGGCCAAGATAGGCTTCAACGGAGGTGGAACAGTTCCCACAACCTCCAAATGCCCTGGCCACTCAGCCGAGAGCACTGTTCTCCTTGGCCAGTCGCTGAGGGAGTTGGAAAAGGTAAGGAAGCCACCGCTGGTGTCGTCGCTGCTACTGCGGCTGCTGCTACTGCTCTCTCATAAGCGTCAAACTTCTTGCGAAGAATGACTTCTCTAAGAAGAGACTTGCCGAGGTACAATTACAACAGTTATAGCTCCGCCTCTAAAGTTGGTAATGCTCCTCATGTTGCTGAAAGGTTTAAGGGAGAGAGGAAAGGTTTCTACAAAAATAAGCTTACTCTGATGTTTAAATCTTAAATATAGAGTTTATTGAACATGAGGATTCGGACCCGTCTTACACGAGAAATGCGCAGAAGGTGAGTTACTGATTGATTGTTTGTCGATCGGTTCTTTATACTCTTTACACACAAACCTGATGATGAGTTACTCACCTTGGTACGTAGCCGTCTGGCGGCTGACGACCGATCAATCAACCTTGGTGGCGCTGCCATTACCAATATTGAATGCTTGACTGCAAGATGAGTTGCCGATCAACAGACAATCAATCAGATTGTCGGAATGCGAGTGAGTCGAGGAGTGGGTGTAACATATTGTGGCAATTGAGATCTGAGAGCTTGGAATGGACCAAGATGATTAAAAATAATTAAAAATAGAGAGAATTCAAAAGCGTGAACCACCGGCGAGAGTTTCCTTTCGGAAATAATAGGTACAAACAAAATGAATAATTTTCATCTTATTTCGTAGCTGAAATTTCCATAGCATTTTTCCTTTAAAAGATGAGTCTTAGAATGCCACAAATGTTCCCTTGGCAATCTCAAGATCAGATGTCATGGTCGCAGGTAATCGGGTGTACCTCGTGCCCACCATACATTTACCCCGAGCAACCAACCTATCGGCTATTTTTGCCCGCTTCCTACTACTTTATGTTTTTAATGAGGAATGCTATCCTGAGAAATTAAAATTGTAACTTAGAGAACCTTTATTTAAAAAATCTAAAATTTTCATGCAGGTAGATACAGTTACAAACAAAAGATTAAAAAAATTTTAACACAACTAATTTTTGGTTTTTAAACTTTTTTAAGGGGGTATCATATTCAACTTGTACCGACTGAGTCAATATGCTTGAAACTTAATAAGACCACTGAATAACACAAAACCAAGAATTAGTTGCCCTCTTCAGTTACTTTTTCTATTACTATGTCAAATTTGAAATGAAAATATTCATATATTTTGGAAAAAAGTTGGAACGAAATTTTCATTTTACAAATGTGGCTATCAATTTTTGTTCAAGATTTTCATGAAAATATAATTATTCTCGTTTCAAACTTGGTACAGTGATAGATAGTGACGAAGCAGAGGGCCAATAACTCTTGGTTTTACGTAATTCAGCGGACTTATTAAGATTCAAATATTTTTCTGTCGTTCTACCGCTGTATCGACTCAGTCCGTAAAACTTGAGTATGACACCACCTTAAACTACAGTTTGCCACTTTATCTATCTTCATGAATTTTTTTAGATTTTTTTCATGAAGGTTTTCAAAGTTACAGTATGTCAAAGCTTGTGTTTTTATCAATTTTGGCATTTTAAACCAATTTAAAAAAATTGTAACTTCTGAGGGAAGTGTTTCTCACTAAAAATACGAAAAGCACCTTTATTGTAAAATAATTTAAATTTTACAAATAAAATACTATTAAACCTACTATTAAATCTCATAAGTTATCAAAGTCTTGAAATTCAGTTTTGACAAGGTTCGATTATGAGTTTTAACATGAAAAAAAATAATTATGTAGATGTCTTCCATAAGTACATAAGCGTCCATGATGATTAGAAGTTGGGAATAAAGCTCTATTTCTAGCTAGAAATAAAGTTGTCTAGCAATTTCCCTAAAGTTTATTTTAAAATATATATATTCACCTCAAATTAATATTATACGTATAAACTGAAACTGCACTAAATACACTAATAAGACTCTTGTAAGCTAGTCCAATTAGACGATGAACCAAACTTATCAATTACTTCACTATTTCATAACAATAAGACTAAGGTTTCTACGTCATCGCACTTAAAAAACGAGGGTATCATATAGTGAAGTAGCCTTCTTGAGTGATAGTAGTTAAGCTTACGCATTTATATCATGGAATTCTCGAGAAGAATTTGATTCATCTCCCTTTTCAAAAGTAGTAAGAGATGTGTATGTCTGATTATTACTCTTACGAAAAATGATTTTTGTAATTTATCAATCTTTAAGTGCGGAAATAGCTTTCTTATTTTTCAAATCAAATGTAATGGAAAAGAAATAATAAGATAAGTTTGAGTGTAATTAACTGATTATGTAATTTATCAATCTTTAAGTGCGGAAATAGCTTTCTTATTTTTCAAATCAAATGTAATGGAAAAGAAATAATAAGATAAGTTTGAGTGTAATTAACTGATTATGTAATCCTGATTTGTGAGCATTTTTGTATTTTTTACCGGAAGTCCTACCTTGTGTTTCTTCAGTTATAGATCGTTTACCTTTCTGAATTTAAAATAGTTTTTCAAATTAAATTAAAATTTAATTCAGTTGCGTAAGAATACTACCTGCACCGAAGCATCAGTCAAGCTGACAAAGCTTTCAAAGTAAAGGAGTACTACGCGTAAAAAATTTTCGAGAGTCGTATCATTATATATACATGTATACAAAACAGGATAGTTGTATATTTTATAAATTTGTGCATTATTCTCTGATAGATTGACACTCAATATTTTGTTTGCTATAACATAACACATGCTTCTAAGATGGAGCAGATGTATACTTTACCATGCATATTTTAAAGAACTTCAATGAATTCTTTTAAAGCTTTAAAAACTTCATATACTAGTAAAGACTAATTTTTTATCTATTTTAATTTTATTCATACTTTGTTAAGGGCACCTATAGATGAAGGGAATGAAAGAACTGTTGTTATTGATAAAGATTTAACAATATCAGATGGCTTAGCAGTTGACTGGATATACAATCATATCTATTGGACTGATGCGGATAAAAATACTATTGAATTAGCGAGTTTTAACGGAAATATGAAGAGAACTTTAATATCAGATTCTATCCAAGAACCAAGATCTATTGCTCTAAATCCATTAGAGGGATGGATGTTCTGGACAGATTGGGGCGAAAATGCTCGGATAGAAAAAGCAGGAATGGATGGATCACATAGATCGGTAGGACTATTAATGTTGTTTATCCATATACTATTGGTGCCTGATTTTAAAACATAAATTTACGAATTGTCATACAGATACACATACACATAGATCATTTTTACGTGAGTTAAAATGATGTTGGGTATAATAAATATTAATAATTACTATGCATAAACTTAAATATAACTAAGAGAGCCTATTCTCCTACGTACCAATGCTCAGATAAACTAATCCGCCTTTACCCATCCTAATATTTGGGTCTACAGTAAAGTTAATTGATGGACAAACGATAAATATTTGTAGTGAGCAAATTTTTGGGACTATATCAAAGAAAATTTATTAGAACTATAAGGACAAAATTGTTCTTTCTATTAATACCTTGAAAGAAAAGCCCGCCAAGTAAAAAATAGGCTTTAATAACCAGCCAGTTCAAAATTACCTACAATACTTTTCAACGTTAACAATACCCTCTAATGATATCTCTACGGTGCTACGCAGCATCAAATAATACTTTAAGTACCTTTCATAAACGACCAAAACTTGAGCACCGCCACTATAAATCGATATCTTGGAGAAAAAACCAGCTAGTTCAGAAATAGGCTTCGAAAACCAGCCATCTCAAAAAATAAACTGTGTATAAATTTATATTTCATGTATTTATAAATAAATATAAATTGATATATTTATAAGTATATTTATTTATATATTCATGCGTAATCGTGCAAACGTATTAGTGTGTATACGAAACTACTATTCCAACATATTGTTGCTTCCCGAATCGGCAGAAATATTCTAACTGTGGAGCAACACGTGTAGGATTATTTTAATATGGGGGAACACGGGCGATGTGAAACGCGGCCGACGGACGCGATGTTTTCTCCGGGCCTCGCGGCGATCCTCGTGAGGAACTGCTCGCTACTGGTGGGATACACGATAGATATGCGAGTTTGCCGATTGTTTAGTTGGTAAAACATACTTACATAAATTTGTGTAAAGACTGCTGCACTTGTAGCTCAGCCACGGTCTCGTTACAATGGCGTATTAATGCTCGATTGGATATAGGCTGGAATGAATGAATGAATACACGAACAATTTGTATTTCGACTAATACGGCAAGAAATATTTATTAATTCATAAAGTTATAAAGATACTTTTAAGACTTTAGATGTTACTCAGAATTATGCAAAAATGTTCTACCACATTGCTGATCAGATTCGTAAAGATGAGCCAGGCGTAAATGCTCACCTAAGAGTGACTGAGCGTATTTGAAGTTTAGTAGAAATATTTACTATATTGTTGACCTAACTCTCGGATGTATCTCCCGTAGATGCTCGCATAAGATTGTCCTGCGTGGCCTGGATTTGGACCATTTTATACTCGTATTCGAAGGTTTCTTATGTAGAAATGAGTATTTTACTCTAATTTTCCTAGGAGATAAAATCACGCTTGCCGGTAGTCGCTACCGTACAGTTTGAACTCCGAAGCGTCAAATATCATATAGGAACGTGTTTCTTTGCTTTTCGCTTCTGGATTCAGCTGTTTTATAGCTTTTTCCTATAATAAGGTGAGCCGGTTTTCTTTCTCTTAGTTGTGTAATATGAACTAGAGAATTGAAGTTTCTTTAAGGTATGGCCGATGATGATTTATCTATAGTCACATGGTCCTCTGTCCATTCGGACTCCTCGTAGCTGCCTATTGGGCCTGTCCAGTGAGGTGCGGTCCGGGGCGTAAGATAGCTCTTCCTCTCATGTTTGAAGCCGTTTGTCCGTAGTTCGGTGTTTCGCGACTTCTCTTGTACGGCTTCGATGATGCGCCGACGGTATCTCCGTTCGACTCTTTATCCGATAAATTTAGCGGTTCCTTTTAGTTTATTTGTGTGTTTCTACTTTTTCTCAGCATTTTACGAGATTTATTATTGATATGAATATGTTCGTAATTATATGATATTTATATATAATACATATATATGCGCGCGTAATAATAGCACAGTGCACTTCATATAAACTCTACTACGTTTACACGATAACATTCGAATTATAACGAGGCGCGCAAGTTTTGGGCCTACTGTTTTGCGCCTCGTATAAGGTCTGCGTGTTGCATGATACGGCCCTAATTCGGTGAAAATTCGTGGTTCGTGGAAAAGATAAAAGCGCGCGCGGACCAGATTGCTTCCGGCTACCGTGTCTATAGCTTCATCGTGAGTGAGAGCGAGAGTGCGTGTGTGAGATAGCGAGAAGAGAGAAAGGACACAGCGGCCAGTCCCTGAATAACCACCTCATCGGCAGGAACGATCGCCTTCCCCCAGGTCTCCAAAGTATCAAGAGGAAGGAAGGACAACCGGTGAAACAGGGGACGAGAAGAGCTGTATGCGTGTGTGCAAGTGCGACCGTGCATCCTACGAGAAATTGTAAGTAGTGCACCGCACTTTAATTTTGTATCACGCTGATTCTTGCGTGGATCACCGGCGTAAAGGTGCAGCGGCACCAGTTCTATTGTTTGCGCCAATCTTGCCTTCTCGCATGCGCGCCGGTTCATAGTCGAACGCGTTGTTGTTTTGGCGCGCGCACTCAGCGTCTCTGAGAATCAAATATCGAGCCATAAGAATAAACGTTAAGATTTATTAAAGGATATCATACGCGTCTTTATTTCATTTATTAACTCCTTCTTATCATATAAACTCCCGCGAATACCGCCGCCTCCGCGGGCATTTCAATATCAACGAATTGTTGATTTCCGCGCTTAATACAAGCGCATCATCTGAGCAGCCGGGAGAAGATGCTGCGCGGGAAACAGCAGACTTGAGCAATTCGTTTGCTCATACACCAGGTACACTTCCCTGCTGTTGTACACGAGGTATGGTAACGCCCCGTTACAGAATACGTAACATATATCAATATATTTATGAATATATTCGTAAATATATATATTTTAGGTAATCAATAAATTTTGAAGTTATTTCGAAGAATACCACTTCTAAGTGAGTACCATAGTAATTTCAAGTGGCTGTGGGATATATTGAATCAAAGTAAACTATTAGCGAAATGAGATACTGAATTAATCGTCGTTTGAAAATAAATTTTAATATACTGTAACATCCAGCAAATTTTATTATCGACAACATCAGCAGCAACAATACCAAGATATAACTACGAAGAACAACACCAGTTAACAAGTTATCTTCAGCCAACATTAGACCATAGGATAAATTTACGAATTAGTATTATAAGAAAGAATTCCACAATCATAATCAGATAGTTTTAATAAGTATCTCAAATCAATCAATCAACAAATTAGAATTAATTATAACTAAATGTAAATTATTAAGAATACAATTCACTTACATATTTCAATAAGTGATATAGAATTATTAATAATAATTAAGAATGTTAAAATTATTATTAAGCAATTGTATTTATTTCTACAAGACGCTCAAGAAATTGTAACGTTGACATTTTTTAAACTGACCTAAAGACTTCCGCGATGTAAGCATTAGCTTGCAATTTCAAATTCTATAACGATTAATGTCTTTTTTAAATGCTCATGGTTCGGAGAGATGCAACCTTGCTTTCATAAACCTTACCTTTCAATTTTTACAATTTTTGTTTACGTTGTCACTTGTGAACAGCGTATAAATAGTGCCGTTCGGTTCAGTAAGAATGAGAGTCGGGAGAGTCGGGAGAGAGGAGGAGTCGGAGAAGTCAAAGAAAAGTTAAAGACAGACCAAGAAGTCAAACAGTTCAAGCAGTCCAATAAATTCAATAAGCAATTCAATAAGCAATTAGAAAAAAGTTTAATAAAGGTTAAAGTTAAGTTAAAATCAAATTTAAAATTATATTCAAACTAAACTAAAGCCAGAGTTCTAATAAGTAATAAAAGTGTCAACTATTACAACTTCAAAAGTGAGTAAACATAACATATACTATTTAATGAAATTCTAATTAAACACTAATAAGTAAAAATAAATCAAAGAGTATATAATTTAAGGAATTAAATATAATTCTTTTGTTTTTTCCTATTTCTAACCATTAACTCATTTTCCTATCTTTCCAAATAAAAGACAGTGAGAACCATAAAGAATTTTATACTCTGTCCCCTGGACCGTTGATCCGATTGGAAGAGTCAGTAGAAATTCTATGGCAATCTATGAAATTTATACATTCCTCAATAACAACCTTTCCGCTTTTGTTGTTTACCATAAATAGAAACTCCATTGAACTCTATATGAATGTATGTAGTTCTCTGTTACATGAAACACAAAATTCCTCATAATCATATCATTTCCCTAGCTATACGATCGAAAGATTGTGGCTAAAAAACGAGAAAAATTATCTATACAATTTTGTCAATCCTGTCTAGGCCGTGACAATATTTTAAAATTAAATTTGCAAATATTTTTTCTTATATGTTTTCCCTTTATTTGATAATATTTGTGCTATGTAAGCGAAGACTACAAAAAAAGACGAAATTAATTTGCAAAGTAAAAGGGACACCAGCCAAACGAATAACAAAACATATGTTTACGAAGACAATATTATGGAAATCAATTTAAAGTCTTTCATCACTATGAATTCAAAACAATTTTTTAAAAGCATAAAAGAATCAGCTTGGGCTTAATTCTAAAAACGATACGCAACGATTATACTTTTAACATAACTTTTTATACCTCAAGTACATAGAAAATACATAATGTTTACACTCTAAAGTAGTTCATATTCTGCTGCAAGGCTTTGCTTTTAATCTTTTAATTAATCTTTTAATTTATTTTCTTATTTTTAGTCCGTCGTACGGGTTTTTAAGCCATGTAGTCATCCCATTTTTTTAAACTAGGGATCTCTTCGGATTATCTTAGGTTCTTATGGTGATGGATATGCCATCATGACCCTGACACATTTTTAGTCTATTATACTCATCTTAGTTACAATACTATACAACTGATTGTTTAGGAATCCTAATACATACCTTAGAGTAACAGGTTGAAAAAATAGTCCTAATTCATCGAGTTCTGGGAGATCTTAGCAGATATTCTGAAAAAGTATGGAAGAGCAATTTTATAAATATTCTATTACCTAATTTCCGTTATAAATCATTGTTGTGACAATAATCTCTTAGTTTTTACTGTTCTTTGTAGGTTATTATTGGAAATGATATTAAATGGCCTAATGGCTTGACGTTGGATCTTATAGGAGAACAAATTTTTTGGGTAGATGCCAAATTAAATATAATCGGTTCCTGCAACTACGATGGATTAAACAGGCGTACAGTTTTATACTCTCTAGATTTTTTAAAACATCCATTTAGTATATCAATGTTTGAGGACTATGTATATTGGACTGATTGGGATAAAGAAACAATTTTCAAAGCAAACAAGTTTTATGGTAATGAGATACAAGCTGTTACATCTATTAAATCGTTACAACATCCTATGATTGTTCATGTTTATCACCCATATAAGCAACCTGATGGTATAAATCATTGCCAGACTGTTAACGGTCATTGCAGCCATTTATGCCTACCGACTCCAAAAACAAACCTTAAATCACCATTAATGACATGTGCATGTCCTAATAATCTATTATTATTACCTGATGGACTTACTTGCGTCAAGAACGGTAAAGTATAATCTCATTAAAGTATTTAATTAAAATTAGTAAAATATTGAATATTCATTTAAACACCCATATTGATTAATTATATGAATATTAGCTAAAAATTATTTGCCGAATATGACCTAAATAATATCTGGCCGAAATATAAGAAAGCCTGAAAGAAAGAACTAATCATTTGTGACGTGAAGTGCCCTTCTCCGACAGACACCTGCAGCTGAGACATTTAGAACTCAGTCTAATGCAGCGTTGTTTGCAGGAGAAGGGGAAACAGCCGGCAGGACAGCCGAGAGGAGCACCGCCGTCAGTGCGAGAGAGAGAGGGAGCGCCACATGGAGCGCATCATGCCACCGGTCTATGGGAGGCCCACTAACGCCGCCATGACACCAGGCCGCGCCACGTGGCGACGACTCCCGCGGTAGTAACCCGGTGCGCAACGGGACAGCAGCGCAGTAAGCGGCGAGCGCGCGCACTTAAGAGCGAGCGCGTGTGTGTGTATGCGCACACCGGTAGAGCGAGAGAGCGAGAGAGAGAGAGCGAGAGTGAGAGAACGAAAGAATGGGAGAGTGGAGGCTATGTAGCCTACAGCCGTATACCAGCCGCTAGGAGAATGAAGTGGAGGCGACAAGCCGACTCCACAACGTTCTCTACAGCCGTGTGAAAGAATATGAGAGCGGGAAAATAAGAATGCGCGTCTACAATGTACACAGCCCTGCGAGGCTGTATAGCGATCAGTTGTATCTCGCGCCGATCTAATCACGTGACTCCTAGTCAAGCGAGAGTAGGAGTGGGCCAGCGGGCCGGAAAAGCCGGTAACGAACAGTAGTCGTTAGTAAGCCTTTAAGCTGATAACACGCGCAGAGAAAAGAGAGAAAGGATAGTAGTAGTAGTTAGTAGGGTAATTGATCTAGTGAATAAATAAAATAATAACGTAAGTTCCAGCCGTAATTCCCAGCCGTAATACTGTTCGAGTCGAGTCGCGAATCATAGAGTGCGTGAGAAATAAGGGCGTGCGAACGAGAATATTTTGTTGACACGTGGTGTCGTGCGGTCAATGTGATTTAATAGTACGTTTCTAACGAATAAATAAAGGACTAATTGAACAGTTGATAAAGAGTGCGCGTTTGTGATTTTATTATTCCTTTTCTGTGCCGGCCGAAACCCCACGGCCCTGGGATAAGTAACTCGTGCGGGCTAGCCGAGTCAACGGGTCGCGGCGTGGCGCCCATCTTATTATATAAATTTCGCCGCGTATTCCCCTAGCCGCTTTACGGGGTGGACACGGAGGTCTCGGGTGAGTCCCCCGGAATTCTGCCACGTCACAGTGGCGCCCAACGTGGGGCCGGGCAGCAAAAAAACTTAAAATCACACGAAATCGAAAGTCCGTCGACTAAGCCATTTTTGTTCGCGGGAGGTCGATCGGCGGCCATTTTGGATTAACGGCGTCGCCTCGTGGTCGACGTCTCCGACGCGAAAAACAGCCGAAAAGCGAAGCCAACAATACGGACTAGGCGGTAGCCTGCCGTTTCTCACATTTTCTTTATATATTATTTCTATATTAATTTGACATTCGTATTATTATTATTCTCGCACATTTCAAAAATTTTCTTCATATTGTTTTTTTTATTATTTTCTTGAGTACAGCCGCATGTGTCAGACGGTAGTCTGACTTTCATTAAATTTAATTCAATAATATTTGATAATTTTGTCGTCATATTTACTCATTTTATTATTAATAATTTTATTTGAATTGCTGTTTTGCCTTGCATTTCCCCTGTGTATCGCCGCATGTAACGCCCTCACGTGCATGCCATCAAATCCCCATAGTTGCCATAGTAACCGGGAGGTATTTCCCAAATAATAAGCTCAGCCGAGGTGCGGTGTTTACCAGCCTGCACACCGATTTTACCTCGATTGACTTTCTTAACGCGGTCACCACTCCGGTTACCAATCCCTCGCGAACGTGCTTAACCCTAACGGGACGGCGAGTGGTCACCACTCCATTTACTGATTTATACCGAACTTGCTTAACCTAATTTGTGAGTAGGACCGGTCACCACTCCAGTTACCGAGCCGTGGCGGCCCCGCTTAACCCAATTGAAAATTAACGGAGTGGTCACCCATCCAGTTAGCAATCGGAGATAGGCTTGCTTAACCTTCGAGAGCGAACGGGAAGCGTAGGTGCCACTGAACAGCCGGGACTTTTCGAGGATTAGAGGTTCTCCTCACGGGATTCAACGGGAGATTGCGGTACACCAGAGGGAAAGGACAGCCAGATAGGGATCACGCTCCCCTAACCTACAGAAATTGTTTTTTTTTGGATTAAGAATAGGATATCCCCAGCCTAGGTAGTAAGGACGTTTGGTTGTAGTGGAACCGTTTTAGCGATTAAGAATATTACTCGATTATTTACTTGGGATATAATAGCAAATCTAGTAGAGAAATCAGATCAGTCGGGAGTAGTACTGATAGAAGAAATTAGCCGTAGAACGACCATATCTCATCAGCCGATTTCCTGCCAACTCTCTACAATTCCACGCAGACGGGTATTAGTACTAGCCGGTGAGGAGATGGAGAATCACGCAGAAATTATGCGACAGTTACGCGCCGATCGTAGCAATCGGCACCAGGAAAGAGAGGTCAGGAGGATGACGCAACCGGAGTTGATACGAGCTTTAGCAGAAAGTAACGTTAGTACTATGGGCTCACCAACGGTGCTTCAAGATAGGCTGCTCAGGACTCGACTAATACAACAGGAGCGAGCCAACGTCCCGTGGTATGACTGGGATAATCAGGGAATGGTACCACCCACGACCATGGAATCCCTGTTACAACCGCGAATACGAAGTAAAAGATCCAGGAGCCACCACACCAATCTTGAAGAACCGCAGGACGCAACGTTAGGGGCGAGGCAAGATGTCACGGTCCGTCAGATTCGGAAAGTAACGAATCTTGTGCAGGGTAGTGATCAAGGCATACCATACAGCCTACGACAGTCACATGAACTTGAACAGATCATGGGGTTGCCTGCCTTCAATCACAGCCATAATCACGGTATCGCCCAGGAGCAGCGTTCACCTCCTGACGCAAGACGTATCCAATTGCACGAGAGTCAAGGCACAAGAAGGAAAACGAACGAATCAACGAGAGACTCAGTTGACTTAACACAGCCCAAACCAGCCTTGACCAGTGATAACGAAAGTGACTACGCCCGATGTAACCGTTGCAGGTTTGAGCCAGTAGCTTCGCCAAGGTTCACAACCGGAATCGCCCAGCCGAATAGCTTCTCATCTAGGCCAACGTGGACGGATGAAACCGATGCGGGAAGGCAAGAGTGCGCCAGTAGCTACGCACATGAGCAGGTCCATCCTGGAGCGAACAGGATGGCACCTAGAGGAATACCCCTACACCTCACCCACGACCGCAACGCCAGTTTACCTAACAGACAGTGGCGAACGCAGTCACGGGAGGCCCCAGGGAATCCTCTAGACCCGCCGTCGGGAGATATCATTGATTTGCCTCCATATACGGGACCAACGACGTGCGACACCCGGCCACCGATTAGCCAACCTCCACAGCCGGTTCCAGAGAGAGTCTCCGGTCATGAGAACTATCCCCTAGACGTGTGGGACATCCAGAAACAGCCATCCAGAACTTCAGCGCCGAAACGAGATAACAGCGGACGCTCTCGGGAAAGGGACTCGTACAGCGATAACAGTAGTTGCTCCGACTCGGACTCCAGCTATAGTTCGACATCCAGCTCGAGCTCAAGCGAGTCGGATGTTTCGCAGAGCCGTAGGCCACATCACAGCCAGAGGAAGGCCCAAAGTCGCCTATGCGAAAAACAGCCCCTGCAAAACTCAACACCGCAACTCACACCGTCGCATCCATCGGGACGACGGGTCTCAAACCACCACACGAGACACCGCCGACGAAGTAGGAGCCGTAGTGCCGGCTCCGAACGGGAACGGATAAACAGGATGACCGAACACGTATCGCGCCTACAGATCTTGCTAAATTCGAACGTAAAGTTCAGCGCCGAGTCAAAAGAGGACCCAGAGAGATATATAACCAAGCTCTCCGAGATTAAGGAAAACACGGGACAGTCCAGCCGAGAGATGCTTGGTATTGTCTCGTACTCACTCTCCGGACAGGCCGCTCTCTGGTTCCAGACAGAGAAAAGGGACCTCAACGACTGGCGCGACTTCGTAACGGCGTTTAGACAACAGTATTGCCGGAAGGTCTCTACGTATGATGTGATAGATGAATTACATAAGAGAACTCAAGGCAAGGGGGAACGAATTACAGCCTACGTGACGAACTTCCGTCACATCGCGGATCACCTCCGAAAGCCCTTGAAGATGAGGAAACAGGTGAAAATCCTGATTAAGGGATTAAGACCAGAATACCGCCGAGTACTAAGAGGTAGAGATATCGAGACGTACCGAGACGTGAAGAAATATTGCCTGAGGTACGAAGAGCGGATGGAGGAAGATAGTCGTTACGCACCACCGCCACCGCCGGAAAGATCCAGATTCCCAGCCGCAGCGTGGACACCGACCCAAAAACCAAGGGTGGCAGCCGTAGAAGAGGAGTCGGAAGTCGCAGCCGTGAGTGACACACCCAGAGCCCTCCCGCGAAAAAGGGACAGGGCGAGAAAAACGAACACTGCAACAGCAACGACCGCCACTCTGGAAACACCACCAGGCCCACAAACCACCTCGGCAACCACAAGGAAAACCGCCCAGGGTGAGCAGATCTGTGCCTACGGCCAAACACCAAGGTCCGCCTATCGACCTCGAGATGCCAACGTGACATGCCTGAGCCCAGCGCAACCCAACCAGAACCCTGCGTACCAGCAGCCAGTGTCAATGAAACCACCGCCGCAACCATGGTCCGCACCAGGACAGCCGGTGCAGCGGTATCAACCGCTTCCAGCCGTACCAGCAGGGCAACCTTCGACATACTTTGGAGCATGTTACCAGTGTAACCAAGTAGGTCATCGCGCCGCGAACTGCCACCTGACGCAGTGTTACTATTGCAAGCAAGCTGGCCATCGTCGTGACGCGTGTCCTACAAGACCAGAGTTACGGTGCCAGGTATGTGGACAATCGGGCGCGACGTTTCAGTATTGCACAACCCCAATGTGCGTACAGTTCAGGACAGGATCGGGAAACGCCAGGTTGGGGGTAACATCGGGACCACCGCCCTCAACACCAGTAGCTCAGGTCCCACAACGGCAATCAGAATCCAAGAGTTAGATTTAAATGAGGTAAAGACTGTCCGTGCCGGGGGTACGTCAGTCTTGGAAGGGGGAGAGGGCGGCATAATGCCGCTAACAAACGTAGGAGTAGGTAGACGTAGCGAGCCAGCCGTGTTCGAAACAGCCTTGCCAGTTTGGCCAAAGTCGTTTCCACAACCTGGCACAACACAGCCGCTACCAACAGCCGAGATTCTTAGAATAGGAAGTACCAAGTTGAAACTGGCGGTAGACAAGTTCAATCAGGGGATCAGCTCCCTAGTCTACCCGCCAGTGAAGAAAGCCGAGAAGATAACCAGCAGACAACCGGCCAGCTACGACCATAAGGGAGAAAACATTGGTCAGAAGCTGCCGCATCTGTCTGCTGTTGACGGTGAAAATGTGAACGATCCAGCACGAGGTAAAGTTGCCCGAGACTATAAGGGAGAGAACATTAGTCGAGGACAGCCGAAGCCTGAGAGTAGTTTTAAGGCGGTGTGCACCGACCACTTGAGCTCATCTAGAGGTGATAAGGTGGAGGTGCCCCGGAAGAAAGATGACAGCCAGGTAGCACGAGTTGCGGAAGCCATGCCGAACGGGACGCCGGTCGAGCCTCTGGGGAGTAGCAACGCCACCAGGCTGGAAAAATTGACCATGACGAGCCGACTGCAGCGGCCGAACGTGGCGAAGACTGGGGATGAAATAGTCCCGAAGAATGGGGATGAAACAGTCCCGAAGAATGGGGATGAAACAGTCCCGAAGAATGGGGATGAAACAGTCCCGAAGAATGGGGATGAAACAGTCCCGAAGAATGGGGATGAAATAGTCCCGAAGAATGGGGATGAAACAGTCCCGAAGACTGGGGATGAAATAGTCCCGAAGAGCGAGGATGAGGTAGCCCGGGAAAATGTGGGTGAAACAGCCCAGAGGAAGAAGGTCTCATATCTCGACGCCTGGGATGATGAGTTTGACATGGCGGAAATAGAACTAATAGAGGCCACAAGGTGGTGGCAGGAAGAAGAGGAGATAGAGGAGGCCAAGGGATTCACGCAGCGAGGGACAGTCCAAACAGCCGTGAATCTCCTGGATCAAGGTGGAGTACTTGATGAGGAGAGACACACAGCCGGCACCCAGGCGGACTTAACCCCGCCCATAGGAAGCCGTGCGAAGGAGGGCGCGATGGTGGCAGCCGATAACCGGTATTACTTAAGAGTGAGTCTAGGGGGACAGGAATATCGAGCCCTATTCGACCCTGGGGCCATGGTATCCTTAGTAGGGCCAGAGATAGCCAGCCGTTTTGCCAGCCGTCTACGACGAGCAACTGCCAGTATCCACACGGTCACGGGTGTCTCCTCGTCAATTCTCGGGTATCTAGGCCTACAGTTCGATCTAGGGGGTGCAGTAGATAAGGTCGTGGCGCGCGCCGTCAAAGAAATAAAACACCCAATATTACTAGGGAAAGACTTCGGAGACATCTTCAAGATTGATACAGACCACAGAGGATGGTGGAGGGCGAACTCAGGGCCGTGGCGGGAATTCGACTTCCCGAAAAATCAGTCGACCGCCCTGATCCACGCTGAATGCGCTGGAATCTCTGGTCTTGATGTCACCGAACGGGGAGAAATCCTCCAAATCATTGAGGAAACCCTACCGCCATACTCACCGGACGCACTCGGTTACACTACTAAGACAGAGCACCACATACAGCTGCTCGATGAGACGCCGATACGGCAGAAATGGATAAGGAAATCACCGAAAAAGCTAGCAGCCATTCAGGAAGCCGTACAGGAGTTACTGAAGTTGAAGGTAGTCGAGCCCTCAGCAAGTGAATTTTGCAGCCTGCCTGTGTTAGTGCCGAAACCGGATGGGACCGAAAGGTTCTGCGTGAATTACATCGCCATTAATGCCGTTACGAAAAAGGACAGCTATCCCCTACCGCCGATGGACACGATACTAGACTGCCTAAGGAATGCCAAATACTTGAGCAAGATCGACCTTCGTCAAGCCTACTATCAAGTAAAGATGGAGGAAGAGAGTAAGAAGTACACAGCCTTTATCGTGCCCGGCTTGGGACTTTTTCAATTCACCAGAATGGCGTTTGGGCTCTGCAACGCCCCAGCAACTCTGCAACGTCTTATGGACGCGTTATTTGGTCCAGCCGTAGCCCCAAGAGTCTTCGGATACCTTGACGACGTCGTGATTGCCACAGATTCGTTCGACGAACACAAAAAGTGGATAAAGCACGTGCTAGAGGTGCTCGTCGACGCCGGGCTAACGATCAACCCCAAAAAGTGCAACTTTTGTGTAAGTGAAATTAAATATCTCGGGTTTATCCTAGACAGCCAAGGGTTGAGACCCGACCCGGAGAAAATACGGCCAATACTGACGTATCCGAAGCCTACGACCGTCACACAACTTCGTCGGTTGCTTGGACTGTTCGGATGGTACGTCAAATTTGTGAAGGACGCCTCGGAAATCAAAGCCCCCTTGACAGCCCTCCTACACAAGGAACAAGCCTGGACCTGGGCCGAGCCCCAACAGAAGGCCTTCGAAAACATCAAGAGCGCCCTCTCCTCGGCACCGGTCTTAGCCCGGCCAGATTTCACGAAGCCCTTCTGTATCCAGTGCGATGCGAGTAATATCGCGATCGGTGCGGTGTTAACCCAAGAGTTTGAGGACGGGGAACACCCTATCATATTTGTCAGCCGGATGCTAACTAGGCCGGAGAGGAATTATACGACGACGGAGAAGGAATGTCTCGGACTGATCTGGGCGATCAAGAAGTTAAGGCCGTACGTCGAAGGCTACAGGTTTACCGTCATCACCGACCACAGCGCTCTCAAGTGGTTGAGACACCTCAAAGAACCCACCGGCCGACTTGCCCGCTGGGCCACAGAAATCCAGCAATGGGATTTTGAGATCATTCACCGCCGAGGAAAGAACCACCTTGTGCCCGACGCCCTGTCCCGCATGTTCGAGGCAGAGATTGCCGCCCTCGGAGAAGTCGCAGACGCATGGTATCTGCGTCGGCGGACAAGTGTACTCGAAAACCCCAGCCAGTTCCGTGGGTGGAAGGTGGAAGACGGTAGACTCTACCGGCACAAGGAGGATCCGCTACTACAGCCGATAACAGCCGGAGATGATGCGTGGAAGTTGGTCGTGCCGGATGAAGAGAGACAGTCAATCCTGAGAGAAGCTCACGATGACCTCGTCTCGGGACATCTGGGAATAGAGAAGACCTATGACAGGGTCGCCAGACAATATTTTTGGCCAGGAATGTACCACGACGTATATCGTCACGTTTCCTCTTGCATCGCCTGCCAGAAGTACAAGGTTTCCCAACGGGGCCCTGTAGGATTCATGGGAAAACGAGTAGTGGAACAGCCGTGGACAGTAGTGGCAGCCGACCTGATGGAATTCCCTCGCAGCAAGAGCAGATCCAAATACTTGCTGGTCTTCGAAGACCTATTCACTAGGTGGATAGAGGTCAAGCCGTTAAGTAAGGCGGATGGTAAATCCGTCCTTCAGGCCTTCGAAGAACTCATACTGTTCCGGTGGGAGACGCCTCAATTCCTCCTAACAGACAATGGGACGGAATTCCTGAATAAATATCTAACGCGGTCGTTGGCTGAGTACGGAGTGACCCACATCACCACGTCGCCGTATCACGCGCAGGCCAACCCGGTTGAGCGAATCAACCGTACGCTGAAAACCATGATCGCAATGTACGTAGACAGCCACCAGGACTGGGATAAACACCTGCCAGAGTTGCGACACGCACTCAACACAGCCACCCAGTCCACCCTTAAAACGTCTCCAGCCTTTCTAAACTATGGTCGACACCCCACGACCATCGGACACTTCCGTCGCGAGTTAGGGCAGGGGGAAAAGTCCCTATTAGTGGAAGGAAGCACCGAGGAGTGGGCCAACCGCATGAGGAGGTTAGATGCTTTAAGGGAGTTGGTCGCGAAGTTTATTGACACGGAAAGGGAAAAAACAGGGTAGAGCTTACAACAAGGGAAGGAGAGTGGCCGAATTCTTTGTGGGAGATCAGGTATTGCGCCGAACCCACCCCTTATCGAACGCCGCTAAACACTTCTCAGCCAAACTTGCGCCGAAATACGACGGGCCCCATCGGATCACTCGAAAAGTTTCGCCCTTAGTGTACGAATTGGAAGCCGGGGAGGGACACGCGCGGAAGGTCAATCGAGCACACGTGAGCGAACTTCGGAAGTTCGCTCCCCCTCGAAATCCTACAGCCAATCCCCATACCTAATTCCAGCCAATCCAGTAGTTAGAAGTGCGACAGTGTCGTTAAGTGTGTGGGAAAACATCTCTCGTGTAAGTACCAGGTGGTGGTGGAAATCTGTACTGTCCTAGTGGTCGCGAGGAGTGGACTGACTTTACATACTTTTAGGATGAGTGAGAATCAGCAGCCGGAAGACGTGAGGAAGGAGCTACCGCCAGGGTTACCCCCAGGAGGCGGACGAGACCGCGGCGCAAGAGCGACCGGAACAGGCGAGCTCTGATCGAGCAACACCCCTCGCCCCGACTCCAGCCAGGTCCCCAACATCATCGGGGGGATCCACCCGCTCCAGCCCAAGGGATCAACCACCCCTGGGAGACGCCCCGCCACAGCCTCCTCATCGCCAGCCGGATGAGCCCGAGGCTTACAGCCACCGAGATACAGAGAGGGAGTCGCTGTCCGGATCGTGCACAGACACGGACGGGGCCAAGGCCCAGGAGCAGCGAGAACGGTCGTGCTACAACGGAGCGCCACCACGCAAGCCAAATCCGCCCGGGTCCCCAACACCATCGGGAGAGCCCGCCCGCGCCGGCCCAGGAACCCACCCACTCCTGGAAGACGCCCCGCCAACACCTCCCTCTTGTAAGTCAGAGGGGCCGCAGACGACAGCCAGAGAAGGAGCGGATAGAGAGTCGAGAGCGACCGGAGG
>JACCIA010000032.1:0-334148 GCA_018906985.1 Apocrypta bakeri
TTGGATTATTGTGTTTCCTTGGCGAAACAGCAGCATTGACAGACGAAGAATTAATTCGAGCATTACCGATGCTACTAACCGAACCGGCATTAAACGCGTTTAGAGTAGGAAAAGAGCGATGGAAATCGTGGCGGAGATTCGAGACAGAGATGAGAGCGCAATTCCGATCGGAGAATTATTACGAAGAGTTTGAAGACGAAATTCGGGACAGAAAACAATTACCGGGAGAAACAATGAACAATTACCTTAACGCGATGCAAGCATTAGTTAGAAGGTCACCACAGCAATGGTCAGAAGAAAAGATAATAAACCGTATATACAGCAACATGCGAGGAGAGTTCTACGCGTTATTACACAACAGTAAGACCGAATCGCTAGAGAATTTCTTGAAGCAAGCGAGAAACCTCGGTAGAGCGTACGAGACAGGCATGCGCGTGAACGAAAGAAATGAGAAATATACGATGAATAAAGCAAACGCGAGCGCGATTAGCAGACCGGAGCCTAGAGAAGCAAGAATAAACGCGGTTGAAGTGCCGACAATGGACGAATTTACGAAAACTTTACACCGCGAACTAAATAAACTCAAAGAGACGATAAGAACAACGGTAACAGGCGGTCATGCTAGACCGGACGATGCAGTCAGATCAGGCCGAAGACCGGAAGAGGCTAGAGATGAGCGCGGAAGCTCAAGTGCAAGGAACTCGTATAACCGATATGATAACGGTCAACGCGGTTATAGAAACGTCAATCGAAGGCAGGCGAACGAATTCAACCGAAGCAGGTGTAACAATTACGACAACGCAGATAGAAATAATTATGGAACCGACAGATATCGAAGCAAACCGGCGGAGTACCGCGGCAGGGCACCAAACACGCAATTGAATACATACCGACGCAATGAAAGGACTTACAACGAGCGGTACGATAATTCGGCAAACACAAGCAGACGCGAAGACGCGAATTATAATCGAAACTGGAATGGCCACAGTAGAGGTCAAAATATGTTAACAAGCTCAATCGAAGCAGAAAAGACGGGAAACGGGGAGCAGGCACTGTAAGGGAGACCAATACAAGTGCCCGAGAGAACCAGGTCTCAAAAGTGAATAATAGCGAAAAATATGCAAGGAATAAGCGGTACAGCAACAAATCGCGCGAACAATTAATCAACCCGGACGCGGGGAAGTTAGAGTTATATCCGCGATATTGGCTGGAAATTAAAGTAGGCGAGACAAAGCTCAAAGCTCTCGTCGACATAGGAGCCGCACGTACGGTAATAGGAAAGCGTGGCAAAGAAATAGCTCGGAAAATGGGGATAAATATCGAACCATCAGGATGTAGAAACGCCATAATGGCAAACGGCTTTGCAGAGCCCATCCACGGTGAGATTACGGTACCCATAACGATAACAGGAGTAACAAAGAGCGCAAAAGTACTCGTTATCCCTGGAATCCCGACAGATTTCATAATAGGCTTAGACTTAGTACGAAAATATGGTATGCAAATAAACGCGAAAGATGATTCATTCACAATACCAGAGGCGAGAAACGGGAAAGAAATAGCGTTCGAAATGTGGTCAGTAGAATGCAGCGAGAAAAATAACGTCGCAAACTGCGGTCTAGCACGGATTTCGGAAAACGAGAAATTCGCGATCGAAAGATTAGTCGACGAGATGCTGCCTCGAACTAACGCTCAATCTAAAATCTTGAAAGCTACGGATTTAGTTGAACACGAGATACAATTACTACCAGGCGCACGCCCCGTGAAGCAAAGATACCACCCGGTATCCGATAAGATGTTAGAAATACAGAATAAACAATTAGATAAGCTAATAGAGCAAGGAGTAGTAGAGAAATCGCATAGCCCGTGGAATAATCCGATAGTCATGGCTAAAAAGCACGACGGGACATATAGAATGTGCGTAAACATGAAGGTCGTGAACGAATTATCGAAAAAGGATGCGTACCCACTGCCTTACATGGAAGTGATACTCAACAAACTAAAAAGGGCGCGATACATAACCACAATCGATCTGAGCAGCGCGTATCATCAGATTCGGTTGAAAAGCAAGTCGAAAGAAATAACTGCGTTCACAGTAGCAGGACGAGGGCTATGGCAGTTTACAAGATTACCAATGGGACTAAGTGGTAGCGGAGCAACCTTCCAAAGGTTATTAGAAAGTTTGATAGGCGACTTAGAGCCGTATGCATACAACTATCTAGACGATATTGTATTGGCAACGAGCACGTTCGAAGAGCACTTGCGGATTTTAAAAGAATTGATAATTCGGATTAATAGAGCAGGATTAACAATAAATAGAGAGAAAAGCGAATTCGGAAAAAGCGAAGTAAAATTTTTAGGATTTATAGTGAACGAAACGGGATTGATGATAGACCCGGATAAAACAGAAGTAGTTAGGAACTACCCTAGACCTAGAACGTTGCGACAGCTACGCAGATTCTTAGGTATGGCGTCGTGGTACAGAAAATTTATAAAAGATTTTGCAGCTATGGCAGACCCGTTAACAAAACTAACGCGGAAAAATGAAAAATTCGTATGGAAAGACGAGCATGAGGATACATTCGTAAAAATTAAAAATATACTGGCTGACGCGCCGCTATTACACAGGCCAGATCCGAAAGCAGGGTTCATATTACACTGCGATGCATCGAATACCGGGCTAGGATCAGTGATAACCCAAGTAATAGACGGAACGGAACGCGTCATCGCATATGCAAGCCGTGCACTCCGTAAAAACGAGGCAAATTATAGCACGACCGAACGCGAATGCCTAGCGATTAAATTCGCGATAGAAAAATTTCGTCCGTATATAGAAGGCGACTCCTTCACGGTCATAACAGACCACAGCGCATTACAGTGGCTCTTAAAGAAAAAAGACCCAACTGGAAGACTCGGGAGGTGGGCTCAGGAGCTCATGAGTCACGATTTCAAAGTCATACACAGAAAAGGCACGGCAAATGTAGTACCCGACGCGTTATCGCGAATATACGAAAATGAGGAAAATACCGAAATTAGTGCGATAGAAATTAAAGAGAATACTACAGACAAGTGGTATAAAAATAGAATATTTCAGATACAAAGCAATCCGCAAAGATATAGAGACTGGAAAATAGTAAATGGAAATATGTATAGATACAAGCCGAGTAAGGATTTAGACGAAATTATGAACGACCTCGACGCGTGGAAATTAGTCGTACCCGCAGATAAACGCGAGAAAATTTTAACCGAAATGCACGTAGAACCGCACAGCGGACATAGCGGAATAGACAAGACGCATAAACGCCTATCACGGTACTATTACTGGCAAGGGTCATACAGAGACACCGCGAATTTCGTAAGAAAATGCAGAACTTGCCAGCAAACAAAAGTCGAGCAACGCGCGCAAGTAGGACTCATGGGGTCGCGAGAGGTGACGAGACCATGGCAAGCGATCGCAGCCGATTTGATGGGAGAGTTCCCAAAAAGCAAAAAAGGCCATGAGCATTTGATAGTTTTCGAAGATTTATTCACACGGTACGTTATCTGCGTACCGATAAGAAAGAAATCGGGCGAGAGCGTGAAAAACGCGCTCGAAAATATAGTATTTGCAAGATTCGGCACACCGGAAATATTCATATCCGACAACGGAAGGGAATTCATCAACTCCACAATGGATTCATTTCTAAAAGAAAACGCGATAGTGCACCATAAGACGCCTGCGTACCACCCACAAAGCAACCCGGTAGAACGCATAAACCGCGATTTAAAAACACGAATAGTTGCATATATCGGTAACGACCATAGAGAGTGGGACAAATATATACCGCAAATACAATTCGCACACAACACAAACATACATAGCGCGACCGGAAAATCCCCGGCATTCTTAATGTTCGGCAGAGAATTAGCGCCACCGAAATTATGGCGCCGAGAAGTAGAATCACCGAATGAAACGGATAAAGCAATAGAAAACGCAACAGCAAAAAACAAGCAACGAACCGAAATAAATACCGAAAACACAAACGAGGAAAATGCACACGGCCGCAAATATGAAACAAGAAGAAATAAAAAAGAGCGCGAAGTAAAATTAAAAACACCCGTAACGACGGTAGAGTTAGAGAAAAACATAAGAAACAAGATTAAGGAAAACGCGGAGAATAACACGGGCGAAAATGATACGATGAAAATCAGCGGAGACGCGATCGAAAAGTGGACGAAGAGAATGACGGTCCTAGAACATGTCCATGACGACACACTAAATAACATAGAGAAAGAAAGAACAAAGCAAGAAAAATACTACAATAGAAGTAAAAGAGAAAAGAAATACGAAGTAGGGCAAAAAGTATGGAAAAAGACACGTATTTTATCGTCAGCGCAAAAGAATTTTAGTGCAAAATTAACTAAAACCGTTCACAGGCCCGTATATTATAGACAGGATAATAGGACAGAATGTGTATAGATTAAGAGACTCGACCGGTAGAGCGCTAAAAAGCTCCTTCCACGCGAGCGAGCTGAAGGAGGCAACAGAAGACGAGAATCCCCGGCGGCGCGAAACCGACCAGCAGAGAGCTAAAGAAGTCCTACCACGCGAGCGAACTGAAGGAGGCAACGAAAGAAGAAAATCAAACCCCAGCGGCGCGAAAATCATCAATGTTAGTCGAGAAAAAGCGAGAAAAATGTAAAAACGCGATGATAAAATCATTAACGATAATTATTGTATTTTTTTATTCGCATTAGTTAATAAGCGGTGATTAGGATAAGACCGACATAAACATTGTAAACAAAAGGAAAAGTAAAAAGAAAAAAGAATGCCGCTAAATAATTAAAATAATAAGAGACGCGCCGCGAGAACCCCTAACCCTTCCCCCCAGACCTATCCTAACAAAAAAAAAAAAAAAAAGAAAAAAACATTGAGACGAACCGAAGCGCGAAACAGTATAAAGCAACGCAAGAATGTAAACAAACAATAGATTAGAGAGAGAGAGAGAACGCGGTCGAGAAAGAGACTACGCCGCAAGCGGCGCACAAAGTACGCGCATGCGCACGTTTGCACGAGATACGTGCGTGCGCATGTCCGCGCGAAATACGAACGGTGACGAAAAGGACAAAGCTTACGCACCGATAATGTAATCGAAATATTCAAATAAATATTAATTAATAATGTAAAAAGAATGCAAGAAAATAATGTAAAAAGCACCGCACGGGCCCAGAACAATGCTGACATCATAGAATATGTAAACCAGCGACCAGCCCGACAAATAATGTAAACGCGCCTTCGCGCCTCCTCACACGTTCGGAGCTCAAGCGGGGGGGCATTGCGACAAGGCGTTCGAGAACGCCCAGCGCACACAAGCGCGTCACTCACATGCGCATGCGAATATGTACAGTGAGCGACATATTGAAGCGGCAGGGGCCGCGCGCGAAGCCGCGAATTATAAACGGCGAAATCGAATACAAAGAGAGAGAGGGAAGAGGAAAAGGGTAGCGGGGAAAAAGTCCCCGAAATAAGGAAAAGGTATAAATAGGAGAGGAGAGTGTCGAAACACTCTTCTTCTTCCCGACTAGACAGGGATTCGAGCAGACGTCCCCTCCGGTCCCCAGCGACGGAGCTAGCGAGTGCGGGCTGTCCCAGGCCCAGGCACCGAGGGACTCCCGGCGAACAACTGGCTCCTATTCACTCGCAACAGAGGACGGAGCAGCCAGTCACCGCCGGCAACCAGGGCGAAGCAGCCGGAGACGATCACGACGGCCACCACGGGAAAGGAGAGCACGACTGCGAGGCGACAAAGCGAACCGCACCCGGTGAGCGTATCAGAACTCTTTCTTCCTCTCTCTCTCTATCGCGAGCGAAATAGGCGCGACCGAACGCCGACGCGCACGGCAAAGCGCCTAGAGACACGACGGCCTCAGAGAGGTATGTAATTGATCGAGTGCGCGAATAAATGGGGACAAGGCGAATGTGCCTTGCTCCTGGATAAAATACTGAGTTGTCCTCCCTCACCCTCAACTTCCGCCTCGCGCATCCTCACTCCCAGCTGTTCCCCTCGTCTACGAAAGCTCACGAGCTCGGTAAACCCCGACCCTCTCCGCGGTCCGTCACCGACGGAGTACATTGAGCTAGGCCCGGAAGGCCGAGCACGTGAGAAATAAGTCGACGTAGCGACAGACCCCACCGGGGGTTAAAAACCACGTCACACTGGTAAACCTAGTATCGTTACATCTAACCATTTTAACTGCATACAGCATTGGAATAGTACACAACTCGTTCAGGAACAATTTCCTTGGTTGTAATGGACGGTGAATTATCAGATAAAACACTTAAACTAGAAAATGAGCAATACAGGATCTGATACGCATGTGAAACCGTTGAAACGTAGTATTGTTACATCTGACCATTTTAACGTGCATACATGACTGGTACAGTCCAGAACTGGTTAGAAGCAGTCTAACATGTTCATATTGCAAGGCGAAATCATGGTTAGAAATCAATAAAAACAAAGTACGAGCAATACAAGATTCTGATAACCATCTTAAACTGGTAAACCTAGTATCGTTATATCTAACCATTTTAACTGCATACAGCATTGGAACAGTACACAACTGGTTCAGGAATAATTTCCTTGGTGGTAATGGACGGTGAATATCAGATAAAACACTTAAACTAGAAAATGAGCAATACAGGATCTGATCAAGGATGTGAAACCGTTAAACGTAGTATTGTTACATCTGACCATTTGAACGGCAATACATGATTGGTACAGTCCAGAACTGGTTAGAAGCAGTCTAACTGTTCATATTGCAAGGCGAAATCATGGTTAGAAATCAATAAAACAAAGTACGAGCAATACAGGTTCTGATAAGCATCTTAAACTGGTAAACCTAGTAATCGTTACATCTAACCATTTTAACTGCATACAGCATTGGAACAGTACACAACTGGTTCAGGAACAATTTCCTTGGTGGTAATGGACGGTGAAATACCAGATAAAACTACTTAAACTAGAAAATGAGCAATACAGATCTGATACGCATGTGAAACCGTTAAACGTAGTATTGTTACATCTGACCATTTGAACGGCATACATGACTGGTACAGTCCAGAACTGGTTAGAAGCATTCAAATTGTTCATATTTCAAGGCGAACTCATGGTTAGAAATCAAAAAAACAAAGTACGAGCAATACAGGTTCTGATAAGCATCTTAAACTGTTAAACCTAGTATCGTTATATCTAACCATTTTAACTGCATACAGCATTGGAACAGTACACAACTGGTTCAGGAATAATTTCCTTGGTGGTAATGGACTGTGAAATATCAGATAAAACACTTAAACTAGAAAATGAGCAATGCAGGATCTGATAAGGATGTGAAACCGTTAAACGTAGTATTGTTACATCTGACCATTTGAACGGCATACATGATTGGTACAGTCCAGAACTGGTTAGAAGCAGTCTAACTGTTCATATTGCAAGGCGAACTCATGGTTAGAAATCAATAAAACAAAGTACGAGCAATACAGGTTCTGATAAGCATCTTAAACTGTTAAACCTAGTATCGTTACATCTAACCATTTTAACTGCATACAGCATTGGAACAGTACACAACTGGTTCAGGAACAATTTCCTTTGTGGTAATGGACGGTGAAATATCAGATAAAACACTTAAACTAGAAAATGAGCAATACAGGATCTGATACGCATGTGAAACCGTTAAACGTAGTATTGTTACATCTGACCATTTGAACGGCATACATGACTGGTACAGTCCAGAACTGGTTAGAAGCAGTCTAACTGTTCATATTGCAAGGCGAAATCATGGTTAGAAATCAATAAAATAAAGTACGAGCAATACAAGATCTGATAAGCATCTTAAACTGGTAAACCTAGTATCGTTATATCTAACCATTTTAACTGCATACAGCATTGGAACAGTACACAACTGGTTCAGGAATAATTTCCTTGGTGGTAATGGACGGTGAATTATCAGATAAAACACTTAAACAAGAAAATGAGCATACAGGATCTGACTAAGGATGTCAAACCGTTAAACGTAGTATTGTTACATCTGACCATTTGAACGCAATACTGATGGTACAGTCACAGAAACTGGTTAGAAGCAGTCTAACTGTTCATATTGCAAGGCGAAAATCATGTTAGAAATCAAATACAAACAAAGTACGAGCAATACAGGTTCTGATAAGCAGCTTAAACTGGTAAACCTAGATATCGTTACATCTAACCATTTTAACTGCATACAGCATTGGAACAGTACACAACTGTTCAGGAACAATTTCCTTGGTGTAATGGACGGTGAAATACCAGATAAAACCTTAAACTAGAAAATGAGCAATACAGGATCTGATAAGGATGTGAAACCGTTAAACGTAGTATTATTACATCTGACCATTTGAACCGAAAACATGATTGGTACAGTCCAGAACTGGTTAGAAGCAGTCTAACTGTTCATATTGCAAGGCGAAATTATGGTTAGAAATCAATAAAACAAAGTACGAGCAATACAGGTTCTGATAAGCATATTAAACTGGTAAACCTAGAATCGTTACATCTTACCATTTTAACTGCATACACCATTGGAACCAGTATACAACTGGTTCAAAACAATTTCCTTTGTGGCAATGGACGGTGAATTATCAATAAAACACTTAAACAAGAAAATGAGCAATACAGGATCTGATACGCATGTGAAACCGTTAAACGTAGTATTGTTACATCTGACAATTTGAACGGCATACATGATTGGTAATCCAGAACTGGTTTAGAACATTCAAATTGTTCATATTGCAAGGCGAACTCATGGTTAGAAATCAGATAAAACACTTAAACTAGAAAATGAGCAATAGTACAGGATCTGATACGCATGTGAAACCGTTAAACGTAGTATAGTACAATCTGACCATTTTAACTGCAGTACATGATGGTACAGTCCAGAACTGGTTAGAAGCAGTCTATCTGTTCATATTGCAAGGCGAAATCATGGTTAGAAATCAATAAAACAAGTACGAGCAATACAGGTTCTGATAAGCCTCTTAAACTGGTAAACCTAGAATCGTAGATCTAACCATTTTAACTGCATACAGCATTGGAACAGTACACAACTGGTTCAGGAACAATTTCTCTTAGTGGTAATGGACGGTGAAATACCAGATAAAACACTTAAACTAGAAAATGAGCTAATACAGGATCTGATACGCATGTGAAACCTTAAACGTAGTATTGTTACATCTGACCATTTTAAATGCATACATGACTGGTACCGGCCAGACTGGTTTAGAGCATTCAAATTGTTCATATTGCAAGGCGAAATCATGGTTAGAAATCAATAAAACAAAGTACGAGCAATACAGGTTCTGATAAGCATCTTAAACTGTTAAACCTAGTATCGTTACATCTAACCATTTTAACTGCATACACCATTAGAACAGTATACAACTGGTTCAGGAACAATAAGCTTTGTGGTAATGGACGGTGAATTATCAGATAAAACACTTAAACAAGAAAATGAGCAACACAGGATCTGATAAGGACGTGAAACCGTTAAACGTAGTATTGTTACATCTGACTATTTGAACCGAAAACATGATTGGTACAGTACAGAACTGGTTAGAAGCAGTCTAACTGTTCATATTGCCCGGCGAAATCATTGTTAGAAATCAATAAAACAAAGTACGAGCAATACAGGTTCTGATAAGCATCTTAAACTGGTAAACCTAGAATCGTTAAATCTAACCATTTTAACTGCATACAGCATTGGAACAGTACACAACTGATTCAGGAACAATTTCCTTGGTGGTAATGGACGGCGAAATACCAGATAAAACATTTATACTAGAAAATGAGCAATACAGCATCTGATACGCATGTGAAACCGTTAAACGTAGTATTGTTACATCTGACCATTTTAAGTGCATACATGACTGATACAGTCCAGAACCGGTTAGAAGCAGTCTAACTGTTCATATTGAAAGGCGAACTCATGGTTAGAAATCAATAAAACAAGGTACGAGCAATACAGGTTCTGATAAGCATCTTAAACTGTTAAACCTACTATCGTTACATCTAACCATTTTAACTGCATACAGTATTGGAACAGTACACAACTGGATCAGGAACAATTTCCATAGTGGTAATGGACCGTGAAATACCAGATAAAAGACTTAAACTAGAAAATGAGCAATACAGCATCTGATACGCATGTGAAACCATTAAACGCAGTATTGTTACATATGATCATTTTAACTGCATACATGGCTGGTACAGTCCAGAACTGGTTTAGAACATTCAAATTGATCATATTGCAAGGCGAACTCATGGTTAGAAATCAATAAAACAAAGTACGAGCAATACAGGTTCTGATAAGCATCTTAAACTGTTAAACCTAGTATCGTTACATCTAACCATTTTAACTCCATACAGCATTGGAACAGTACACAACTGGTTCAGGAACAATTTCCTTGGTGGTAATAGACGGTGAATTATCAGATAAAACACTTAAACTAGATAATGAGCAATACAGGATCTTATAATCATGTGAAACCGTTAAAAATAGTATTGTTACATCTGACCATTTTAACTGCATACATGATTGCTACAGTCCAGAACTGGTTAGAAGCAGTCTAACTGTTCATATTGCAAGGCAAACTCATGGTTAGAAATCAATAAAACAAAGTACGAGCAATACAGGTTCTGATAAGCATCTTAAACTGGTAAAGCTAGAATCGTTACATCTAACCATTTTAACTGCATACAGCATTGGAACAGTACACAACTGGTCCAGGAACAATTTTCTTGGTGGTAATGGACGGTGAAATACCAGATAAAACACTTAAACTAGAAAATGAGCAATACGGGATCTGATACGCATGTGAAACCGTTAAACGTAGTATTGTTACATCTGACAATTTGAACGGCATACATGACTGGTACAGTCCAGAACTGGTTTAGAACATTCAAATTGTTCATATTTCAAGGCGAACTCATGGTTAGAAATCAAAAAAACAAAGTACGAGCAATACAGGTTCTGATAAGTATCTTAAACTGTTAAACCTAGTATCGTTATATCTAACCATTTTAACTGCATACAGCATAGGAACAGTACTCAACTGGTTCAGGAATAATTTCCTTGGTGGTAATAGACTGTGAACTATCAGATAAAACACTTAAACTAGAAAATGAGCAATACAGAATCTGATAAGTATGTGAAACCGTTAAACGTAGTATTGTTACATCTGACCATTTGAACCGAAAATATGATTGGTACAGTCCAGAACAGGTTAGAAACAGTCTAACTGTTCATATTGCAAGGCGAAATCATTGTTAGAAATCAATAAAACAAAGTACGAGCAATACAGGTTCTGATAAGCATCTTAAACTGGTGCGACAAGGCGTTCGAGAACGCCCAGCGCACACAAGCGCGTCACTCACATGCGCATGCGAATATGTACAGTGAGCGACATATTGAAGCGGCAGGGGCCGCGCGCGAAGCCGCGAATTATAAACGGCGAAATCGAATACAAAGAGAGAGAGGGAAGAGGAAAAGGGTAGCGGGGAAAGAGTCCCCGAAATAAGGAAAAGGGTATAAATAGGAGAGGAGAGTGTCGAAACACTCTCTTCTTCCCGACTAGACAGGGATTCGAGCAGACGTCCCCTCCGATCCCCAGCGACGGAGCTAGCGAGTGCGGGCTATCCCAGGCCCAGGCACCGAGGGACTCCCGGCGAACAACTGGCTCCTATTCACTCGCCACAGAGGACGGAGCAGCCAGTCACCGCCGGCAACCAGGGCGAAGCAGCCGGAGACGATCACGACGGCCACCACGGGAAAGGAGAGCGCGACTGCGAGGCGACAAAGCGAACCGCACCCGGTGAGCGTATCAGAACTCTTTCTTCCTCTCTCTCTCTATCGCGAGCGAAATAGGCGCGACCGAACGCCGACGCGCACGGCAAAGCGCCTAGAGACACGACGGCCTCAGAGAGGTATGTAATTGATCGAGTGCGCGAATAAATGGGGACAAGGCGAATGTGCCTTGCTCCTGGATAAAATACTGAGTTGTCCTCCCTCACCCTCAACTTCCGCCTCGCGCATCCTCACTCCCAGCTGTTCCCCTCGTCTACGAAAGCTCACGAGCTCGGTAAACCCCGACCCTCTCCGCGGTCCGTCACCGACGGAGTACATTGAGCTAGGCCCGGAAGGCCGAGCACGTGAGAAATAAGTCGACGTAGCGACAGACCCCACCGGGGGTTAAAAACCACGTCACAATTTGGCGCCCAACGTGGGGCCTACTAACGGTAAATTCAGAAGTAAAAATAATTAAAGAAAACACGAAAATAAAATTTTTTTTGGTACGGTCGAATAGCTCGTAGCAGAAAATGGCGCCCAACGATAAAAGCAAATAATTTTTTTTTGAAAAGATAGAGCATAAAGTTTTCCTTTTGTAACTGAAACGTGTAACCTATTGAAACGTCACAATTTGGCGAAATTATAGAAAGATAAAATTGCGGAAAAAGAAATGTATTTGATTGATAAGCAACAAAATTTGAAAATTAATGAAAACGACTGAACGCTCAAGCGAGAAGTATAGAATTTCGTTTCAATTGTAAAGAAAGAAAAAAAAAATAATAATAAAAGAAGCACGCTACGAAAATTAATAATAAATTCGCGGAATTTAGAAAGTTCGAGAAACAGAATCGAGAAAAACAAACGGCAGCAACACAGGCTCGCAATCCGTCGCTTAAGCGTTCAATCATATCGAAGGTAAACATAACGAGAATAAACACCGATGTAAACAAAGCACGCAAGAACATCGAGGCATAGTGCGAAAATATTCACGAATTCGAGCTTCGAAGAGACAAAATTTAGCGTAGTAGCTTAAGGCATGAAATAATATTCAAATTTATTCTCCATTACCAATTATAATTATTATATACAGCATTGTAAAACGCATTGTAACCTGTCTACAATATATACCCCAGGAATTTTTTTCTCGTGATTAAACATTTTCTTTTGAAAACTAGTCAAAACGTAAAGCAAGGTATACTGTCTTTTTCCATATTAAGAAAATAAATAATCACAATGGCAAGCGGAAATATCCCCGAAATCGACGAAGGCACCGCGCAGAAAATAGGAATATTTATCGAATCGGTGAACGAATCCGTGTTAAACGAAGCACTCGAAACCTTAAAACTCATACCGTTCGGGAGTAAAGCGGAGAAACTTAAAAGATTACGTGAAAGATTGCAGAATAAATACGACGAACGCGAATTTCAATTCAACGCCACATCGACGCAGAACGCGCGCGAAGAACGCGACGCTGCGTTGTCACAATTTTTAGAAAGATTAGATTCACCGGTGATATTAGAACAGTCAATCCGCTCTTGGCAAGAAGCGAATGAAGGAAATGTAACAGTAAGAAAAACAGAAAAGCGGGAAAATAACGCGTCAGCAGAAGACGACGAACGCGGGAAAGCAGACGAGTTCGTAACCGTAACATCGCCGAACGGGAACATAATTAGAATGCCGAAATCAGTAATAGATACGTGGGCATCGGGTGCAAGCCCAGACCGATGGGATAAAACCGGTACGAAACGCAAGGTCCAACAGGACATAGCCTACACGCAGCACGACGTAGAAGAAGCGATCAGACGCGCAGACGATCTAACGCGGCAACTGAACGAAATCCACATAGTAAACGAACAAACAACGCGGCAAAATAGGGAGTTGCAGCAGCAAATGTACGAAATGCAGGCACCACAATATAGGCAATACGCGAACAAACCCCGGGATGTAACAAAAACGGTGGCGTCATGGAATTTCAAATTCAGCGGAGACGGCCTCGGACTCACGATAGACCAATTCTTAAATAGAATCGAAGAGTGCCGCGAAACAGCAGCATTGACAGACGAAGAATTAATTCGAGCATTACCGATGCTACTAACCGAACCGGCATTAAACGCGTTTAGAGTAGGAAAAGAGCGATGGAAATCGTGGCGGAGATTCGAGACAGAGATGAGAGCGCAATTCCGATCGGAGAATTATTACGAAGAGTTTGAAGACGAAATTCGGGACAGAAAACAATTACCGGGAGAAACAATGAACAATTACCTTAACGCGATGCAAGCATTAGTTAGAAGGTCACCACAGCAATGGTCAGAAGAAAAGATAATAAACCGTATATACAGCAACATGCGAGGAGAGTTCTACGCGTTATTACACAACAGTAAGACCGAATCGCTAGAGAATTTCTTGAAGCAAGCGAGAAACCTCGGTAGAGCGTACGAGACAGGCATGCGCGTGAACGAAAGAAATGAGAAATATACGATGAATAAAGCAAACGCGAGCGCGATTAGCAGACCGGAGCCTAGAGAAGCAAGAATAAACGCGGTTGAAGTGCCGACAATGGACGAATTTACGAAAACTTTACACCGCGAACTAAATAAACTCAAAGAGACGATAAGAACAACGGTAACAGGCGGTCATGCTAGACCGGACGATGCAGTCAGATCAGGCCGAAGACCGGAAGAGGCTAGAGATGAGCGCGGAAGCTCAAGTGCAAGGAACTCGTATAACCGATATGATAACGGTCAACGCGGTTATAGAAACGTCAATCGAAGGCAGGCGAACGAATTCAACCGAAGCAGGTGTAACAATTACGACAACGCAGATAGAAATAATTATGGAACCGACAGATATCGAAGCAAACCGGCGGAGTACCGCGGCAGGGCACCAAACACGCAATTTGAATACGTATCGGACGCAATGAAAGGACTTATAACGAGCGGTACGGATAATTCGGCAAACACAAGCAGACGCGAAGACGCGAATTATAATCAGAAACTGGAATGGCCACAGTAGAGGTCAAAATATGTTAACTAGCTCAATCGAAGCAGAAAAGACGGGAAACGGGGAGCAGGCACTGTAAGGGAGACCAATACAAGTGCCCGAGAGAACCAGGTCTCAAAAGTGAATAATAGCGAAAAATATGCAAGGAATAAGCGGTACAGCAACAAATCGCGCGAACAATTAATCGACCCGGACGCGGGGAAGTTAGAGTTATATCCGCGATATTGGCTGGAAATTAAAGTAGGCGAGACAAAGCTCAAAGCTCTCGTCGACATAGGAGCCGCACGTACGGTAATAGGAAAGCGTGGCAAAGAAATAGCTCGGAAAATGGGGATAAATATCGAACCATCAGGATGTAGAAACGCCATAATGGCAAACGGCTTCACAGAGCCCATCCACGGTGAGATTATGGTACCCATAACGATAACAGGAGTAACAAAGAGCGCAAAAGTACTCGTTATCCCTGGAATCCCGACAGATTTCATAATAGGCTTAGACTTAGTACGAAAATATGGTATGCAAATAAACGCGAAAGATGATTCATTCACAATACCAGAGGCGAGAAACGGGAAAGAAATAGCGTTCGAAATGTGGTCAGTAGAATGCAGCGAGAAAAATAACGTCGCAAACTGCGGTCTAGCACGGATTTCGGAAAACGAGAAATTCGCGATCGAAAGATTAGTCGACGAGATGCTGCCTCGAACTAACGCTCAATCTAAAATCTTGAAAGCTACGGATTTAGTTGAACACGAGATACAATTACTACCAGGCGCACGCCCCGTGAAGCAAAGATACCACCCGGTATCCGATAAGATGTTAGAAATACAGAATAAACAATTAGATAAGCTAATAGAGCAAGGAGTAGTAGAGAAATCGCATAGCCCGTGGAATAATCCGATAGTCATGGCTAAAAAGCACGACGGACATATAGAATGTGCGTAAACATGAAAGTCGTGAACGAACTATCGAAAAAGGATGCGTACCCACTGCCTTACATGGAAGTGATACTCAACAAACTAAAAAGGGCGCGATACATAACCACAATCGATCTGAGCAGCGCGTATCATCAGATTCGGTTGAAAAGTAAGTCGAAAGAAATAACCGCGTTCACAGTAGCAGGACGAGGGCTATGGCAGTTTACAAGACTACCAATGGGACTAAGTGGTAGCGGAGCAACCTTCCAAAGGTTACTAGAAAGTTTGATAGGCGATTTAGAGCCGTATGCATACAACTATCTAGACGATATTGTATTGGCAACGAGCACGTTCGAAGAGCACTTGCGGATTTTAAGAGAATTGATAATTCGGATTAATAGAGCAGGATTAACGATAAATAGAGAGAAAAGCGAATTTGGAAAAAGCGAAGTGAAGTTTTTAGGATTTATAGTGAACGAAACGGGATTGATGATAGACCCGGATAAAACAGAAGTAGTTAGGAACTACCCTAGACCTAGAACGTTGCGACAGCTACGCAGATTCTTAGGTATGGCGTCGTGGTACAGGAAATTCATAAAAGATTTTGCAGCTATGGCAGACCCGTTAACAAAGCTAACGCGGAAAAACGAAAAATTCGTATGGAAGGACGAACACGAGAGTACATTCGTAAAAATTAAAAATATACTGGCTGACGCGCCGCTATTACACAGGCCAGATCCGAAAGCAGGATTCATATTACACTGCGATGCATCGAATACCGGACTAGGATCAGTGATAACCCAAGTAATAGACGGAACGGAACGCGTCATCGCATATGCAAGCCGTGCACTCCGTAAAAACGAGGCAAATTATAGCACGACCGAACGCGAATGCCTAGCGATTAAATTCGCGATAGAAAAATTTCGTCCGTATATAGAAGGCGACTCCTTCACGGTCATAACAGACCACAGCGTATTGCAGTGGCTCTTAAAGAAAAAAGACCCAACTGGAAGACTCGGGAGGTGGGCTCAGGAGCTCATGAGTCACGATTTCAAGGTCATACACAGAAAAGGCACGGCAAATGTAGTACCCGACGCGTTATCGCGAATATACGAAAATGAAGAAAATACCGAAATTAGTGCGATAGAAATTAAAGAGAATACTACGGACAAGTGGTATAAAAATAGAATATTTCAAGTACAAAACAATCCGCAAAGATATAGAGACTGGAAAATAGTAAATGGAAATATATATAGATACAAACCGAGTAAAGATTTAGACGAAATTATGGATGACCTCGACGCGTGGAAATTAGTCGTACCCGCAGATAGACGCGAGAAAATTTTAACCGAAATGCACGTAGAACCACACAGCGGACACAGCGGAGTAGACAAGACGCATAAACGCCTATCACGGTACTATTACTGGCAATGGTCATACAGAGACACAGCGAATTTCGTAAGAAAATGCAGAACTTGCCAGCAAACAAAAGTCGAGCAACGCGCGCAAGTAGGACTTATGGGATCGCGAGAAGTGACGAGACCATGGCAAGCGATCGCAGCCGATTTGATGGGAGAGTTCCCAAAAAGCAAAAAAGGCCATGAGCATTTGATAGTTTTCGAAGATTTATTCACACGGTACATTATCTGCGTACCGATAAGAAAGAAATCGGGCGAGAGCATGAAAAACGCGCTCGAAAACATAGTATTTGCGAAATTCGGCACACCGGAAATATTCATATCCGACAACGGAAGGGAATTCATCAATACCACAATGGATTCATTTCTAAAAGAAAACGCGATAGTGCACCACAAGACGCCTGCGTACCACCCACAAAGCAACCCGGTAGAACGCATAAACCGCGATTTAAAAACACGAATAGTTGCATATATCGGTAACGACCATAGAGAGTGGGACAAATATATACCGCAAATACAATTCGCACACAACACAAATATACATAGCGCGACCGGAAAATCCCCGGCATTCTTAATGTTCGGCAGAGAATTAGCGCCACCGAAATTATGGCGCCGAGAAGTAGAGTTACCGAATGAAACGGATAAAGCAATAGAAAACGCAACAGCAAAAAACAAGCAACGAACCGAAATAAATACCGAAAACACAAACGAGGAAAATGCACACGGCCGCAAATATGAAACGAGAAGAAAGAAAAAAGAGCGCGAAGTAAAATTAAAAACACCCGTAACGACGGTAGAGTTAGAGAAAAACATAAAAAACAAAATTAAGGAAAGCGCAGAGGATAACGCGGACAAAAATAATAAGATAAAAATCAGCGGAGACGCGATCAAAAAGTGGACGAAGAGAATGACGGTCCTAGAACATGTCCATGACGACACACTAAATAACATAGAAAAAGAAAGAACAAAACAGGAAAAATACTACAATAGAAGTAAAAGAGAAAAGAAATACGAAGTAGGGCAAAAAGTATGGAAAAAGACACGTATTTTATCGTCAGCGCAAAAGAATTTTAGCGCGAAATTAACGAAACCATTCACAGGCCCGTATATTATAGACAGGATAGTAGGACAGAATGTATATAGATTAAGAGACTCGACCGGTAGAGCGCTAAAAAGCTCCTTCCACGCGAGCGAACTGAAGGAGGCAACAGAAGACGAGAATCTCCGGAGGCGCGAAACCGACCGGCAGAGAGCTAAAGAACTCCCTCCACGCGAGCGAACTGAAGGAGGCAACGAAGAAAAAAAAATCAAACCCCAGCGGCGCGGAAATCGAACAAACGTTAAGCTCACGTCAACAACACCGAAAATTACCCCCACCATAACACCGCAATCGACACGAGGACCGGCCTAGCGCAACAGGCGAAGAATGTCAGTCACGTGCAATCACCCGCCAAAGACACAAACAAAAAACAGAAAGATGACAAGCAAGCCAACGTTTGAAGAATTCGCGAAGTGGTGGGAAAGCCGCGAGAGAACGAAAAGGCAAGAGGAAAGGTATCCCGAGAGAACACAAAGAGGGAAAATCTTCAAAGCAATGCAGGAGGACCAGAAAAGATACAGAGAAGAACAAGAGAGAAGGAGACAGAGCGAATTAGAAGAAAGATATACGGAGGAGGAAAAGCATGTGTCCAACGCCAGCACTCGCCAAGCACTCGCAGAACGCGCAGAAGAACACCAGAGAAGACAACAAATACAGCGCGGCGCAAGGATAATAGAGGAAAGGAAAGAATAAAGACGCGAAGAAGCAAAGAGACTGCTAGAAGCCGCAATAGACTACAAAGCGTCAATAAAAAGGAAGCTACAGAAAGAAGCAGAAGCGATGTCGGAGGCGCGAAAACAGATAGAGTTTGAAAGGAAGTTTAACGAAATTAAGTTAGAGCTAGAAGAAGAAGCTAGGACAGAATTTGAAGAAGAGAAATTGAGGAGGCTACAGGACGAGAAGGCGTTCGTCCTATGGCGCCAAGAGAAAGTGAGAGAAGAAGAAGACAAAGCGCGCAACGAGGAGACGGCCGCAGCGACAGACAACGCGCAAGAGAAAACAAGATGGCCGCCACTTGAAGAGACAGCAGCAGATACGACCACCGAGAAGAGCGCGTCACCCAGCGCGCAAGAAGGCGACAACGAGTGGAAGCTGCGCAAGTATAAGCCACTCGATAGTACGACAGAGTACTACAAGAAGAAAAGGATCGAAGAGAGGGAAGGATATATCAACCTAATGTTAAAGACGGGGCGGTGGACACCGCGAAATTTCAACCAGCTGTTGAAACAGCACGACCTGAGGGGTACACTAGGCGAGAAGACAGAAAAACAACTACAGGAGGAATGGGCAAGAATCGAAAAAAGAAGAAGAAGTGAGAGAAAAGAAGATAGAGAAGAATAGAAAGAAGATAAATATATAAGAATAGACAGCTAGGAAAAGCGAAAGAAAACTTTTTTTTATTATATACTCACGTTTTTTCCCCCACGTTGTACAAATAACAAATTAGCGAAAAAAAAAGAACATGTTTATTTTATTTTTTTAAATATTATATAGTCGAAGAAAATAAATAGGAAATGTAAGAGTAGACTATTACCGATAATTATCTGTTTAAGAGTAAGTTAAGAAGCGAATAGAATAAGAACAAAAGAAACCTGTAAACAAAAGGAAAATAAAAGGAAAAGCAAAAAGAAAAATGCAATTAAATAATTAAAAACGCGCCGCGAAAACCCCTAACCCCCCCAAATCCTATCCAAACAAAAAAAAAAAAAAAAACATGGAAAAGAACCGAAGCACATGACAGTACGGGGCAACGCAAGAATGTAAACAAACAATAGATTAGAGAGAGAGAGAACGCGGTCGAGAGAGAGACTACGCCGCGAGCGGCGCACAAAGTACGCGCATGCGCACGTTTGCACGAAATACGTGCATGCGCATGTCCGCGCGAAATACGAACGGTGACGAAAAGGACAAAGCTTACGCACCGATAATGTAATCGAAATATTCAAATAAATATTAATTAATAGTGTAAAAAGAATGCAAGAAAATAATGTAAAAAGCACCGCACGGGCCCAGAACAATGCTGACATCACAGAATATGTAAACCAGCGACCAGCCCGACAAATAATGTAAACGCGCCTTCGCGCCTCCTCACACGTTCGGAGCTCAAGCGGGGGGGCATTGCGACAAGGCATTCGAGAACGCCCAGCGCACACAAGCGTGTCACTCACACGCGCATGCGAATATGTACAGTGAGTGACATATTGAAGCGGCAGGGGCCGCGCGCGAAGCCGCGAATTATAAACGGCGAAATCGAACACAAAGAGAGAGAGGGAAGAGAAAAAGGGTAGCGGGGAAAGAGTCCCCGAAATAAGGAAAAGGCGTATATAGGAGAGGAGAGCGTCGAAACACTCTCTTCTTCCCGACTAGACAGGGATTCGAGCAGACGTCCCCTCCGATCCCCAGTGACGGAGCTAGCGAGTGCGGGCTATCCCAGGCCCAGGCACCGAGGGACTCCCGGCGAACAACTGGCTCCTATTCACTCGCCACAGAGGACGGAGCAGCCAGTCACCGCCGGCAACCAGGGCGAAGCAGCCGGAGACGATCACGACGGCCACCACGGGAAAGGAGAGCACGACTGCGAGGCGACGAAGCGAACCGCACCCGGTGAGCGTATCAGAACTCTTTCTTCCTCTCTCTCTATCGCGAGCGAAATAGGCGCGATCGAACGCCGAAGCGCACGGCAAAGCGTCTAGAGACACGGCGGCCTCAGAGAGGCATGTAATTGATCAAGTGCGTGAATAAATGGGGACAAGGCGAATGTGCCTTACTCCTGAATTAAATACTAAGTTATCCTCCCTCGCTCTCAACTTCCGCCTCGCACATCCTCACTCCTGGCTATTCCCCTCGTCTACGAAAGCTCACGAGCTCGGTAAACCCCGACCCTCTCCGCGGTCCGTCACCGACGGAGTACATTGAGCTAGGCCCGGAAGGCCGAGCACGTGAAAGATAAGTCGACGTAGCGACAGACTCCACCGGGGGTTAAAAACCACGTCACAATTTGGCGCCCAACGTGGGGCCTACTAACGGTAAATTCAGAAGTAAAAATAATTAAAGAAAACACGAAAATAAATTTTTTTTTTGGTACGGTCGTATAGCTCGTAGCAGAAAATGGCGCCCAACGATAAAAGCAAATAATTTTTTTTTGAAAAGATAGAGCATAAAGTTTTCCTTTTGTAACCGAAACGTGTAACCTATTGAAACGTCACAATTTGGCGAAATTGTAGAAAGATAAGATTGCGAAAAATGAATTGTGTTTGAGTGATAAGCAACAAAATTTGAAAATTAATGAAAACGACTGAACGCTCAAGCGAGAAGTATAGAATTTCGTTTCAATTATAAAGAAAGGAAAAAAATAATAATAAAAGAAGCACGCTACGAAAATGAATAATAAATTCGCGAAATTTAGAAAGTTCGAGAAACAGAATCGAGAAAAACAAACGGCAGCAACACAGGCTCGCAATCCGTCGCTTAAGCGTTCAATCATATCGAAGGTAAACATAACGAGAATAAACACCGATGTAAACAAAGCACGCACGAACATCGAGACGTAGTGCGAAAATATTCGCGAATTACAGTTCGAAGAGACAAAATTTGGCGTAGTAATTTAAGGCATGAAATAATATTCAAATTTATTTTCCATTACCAATTATAATTATTATATACAGCATTGTAAAACGCATTGTAACCTGTCTACAATATATACCCCAGGAATTTTTTCTCTTATTCGTGATTAGACATTTTCTTTCGAAAACTAGTCAAAACGTAAAGCAAGGTATACTGTCTTTTTCCATATTAAGAAAATAAATAATCACAATGGCAAGCGGAAATATCCCCGAAATCGACGAAGGCACCGCGCAGAAAATAGAAATATTTATCGAATCCGTGAACGAATCCGTGTTAAACGAAGCACTCGAAACCTTAAAACTCATACCGTTCGGGAGTAAAGCGGAGAAACTTAAAAGATTACGTGAAAGATTGCAGAATAAATACGACGAACGCGAATTTCAATTCAACGCCACATCAACGCAGAACGCGCGCGAAGAACGCGACGCTGCGTTGTCACAATTTTTAGAAAGATTAGATTCGCCGGTGATATTAGAACAGTCAATCCGCTCTTGGCAAGAAGCGAATGAAGGAAATGTAACAGTAAGAAAAACAGAAAAGCGGGAAAATAACGCGTCAGCAGAAGACGACGAACGCGGGAAAGCAGACGAGTTCGTAACCGTAACATCGCCGAACGGGAACATAATTAGAATGCCGAAATCAGTAATAGATACGTGGGCATCGGGTGCAAGCCCAGACCGATGGGATAAAACCGGTACGAAACGCAAGGTCCAAAAGGACATAGCCTACACGCAGCACGACGTAGAAGAAGCGATCAGACGCGCAGACGATCTAACGCGGCAACTGAACGAAATTCACATAGTAAACGAACAAACAACGCGGCAAAATAGGGAGTTGCAGCAGCAAATGTACGAAATGCAGGCACCACAATATAGGCAATACGCGAACAAACCCCGGGATGTAACAAAAACGGTGGCGTCATGGAATTTCAAATTCAGCGGAGACGGCCTCGGGCTCACGATAGATCAATTCTTAAATAGAATCGAAGAGTGCCGCGAAACAGCAGCATTGACAGACGAAGAATTAATTCGAGCATTACCGATGCTACTAACCGAACCGGCATTAAACGCGTTTAGAGTAGGAAAAGAGCGATGGAAATCGTGGCGGAGATTCGAGACAGAGATGAGAGCGCAATTCCGATCGGAGAATTATTACGAAGAGTTTGAAGACGAAATTCGGGACAGGAAACAATTACCGGGAGAAACAATGAACAATTACCTTAACGCGATGCAAGCATTAGTTAGAAGGTCACCACAGCAATGGTCAGAAGAAAAGATAATAAACCGTATATACAGCAACATGCGAGGAGAGTTCTACGCGTTATTACACAACAGTAAGACCGAATCGCTAGAGAATTTCTTGAAGCAAGCGAGAAGCCTCGGTAGAGCGTACGAGACAGGCATGCGTGTGAATGAAAGAAATGAGAAATATACGATGAATAAAGCAAACGCGAGCGCAATTAGCAGACCGGAGCCTAGAGAAGCAAGAATAAACGCGGTTGAAGTGCCGACAATGGACGAATTTACGAAAACTTTACACCGCGAACTAAATAAACTCAAAGAGACGATAAGAACAACGGTAACAGGCGGTCATGCTAGACCGGACGATGCAGTCAGATCAGGCCGAAGACCGGAAGAGGCTAGAGATGAGCGCGGAAGCTCAAGTGCAAGGAACTCGTATAACCGATATGATAACGGTCAACGCGATTATAGAAACGTCAATCAAAGGCAGGCGAACGAATTCAACCGAAGCAGGTATAATAATTACGACAACGCAGATAGAAATAATTATGGAACCGACAGATATCGAAGCAAACCGGCGGAGTACCGCGGCAGGGCACCAAACCCGAATTTGAATACGTATCGGCGCAATGAAAGGAATTATAACGAGCGGTACGGTAATTCGGCAAACACAAGCAGACGCGAAAACGCGAATTATAATCAGAACTGGAATGGCCACAGTAGAGGTCAAAATATGTTAACTAGCTCAATCGAAGCGGAAAAGACGGGAAACGGGGAGCAGGCACTGTAAGGGAGACCAATACAAGTGCCCGAGAGAACCAGGTCTCAAAAGTGAATAATAGCGAAAAATATGCAAGGAATAAGCGGTACAGCAACAAATCGCGCGAACAATTAATCGACCCGGACGCGGGGAAGTTAGAGTTATATCCGCGATATTGGCTGGAAATTAAAGTAGGCGAGACAAAGCTCAAAGCTCTCGTCGACATAGGCGCCGCACGTACGGTAATAGGAAAGCGTGGCAAAGAAATAGCTCGGAAAATGGGGATAAATATCGAACCATCAGGATGTAGAAACGCCATAATGGCAAACGGCTTCACAGAGCCCATCCACGGTGAGATTATGGTACCCATAACGATAACAGGAGTAACAAAGAGCGCAAAAGTACTCGTTATCCCTGGAATCCCGACAGATTTCATAATAGGCTTAGACTTAGTACGAAAATATGGCATGCAAATAAACGCGAAAGATGATTCATTCACAATACCAGAGGCGAGAAACGGGAAAGAAATAGCGTTCGAAATGTGGTCAGTAGAATGCAGCGAGAAAAATAACGTCGCAAACTGCGGTCTAGCACGGATTTCGGAAAACGAGAAATTCGCGATCGAAAGATTAGTCGACGAGATGCTGCCTCGAACTAACGCTCAATCTAAAATCTTGAAAGCTACGGATTTAGTTGAACACGAGATACAATTACTACCAGGCGCACGCCCCGTAAAGCAAAGATACCACCCGGTATCCGATAAGATGTTAGAAATACAGAATAAACAATTAGATAAGCTAATAGAGCAAGGAGTAGTAGAGAAATCGCATAGCCCGTGGAATAATCCGATAGTCATGGCTAAAAAGCACGACGGAACATATAGAATGTGCGTAAACATGAAAGTCGTGAACGAACTATCGAAAAAGGATGCGTACCCACTGCCTTACATGGAAGTGATACTCAACAAACTAAAAAGGGCGCGATACATAACCACAATCGATCTGAGCAGCGCGTATCATCAGATTCGGTTGAAAAGTAAGTCGAAAGAAATAACCGCGTTCACAGTAGCAGGACGAGGGCTATGGCAGTTTACAAGACTACCAATGGGACTAAGTGGTAGCGGAGCAACCTTCCAAAGGTTACTAGAAAGTTTGATAGGCGATTTAGAGCCGTATGCATACAACTATCTAGACGATATTGTATTGGCAACGAGCACGTTCGAAGAGCACTTGCGGATTTTAAGAGAATTGATAATTCGGATTAATAGAGCAGGATTAACGATAAATAGAGAGAAAAGCGAATTTGGAAAAAGCGAAGTGAAGTTTTTAGGATTTATAGTGAACGAAACGGGATTGATGATAGACCCGGATAAAACAGAAGTAGTTAGGAACTACCCTAGACCTAGAACGTTGCGACAGCTACGCAGATTCTTAGGTATGGCGTCGTGGTACAGGAAATTCATAAAAGATTTTGCAGCTATGGCAGACCCGTTAACAAAGCTAACGCGGAAAAACGAAAAATTCGTATGGAAGGACGAACACGAGAGTACATTCGTAAAAATTAAAAATATACTGGCTGACGCGCCGCTATTACACAGGCCAGATCCGAAAGCAGGATTCATATTACACTGCGATGCATCGAATACCGGACTAGGATCAGTGATAACCCAAGTAATAGACGGAACGGAACGCGTCATCGCATATGCAAGCCGTGCACTCCGTAAAAACGAGGCAAATTATAGCACGACCGAACGCGAATGCCTAGCGATTAAATTCGCGATAGAAAAATTTCGTCCGTATATAGAAGGCGACTCCTTCACGGTCATAACAGACCACAGCGTATTGCAGTGGCTCTTAAAGAAAAAAGACCCAACTGGAAGACTCGGGAGGTGGGCTCAGGAGCTCATGAGTCACGATTTCAAGGTCATACACAGAAAAGGCACGGCAAATGTAGTACCCGACGCGTTATCGCGAATATACGAAAATGAAGAAAATACCGAAATTAGTGCGATAGAAATTAAAGAGAATACTACGGACAAGTGGTATAAAAATAGAATATTTCAAGTACAAAACAATCCGCAAAGATATAGAGACTGGAAAATAGTAAATGGAAATATATATAGATACAAACCGAGTAAAGATTTAGACGAAATTATGGATGACCTCGACGCGTGGAAATTAGTCGTACCCGCAGATAGACGCGAGAAAATTTTAACCGAAATGCACGTAGAACCACACAGCGGACACAGCGGAGTAGACAAGACGCATAAACGCCTATCACGGTACTATTACTGGCAATGGTCATACAGAGACACAGCGAATTTCGTAAGAAAATGCAGAACTTGCCAGCAAACAAAAGTCGAGCAACGCGCGCAAGTAGGACTTATGGGATCGCGAGAAGTGACGAGACCATGGCAAGCGATCGCAGCCGATTTGATGGGAGAGTTCCCAAAAAGCAAAAAAGGCCATGAGCATTTGATAGTTTTCGAAGATTTATTCACACGGTACATTATCTGCGTACCGATAAGAAAGAAATCGGGCGAGAGCATGAAAAACGCGCTCGAAAACATAGTATTTGCGAAATTCGGCACACCGGAAATATTCATATCCGACAACGGAAGGGAATTCATCAATACCACAATGGATTCATTTCTAAAAGAAAACGCGATAGTGCACCACAAGACGCCTGCGTACCACCCACAAAGCAACCCGGTAGAACGCATAAACCGCGATTTAAAAACACGAATAGTTGCATATATCGGTAACGACCATAGAGAGTGGGACAAATATATACCGCAAATACAATTCGCACACAACACAAATATACATAGCGCGACCGGAAAATCCCCGGCATTCTTAATGTTCGGCAGAGAATTAGCGCCACCGAAATTATGGCGCCGAGAAGTAGAGTTACCGAATGAAACGGATAAAGCAATAGAAAACGCAACAGCAAAAAACAAGCAACGAACCGAAATAAATACCGAAAACACAAACGAGGAAAATGCACACGGCCGCAAATATGAAACGAGAAGAAAGAAAAAAGAGCGCGAAGTAAAATTAAAAACACCCGTAACGACGGTAGAGTTAGAGAAAAACATAAAAAACAAAATTAAGGAAAGCGCAGAGGATAACGCGGACAAAAATAATAAGATAAAAATCAGCGGAGACGCGATCAAAAAGTGGACGAAGAGAATGACGGTCCTAGAACATGTCCATGACGACACACTAAATAACATAGAAAAAGAAAGAACAAAACAGGAAAAATACTACAATAGAAGTAAAAGAGAAAAGAAATACGAAGTAGGGCAAAAAGTATGGAAAAAGACACGTATTTTATCGTCAGCGCAAAAGAATTTTAGCGCGAAATTAACGAAACCATTCACAGGCCCGTATATTATAGACAGGATAGTAGGACAGAATGTATATAGATTAAGAGACTCGACCGGTAGAGCGCTAAAAAGCTCCTTCCACGCGAGCGAACTGAAGGAGGCAACAGAAGACGAGAATCTCCGGAGGCGCGAAACCGACCGGCAGAGAGCTAAAGAACTCCCTCCACGCGAGCGAACTGAAGGAGGCAACGAAGAAAAAAAAATCAAACCCCAGCGGCGCGGAAATCGAACAAACGTTAAGCTCACGTCAACAACACCGAAAATTACCCCCACCATAACACCGCAATCGACACGAGGACCGGCCTAGCGCAACAGGCGAAGAATGTCAGTCACGTGCAATCACCCGCCAAAGACACAAACAAAAAACAGAAAGATGACAAGCAAGCCAACGTTTGAAGAATTCGCGAAGTGGTGGGAAAGCCGCGAGAGAACGAAAAGGCAAGAGGAAAGGTATCCCGAGAGAACACAAAGAGGGAAAATCTTCAAAGCAATGCAGGAGGACCAGAAAAGATACAGAGAAGAACAAGAGAGAAGGAGACAGAGCGAATTAGAAGAAAGATATACGGAGGAGGAAAAGCATGTGTCCAACGCCAGCACTCGCCAAGCACTCGCAGAACGCGCAGAAGAACACCAGAGAAGACAACAAATACAGCGCGGCGCAAGGATAATAGAGGAAAGGAAAGAATAAAGACGCGAAGAAGCAAAGAGACTGCTAGAAGCCGCAATAGACTACAAAGCGTCAATAAAAAGGAAGCTACAGAAAGAAGCAGAAGCGATGTCGGAGGCGCGAAAACAGATAGAGTTTGAAAGGAAGTTTAACGAAATTAAGTTAGAGCTAGAAGAAGAAGCTAGGACAGAATTTGAAGAAGAGAAATTGAGGAGGCTACAGGACGAGAAGGCGTTCGTCCTATGGCGCCAAGAGAAAGTGAGAGAAGAAGAAGACAAAGCGCGCAACGAGGAGACGGCCGCAGCGACAGACAACGCGCAAGAGAAAACAAGATGGCCGCCACTTGAAGAGACAGCAGCAGATACGACCACCGAGAAGAGCGCGTCACCCAGCGCGCAAGAAGGCGACAACGAGTGGAAGCTGCGCAAGTATAAGCCACTCGATAGTACGACAGAGTACTACAAGAAGAAAAGGATCGAAGAGAGGGAAGGATATATCAACCTAATGTTAAAGACGGGGCGGTGGACACCGCGAAATTTCAACCAGCTGTTGAAACAGCACGACCTGAGGGGTACACTAGGCGAGAAGACAGAAAAACAACTACAGGAGGAATGGGCAAGAATCGAAAAAAGAAGAAGAAGTGAGAGAAAAGAAGATAGAGAAGAATAGAAAGAAGATAAATATATAAGAATAGACAGCTAGGAAAAGCGAAAGAAAACTTTTTTTTATTATATACTCACGTTTTTTCCCCCACGTTGTACAAATAACAAATTAGCGAAAAAAAAAGAACATGTTTATTTTATTTTTTTAAATATTATATAGTCGAAGAAAATAAATAGGAAATGTAAGAGTAGACTATTACCGATAATTATCTGTTTAAGAGTAAGTTAAGAAGCGAATAGAATAAGAACAAAAGAAACCTGTAAACAAAAGGAAAATAAAAGGAAAAGCAAAAAGAAAAATGCAATTAAATAATTAAAAACGCGCCGCGAAAACCCCTAACCCCCCCAAATCCTATCCAAACAAAAAAAAAAAAAAAACATGGAAAAGAACCGAAGCACATGACAGTACGGGGCAACGCAAGAATGTAAACAAACAATAGATTAGAGAGAGAGAGAACGCGGTCGAGAGAGAGACTACGCCGCGAGCGGCGCACAAAGTACGCGCATGCGCACGTTTGCACGAAATACGTGCATGCGCATGTCCGCGCGAAATACGAACGGTGACGAAAAGGACAAAGCTTACGCACCGATAATGTAATCGAAATATTCAAATAAATATTAATTAATAGTGTAAAAAGAATGCAAGAAAATAATGTAAAAAGCACCGCACGGGCCCAGAACAATGCTGACATCACAGAATATGTAAACCAGCGACCAGCCCGACAAATAATGTAAACGCGCCTTCGCGCCTCCTCACACGTTCGGAGCTCAAGCGGGGGGGCATTGCGACAAGGCATTCGAGAACGCCCAGCGCACACAAGCGTGTCACTCACACGCGCATGCGAATATGTACAGTGAGTGACATATTGAAGCGGCAGGGGCCGCGCGCGAAGCCGCGAATTATAAACGGCGAAATCGAACACAAAGAGAGAGAGGGAAGAGAAAAAGGGTAGCGGGGAAAGAGTCCCCGAAATAAGGAAAAGGCGTATATAGGAGAGGAGAGCGTCGAAACACTCTCTTCTTCCCGACTAGACAGGGATTCGAGCAGACGTCCCCTCCGATCCCCAGTGACGGAGCTAGCGAGTGCGGGCTATCCCAGGCCCAGGCACCGAGGGACTCCCGGCGAACAACTGGCTCCTATTCACTCGCCACAGAGGACGGAGCAGCCAGTCACCGCCGGCAACCAGGGCGAAGCAGCCGGAGACGATCACGACGGCCACCACGGGAAAGGAGAGCACGACTGCGAGGCGACGAAGCGAACCGCACCCGGTGAGCGTATCAGAACTCTTTCTTCCTCTCTCTCTATCGCGAGCGAAATAGGCGCGATCGAACGCCGAAGCGCACGGCAAAGCGTCTAGAGACACGGCGGCCTCAGAGAGGCATGTAATTGATCAAGTGCGTGAATAAATGGGGACAAGGCGAATGTGCCTTACTCCTGAATTAAATACTAAGTTATCCTCCCTCGCTCTCAACTTCCGCCTCGCACATCCTCACTCCTGGCTATTCCCCTCGTCTACGAAAGCTCACGAGCTCGGTAAACCCCGACCCTCTCCGCGGTCCGTCACCGACGGAGTACATTGAGCTAGGCCCGGAAGGCCGAGCACGTGAAAGATAAGTCGACGTAGCGACAGACTCCACCGGGGGTTAAAAACCACGTCACAATATATATATATATATATATATATATATATATATATATAAATATAATGGGTTATTTGATTTTTGAGCATGTTCCGGTCTGAAAATGATATATCTGAAAGTAGCATTCGAAAGAGGAAAAAAAAACACATAAAATAGAGTTTTTTGAATCTTAGCCAAATATAATCTACATAACCTAAAAAATGATTGAAAAATTAAAATATTTTTCCTGTGCCCAATTTGGGTCTCTAAAAACTGAAAAAAGTCAGGGTAGTTCCTCGCTAGGAAATACATTTTCATACATTTTTTCAGATTTTTTGGAGCAAACTGTTAAACAGACGTTAGATTTAAACCTAGAGGTCTGAAAAATTGGCTCAAGAAGTCTTTAAATGCATCCTTTTGAATAGCTAGGTTTAAATTAAGATTCAGATTAGGGCAGTTTTTACATGCTATCCCGCTATAGCCTTTCAAATACTAATGAGTTTGCTGTTTATGCCAATAGGTCTGTATCGCTCTTTCGAGCTATACCTCATCAATTATTTGTTTACACCGATATATGCGAATTGCGCGCTATCGGCGATATACAATCTTCTCTACTGCGTATAGTGTTCATAGACACCTGAAATTATAAATTTAGTAGTAATTTTGGCAGAAATTTTGCTCCGCCTCGTAATATACCAATTTTGCATACTAATTTTACTACGATCCTCCTAGATATAAGAGATGAGTACGTGGACGAATACCATTGAAATATGGAACGTTGACGGTTACGCTCCACTTTAGGCGTAATCCTTAAGTGGTGGTAGATATGAGTCATTACATATGCTATTACGAGGATCAAATAAGTGGCGGCTTTGGTGTAAGACATGTTTATTTTAATGCCCCCTATCAGCGCGAAAGAGGTGTAGGTGCTTGGCTCGGTGATTGATTTCGAAAACTCCTCCCGTACATTAAATCTGGAGTTAAAGCCGTAGGAAAGTAGGCTGTACGACCAGGAATTTTCTAATTCCTAATTTTCTAATCAAGAACCATTCTAATATCGAGCCAAAGAACCGAGTAAAAATTTAAAAAGAAAAGTAGGATTAAAAGTAGCTGATACGATGAAAAGTTCGAGATATAAAATACTCTCAGCGTAACGCCGTCGTCAGGAAAATACGCAACCACCGTGAAAGAAGCAGAAGAAACAGAAGTAAGCGCCGGACTACGATGGTGTAGTTGAGCGCTCGGTGTAGGTAATAAAAACTCTATGCCGGTCAGTATAGCGTAAAGTGGCGTGGACGAGCACGTGGGTACGAGATAGTCCTAGTATATGTATATATATATATATGAGGATGTCATCAGGCGTTTATGGATTAGAACATATGAGTATCGGTGTAGATATATTCAGAGAGTCGAGCCGAGCAGTCAGTTATTAAAACAAACTCATTAAACAGGTTACAGATGACAGGTTATTATACAGGCAACAGGTTACAGATGACAGAACAATCGCTTTACAGACACAGGCAGCACATGCAAATGTAACTATGGTACCGATAATTCCAAACACAGGTACAGCAACTACTACACAATCTCTTAAAAGTTTACCTACCATGAGTACAGTTCAATAATCTTTTTCCGCGGCACACTTTTTCTCCAATAACCTATATAGCTATGCAACAGAACCCAATACACACAATCTTGTAGAATTATTAGGGGAACGGAGAAGAAGTAATCAATATAATAATTCGCATGAAATTGAAAGGTTAAGCCAAGAAATGGCCACCCCAAATGAGAGGTTAGCTACCCAATTAGCAGAACAACAAACTCATGTATAAGCATAAGCAGCAGTGCAGGCACAGTTACAGTCAATCTCAGAGTATCTTGCGCGGCTCATGCAGCAGACATCTACTACAGTTCAAAGTTCAGTAGCTCCTCAAAATACAGATCTTATCAGTCTTCAACAATCATCATCAACGCCACAGGCACCTCGTGTTGAAACAACCCCTTTTGCAGGACACTCCTCCACGGTTCCACGATCAACAGATGCAGCTTTCGCCAGCATGCGAAATCTGACGTTCTGATTATTTTATAAATACGATCCAGTAGTCTGGTTCAAACAGCTTGAAGACCTTCCACGGTCAGTGCATGTCACAGACGATGAGGCACGGTATAATTACGTTTGTAGATATCTTCAAGAGGATGTCCACCGTGATACTAGATTTCAATTGAGCACACTTGTATCGGAATAGAAAACCGTCAGACTTCCTTGCAGAGCTGATCAGTCTTGTAGGCGACAGAGTCCCTCGTGAGACGACAATTGACATGTGGAAGAGTCGTCTTCCAACGAATATCCGTCTGCATATCATTAATCTCTCAGACGAGCACGATATGACAACCAGAGCAGACATGGCTTCTGAGATGTCGCAACAAATCGGCATTAATGCGGTAGAATCTCTCCCACATGTATTAGAGTCAAATCCTTTAAAAAAAAGGTTAGCATCTCTACAGAAAGCTTTGACCTCTCAGGCACAACTGTCATGTCCTCACACATCTAGATGCGATAAGTATTACAATAGAAGTTATTTGCAAAACGGTAGAGGTCGGACTTTTTCGACAGGAAGGAATCAACGCGATTACACTCCACATCGATCTAAATCAAATCAACGACATTACTAAACGTGTTTTTATCATCGGAAATTTCGTCCAGTAGCTCAAAATTGCTTACTACCGTGTTACTACTGGGTACGGAGTCCAGATGATAATTATATGGTTAAATACATTAAGAATGAAAATCACGAAAACTAATTAAACCCGCTGTCGACGAAGCAGACAGACAGGTATCCAAATCACTTCGCCTTCATATCCGTGACAAACGAAACAATCAGGTCATTCTAATAGACACAGGTGCAGACATCTCTATTGTTTCTCCTTCCTATGGAGAACAACTTCAAGTAGCACATCTCAAACTATACGCCGTTAATGGCACAGCTATTAAGACGTACGAGTCAGTCAGACGATTTCTCGACGTCGGACTCCCTTACAGGATCACATGGAATTTCACTATCTCAGATGTTCCGCAAGCAATTATTGGAGCAGATCTTCTTGTGGCCTATCACCTTCTTCCAGACCTCAAAAAAGGTATTCTGGTCAATATGGCAATCAATTTACCGGAACACAAACATTTCTTCAAGAAACTGATCCTTTGCAGATTTCACTCATCGAGCCCCCACACAAATATAGTGATATTATTGGCAAATTTCCTCAAGTTTTCGGGCCAGATCAATTTCGCAAGGTCAAGAAACGCGGAGTTTTTTATCACATCGTAACAACATGTCCCCCAGTCTCACAACGAGCCAGACCTCATTAAGCAGCCAAACTCAAGGCTGCCAGAAGGAATTTTAAAGATGGGTTGAGTTAGGCATCTGTAGGCTATCAGACAGCCCATAGGCTAGTCCACTTCACTTAGTACCTAAAAAGAACGGCACTTGACGTCCTTGTGGAGATTTTAGGAAATTGAACATGGCCACAATTCCTGATCGTTATCCAGTTCCAAGGCTTTTGGACTGTATATCTTTTTTACATGGTAAAAAGATTTTTTCGGCTCTTGATCTTAGACAAGCATATCATCAGATTCCAGTAGCTCCAGAGGACATTTCTAAGACAGCAGTCATCACTCCTTTCGATCTTTATGAGTTTCCGGTAAAGTGATTTGGATTTCGTAACGCTGCCCAGACATTTTAACTTTACATACACTGAGCAATAGGAGACTTGAATTTTGATTTCGTCTATATAGACGACATTCTAATTACGTCAACCTCAAAAAAAGAACATAGGAAACACCTTGGAATAGTTTTGCAAAGACTTGTCTCGCATCAATGCGTTCGCAGTACCTTCAGTAATTCGTTTTGCAGAAGGGAACAATCCAACGGCAGAACACACAAAGATCAACATACACGCTCTCAAACTTCCCACGCAGTTCACAACTCCGTAGTTAGACCAGGAACAGTCTAAAGATGAACAACTGACACAGATTTTGAATAATACATCAAACTCGCCCAAGCTCAAGAAGCTAACTTGGGGTGCAGAGCACGCAGCATTTTATTGTGACTTGTCCGAAGACTACATCAGACCATACGTTTCAGAGACATTACACAAAACGGTTTTTGATATTTTCCATTCACCCTCCCATCCAGGAGTGAGAGTCATGAACAAACTTGTTCAACAACAGTGTATATGGCCAAAAAAGGCATAAGACATAGCACGCTGGTGCAAATTATGCCTAGCGTGTCAACAGGCGAAAATTTACAAATACAACAGGCTCACACTAAATCATTTTGAAGTCCCTGATGGTCGTTTCGACCATGTACATATTAACATAGTAGGTCCTTTTCCTCAGTCTAATGGTTTCTCACACATATTAAGCATCATAGATGGTACACACTTTGGCCAGAAGCCATTTCAATTCCTGATACAGCAGCTGATACCATAGCTCAAGCATTTTACGAACGCGCAATTCGAATCCAGACTTTTTTTGCAATTACTTCAGATTTTAGGCATACAGAGGATTAGAACCACTGCCTATCATCCGGCCTCCAATGGTATGGTAGAGCGCTTACATCGTGAAATTAAGACAGCCATGATTTGCCATAATAATAGTAGAGATTGGTCAAAATTCCTACCATCAGTTATGCTTGGACTCCGAACGAGAATTCGCCTGGACTCTAACACAAGTCCGGCTCAGTTAATTTTTGGAAAAACATTCAGAATTCCAGGGGATTTTTCATCCTTCACCGAAGAGGAACCTGATGTCAGATCTTTTCAGAATGAATTCAGCGAGTACATTCAAAGAGTACGACCAGTTCCAGAAGATCACAAGACATCTATCCACCAATTCACACACAAAGGGATACGCACATGCATACATGTTTGGCTGAGAGAAAAACCTATCAAACCAGTCTTAAATCTACGTTATATAGGTCCATACAGATTTTTATGCAGGGATTTTCAAAATCACATCTTTGACATAGACAAGGACGGCATACGCAAAACTGTTAATCTGGAAAAGTTGAAACCAGCTTTCCTACTTCACAAGGGAGCTGAGGCAGCAGAGGAACATGTTATCTTTCCTTGGGTATTACCAGTTACCATTTAGCACACTCACCATAAGTTACAGTACACAACACACAAAACGCCTCATCACATAGCCATGTATCGTGGTCAAGCGCACCTCAAACACAATCGAGTAATGAATTACAAGCCACACAAACAGCATCAGAAGGCGTGCACGAATCCTCATCAATACAATCAGCACTCAACACAACACTGGAAACACAGACTGCCTCTGAAGGTTCACAGTCTGCACAGGGTAACTCTCACAGTGGTCGTGGTGGCCTTCCGCTCTTGACGAATTTCCCACACCACCATTGGTAAGGGAGAACTCTCAGCTAAAGCAGAAAGAATTAAAATCTTCATTAAAAAAAGACATTAATGAGATTCGTGTGCCGAGAAATCGTAAAGATGTAATGTATCAAAGATTTAATTAACTGAAGGATGAAATGTTGCAAAAAATGATTGTAACAACTACAAAGTATTAAAAAGGTTTTGTAAATGCTGCTCGACTCAATTATAACAAGCTTTGTAAAAGAAGAGTATCAGAGTTAATCTCACAGAAAGATGTTCCCATCTTTCCTTTGTGGGGCCCCCAGTAGGAGTACTATGGGTATGTCGTCAGGCGTCTATGGATTAGAACATATGAGTATCGGTGTAGATATATTCAAAGAGTCCAGCTGAGCAGTCAGTTATTCAAATAAACTCATTAAGCAACCACGTAATTATCTTAACTTGAATTCTGCACCTTCCCTACATATACGTAGGCCAGCTCGGGATCAATATAGAGTACAAAAAGAAAATGCTGCGCGGGGCTGGTGTGGAGTAGAAAGTGGCGTGGGAACGAACGCATGAGTGCGAGAGAGATAGACAAAGACCTGGAATCGGTGTCGGGTAAAAAAAATACTCTGGGGCTGGTATAACTTAAAAGTCGTGGGGAGAGGTTTTATGTTTTGTTTATATAAATAACATAATAATTATGGGTTGATAAATCATGTAAATTAGGTATTTAGCTACTGTTTACATAAATATTGGCCACTGCTTGCATAAACAGCTACCGGGTACCTCCCCCACTTAGGCCACGCCTACTAATCTCTCCGTACCAGTGATATACTACTATTGTTGATCCAGCACCTTGCAGATTTATCACTAGCTCAAGCTTTGATACTCGCTATATACTCCTTCGCGTAAACTTATCGGCAAGAAATATAACAAGGTTAGAATGTTTCGCATTAAAAAAACTTTCGTATAATGCTATATATCGTAAAGTACTTGTTATTTTCATTATTTTTGCTGATAAATGCTTATGTAGAAATATCAGATGGTTCATATACAATCCTGTAAACAAACAAGTATTTCTTGTCTTTTCATAACATATTCGTTTTAATTTCCCGGAACAAGGTAGACAGACAATTCTAATATTGAATGACAGATTTTCTGCTGATAAAGGTCTACGTTACAAAACGTATCGTTTCAAGATGCAACTTCTGCATGTACATTTATTGTTTTTGGTAACACAAGGCTTATAAAATCTGCTATTTAATGAGATGTACCATCGTCTGGACACGGTTTGAATCTTTAACTAGTTTCAATAGGAAGAAGACATCATCGTTGTACACGTCTAGTCAAGTTGAGCTTGACATCAACCAAGTTGATGTTGAGGTACGTCCAATGAATGGTGATGGAACCAATGAGGATTAAGGGTACTCCTCATAAGAAAAAGACTTAGTAGAGCCGTAACCGTGGTAAGTATACCTCTCTCTCTTTCACTCATGCCTTTATTTACTCGCATACTCTCTGTATCTATATCCTTCGCACTCACGCCCTCTATTTACATACTCTCTCACAGTTTTATTAACATATCAATAATAATTACAAGTTATATCAATTAAACTAAAATCTATTTAGCTAGCAAGATTGTCATACCCACTCACTCGACTCACTCGCATTCTGGCAATCAGATTAACTGAGAGTAACCCATCATTACCAGGTTAGTGCGTAAAGAGTATAAAGAATCGATCGACCAGCAATCAATCAGCATCTCCCCATCTGCGCATTTCTTGTGTAAGAAGGGTCTAAATCATTAAAGTTCAATAAACTCTATCATTAAAGATTCAAACAGAGTAAGCTCATTTTTGTAGAAACCTTTCCTTTTTCCTTTGTCCTTTCACCAATGCGAGAAGCAGAGCTACATCTGGTATATCTCTACCTAGGCCAGTCTCTCCGTAGAGAAATCATCTTTCGGAGAAAGCCTCCAGACTTACGAAGCAGCAGCAGTTACAGGAGCAGCTGTAGCGATGACTTTACCACTACCAGCAACTTTCTTCTCTTCTCCAACTCCCTCAGCAACTGGCTAGAGCATTTACAGATCGTGGAGAACGTTCCGCCTCCAGTGAGGCCTATCGAAGCTAAGAAAGCCGCTCAGCCCAAAACTTCAAGGGTGAAATTTTGCTCGCCAATAATTAGGAAGGCGACCCATCCTTCGCGACCTTTGGTACCGAGACGTCAACCAAAGATAGTGAAGAAAGAAGAACTGTCTCAACCAATTCTACGTACGGAACTAAAACGGTTGCTGACAGCTCCAATTTCTTCATCTCGCTGGTAGGTCACCTCGACTAATAGCCACTCCACTCCGATTTAGTACACTTTTTGTACTAAGTCTTTATTTTTGTGTGAGCCCGACTTTCGAGATAGGCTCCATAATATCTATCAAATATAGTTAACGTGGTGGGGTCCGAGCTGTGTCCGCCCTCCATGCAATTGGAACTCGAACGAGTCCAACATAGTTAGAATGCGTCATGACAACCCACCTTGATCAGTGGAATAAGCAAGAAGGATAAACCGCTGAGAAGGCACAATAGACGCTTCAGCAAGCCAACCCAGAAGCGCGCTTATATCAAGATTTACATATATTTCCAATAAAAAAATGATAATCGCGAGTAAAAATCAAATTTACTAAATAAATTTTAGTTTAAATTATAACTTGTAATATTATTAATTTTATTCAAAATATTTTTCTCTGTTTCAATAAATTATTTTGTTATATTCATGATTCTACGCTGTGATGCCATGAGTATAAGAAAAGCTTTGAGACGTGACTGCATCACATGCTTATCTTTATTCTTTACTTCAATCTTCGCCATTACATTCATTTATGAAGATTCCACTAATTAATCTACTATCCTTGGGATTACATGTTCTCAGAATTTCAGGTTGAAAATGAATTGTTGAAGGTGGTGAAATTAATAAGTGAGGATACTTAATAATATAGTTTATTATGTAGTGATGCGTCGTCAGGCACGACCGTCTCACTCGGAGACTTACAGATGAGAGAGAAATCTATAAGCGCGAGTACATTGGGTGCGAGAGCTCCTCTATATATATGTATGTATGTGTTTTATATACTCGCTTCGTTGTTGTCGCGTTTGTCTCGATGTACGAACTAGTCGATGTACAAGAGGTGGCGCGACACTTATCATATTAGAAAGTCAGCAAAGAGTATAACGTTTACTTATATTGTTCAACACGCCTCCTTAAATTTATATTCTTTGCTTTTACATTCAGTCGGAGTTTCATATCAAATTTAACGCTTTTCGAATTTTAACAAACTTTGTTTTATCTAGACCTTTTGTTAGTATGTCATCTAAATTTGATTGCGAGTCTACTTTTATAATGTCTATTATGCCGTTCTCATAATTTTCATTAATGTAATGATATTGTACTTCGATGTGTTTCGAATTTTTCGTAACGTTACCAAATTTTGCAATTGCAATTGCACCTGAGTTATCTTCATACATGTTTATCGGTTTTTCTAGCTTTACATCGAATGATTCGCTTAATAAGTTTTTTATAAAAATTACTTCTGAAACTGCTTCGGACATAGCAGTATATTCCGCAAAAGCTGAGCATTTTGTTACAGTATTCTGTTTATACGTTTTCCAAAAAATTAAATTTCCAAAAAATCTAATAATGAAGCCTGTGGTAGATTTTCTATCTACATTATCACCTGCACAATCATAATCTACAGTTAAAGTACAGTTTAATTTTTCTGTATCTATATTATCATAATATGTTAGTTTTATGTCTTTAGTCTTATATAAATATTTCAAAATTCTCATTGCATATCTGTAATGCGTTTGATCATAGCAATTTTGATAACGACTTAAATAATTTACACTATATGCTATATCTGGCCTTGTGCCCGTGCTTATATATGTAGGGACCAGCCGCCAGGCGGCGCTCCCAACTAGAGAGAGATAGAGAGAGAAGCAGAGGTACCCACGTAGCGGCGTGCTGGTACGAGCGTCAGATACTCGCCGAGAGTCGAGCAGTGTAGACACTACGAGAAGATAGCAAATAAAACATATAATTGAACACGTGCTTATAACCTCACTTCTAACCTTACATCGCCTCATCCCGACATTGGTGACCCCGACGTGATTAATTCAAGAAAGATCAGCCATCGGCAGTTTTTTCGGCCTTCTGGACTGATCATCCTACGGCCTGAAACGGGAATTCCTCAAGCTTCGAGAATTCTCCATGCCACGAGGCAAAATTCTGCAGACAGGAAGTCGCAACCCACGCCACGCCGTTGAACACGCAAAAGGGATTTCTACATATAGAGGCATCAACGCTTAAAGAGTGAGCTTTTGCGAACCACGGTTCGCACGCTAATTCTCACACACGTACTCCTCTCGAGGGCCCACCCGAGCTTTTCAAAAATTCTACAAGGAAGCGCTGCTTCCCAAGCCGCCATTCCGCTTCACGCTGTGACGCGGAGCCATCCGGACCAACTTCGGGATCGTCGCAACACAGCAACGACCACCGCCTGGAGACGCAGCCCCAGGAAGCCCGGCGAACCAACATATTCCCACAGGGAGGTTCCAGACCCGGCACCAGCTCCTCCAGGGATCCGGTCAACGGCAGCTTCAGCGACGCGACATCGCGTCCCCAGCGCATCTTCTCCGCACCTGTAAGTAGGAGGTTTTACCGGAAAAATAAAAAACGCAGTTTATTGCATATTTCGCGCGCTCTCGAACATTGATTAGCATGCATAAATTTGTCCGCCGAAATACCGTTTTTCAAAAAATTCCATTTTCGCCACGTGTTCGCGACGCCATTTTCTTTTTAGCCGCATTTCCGCCGCAACACGCGGTCTTAACGGCAACAGCGCCGTTAGCACAGCAGCGCCACCCCGCGCTTCCGCCGCAACTAGCGGTAACAACGGCAACACCGCCGTCAGTAAAGTAGCGCCGCCTCCCGGCACAGCGGTGACTTCACCGTTTTAGGCAGCGCCACCATGCGGTCGTTACGGTAACTACGCCGTTAACGCATCGGTAAAGTAGCGAAATTTTGTCCGCGCCACTGGCGCCTGGCTACAGGGCACCGTCTTGTTTTCGCGATTTTTCAGAAACACGTGGCACTGGCTACACTAGGAATTTCAGAACTGCCTACACGGGTAAAAAAACCTTACAATACGTGCGCCATTCGGGTTTTCCTCGAATCCACACTAAACCGTGTTGAAGCGATTTTTCAAAAACTTATCTTTTCCTTAAATTCACGTGATATTATTGTGCGGATTTTAGACGCTAGGGTTAGCTGAACAACGTAAAGTCCATCCTAACCCCCTCGTTACGAATAAGTGCGATAGATTGATACGATATTTATTTAAGTAAAAAACTTGTACAAAGTAAGGTAACCTCACTTTGCTGTGCTCTTTCTGCAATCAGCCTACAAGGCTCGAGTATCTCCTGGCACTGCCAGTCTGCAAGCACTAGCCTGGTGAGCTTAAATTATTTTTATTACATTTAAGTGCGAATAATTAGTCTTTAATTGCGGCATTTCCAGGGTTCGAGACGTGAAGAGATCTAGTGCAATCTCTCTTATATTACACTGTAATATAACTTATTCTATAAATATTGTTCTCCTTGTACACATAAAAACACACCAGACCTAACGTGCCTGCTTCACGAACAACAACACAACTAGTGTCTCATTACGCGTCGCGATTATCCTTATTTACATTATTTTTATTTACATTATTTATCTTTTCTCAATCTCGCGATTAACTTTCGGACAGTCGGTTTCATACGTTCCTTTTTCAAGTCATTCACAGGTCATACTCAGTCGGCTGCCTCCAGCCGTTCATCAAGCACTTGGCTTCTACTTCCAAGGCTTTAGACGTTGTTCCCTGGGCCGCTGACCCTTTCGAAAGCGCCTAAGTCAAGGTACAACAAGCCAGTGCGTCACCTGAACGACTTCGGAACGCCCGGTTACGGTTTGGAATAAACCTCTACGTGTGAAAGTTCGACTCTGTCCCCTGGGCTGTGGACCCATTTGGAAGAGCCAGTTCTGATCACTGAGGCGGACTCCATTTTACCGACCGTCAGCGTAAGAACGAGGTATCCATTTTCAATTTTCATTTTCACTGGTAAACCGAACACTCGACTCGTTCGCGTCGTCCTGCTGGCGACACAGTTCGCGGCGAATGTCAGATCCGGTAAATAATTGTACCACACTCCGTTCCGGGAAACTACTCCCTGAACCTATCCAACCTCCTCCTCGTTCCCATAACAAGAAAACTACAAAGATGGTTTTAAGCCATTCTCCCGTCAAACCTAACGCGAACGCGGAACAGCAACAGGAAATTACTCCAATTCAGTTAGTTCCAGATAATTTTTCAATCTCGTCAAACGAAACAGTACAGGGAACACATATGTTAGCTCACAACGCACACAGTGCAGGGGCATTAGATACAGGCACACAGCCTTCTGCCCTCCTAGCAGAATACGCGGGGCTTAACCAGCCTAGCCTTCCAGCAGACCCCAGCCGCCCAAACATTTCTCTACTAGAGAACGTTAACTCTCGTCACCTGACGATGGAGTCTTCCTTAACGGAATCTAGGGACCCTCCACTAGAGGTAGAAACCCTTCATGCGGAATTGGATACTCAAAGGCAAGAGTTCGTTTCTAAGCTCACTGAGCAACAACAAACTCAGACTAGCATCCAGCAACAGCTGGATTACATTACACAGCTGCTGGCCCGCCCTCCCGCTCGCGTAACAGCTCCAGAGCAACCTGCTCCGAGCAACACTTCGCTACCACTGATCTCTTCAGATCAACTAGCGACACTACCGTCCGTAAGGCACAGTGAGCCTCCGGCAAACGATGAATCACAGTTCTCAAAGACTAGGAACTTATCATTTTGGTTTTTCCATAAATATGACCCAGCCGGTTGGTTCCGCCAATTAGATGACCTCTTTAACATTGTTAGGGTCACGGACGACGAAGCTAGGTTTAATTTCACATGCCGATACCTCCAGGAGGATGTGCAGAGAGACATCCGGTATCAGCTCAGTGCTCTAGACCGCGGCAACAAATACTCCCAGTTGAAAGACGTACTGGTAGAGCGCTATTCAGCAAGCCCTCAGCTTCGGCTTGAGAGGTGGTGCCGCGGCGCGTCGCTAGGTAACAGAAAACCGTCCGATTTCCTAGCCGAACTCCTAAGTCTAGCGGGTGACAGAGTTCCACGCGAAACAACAATAGAAATGTGGAAGTATAGATTACCCACACACATCAGGTTACATGTACTAACCTATTCGGACGAACGCGACATGATCACTCGGGCCGACATGGCCTTCGAGATGTCGCAACAACATAACACTTACGCGGTAAATTCTCCTGAGAGTTCAGAGGTCGCGCTGACGCTTGAGCGAAGACTCGAAGCAATAGAAAGAGCACTTGCTCCGCGACACCAGCCGTCGAGGAACCATAGCTCGCGCCGCGATTCAGATGACAACCGTCATAATCTTCCAAGAGCTAGGAGACGCTCATATTCGCGCGGTCGTCCCCACGGGAGGACTTCCCCGAACCGCACTACTTCACCGTCTCGCGATCACACAACGTGTTACTACCACCGGAAGTACGCGAATGCAGCACATAACTGCATGCTACCGTGTGATTGGGTCCGCCGGCCCCAAGACTCGTACGTAGTCAGAAACGCGAGAAACCCAAAAGCGCAGGAAAACTAACAAAACCCGCTGCCGACGAGGCAGGCAGTCGGGCTCGAAAATCCCTGCGCCTCCACGTTCGCGACTCGCGAACACAACAATTGTTCCTCATTGATACCGGAGCCGACATATCCATTGTCCCGTGCTCCCGGTCTGAGAAGGCACAGCCAGCCGCTCTTAAACTGTACGCGGTCAATGGCATAGCGATAAATACTTACGGTACCGCGAGACGCATTCTCGACATCGGCTTACCGTACAAAATTCCGTGGAACTTTACCGTCGCTGACGTTCCCCACGCGATTATAGGCGCGGATCTGCTCGCGGCCCACCACCTTCTTCCGGACCTTAAAAAAGGACTTCTGGTTGACGGCAACCAATACGCCCGAGCTCGTGCTATCCTACTGGAGGCCGTTCCCGCTCACATTTCGTTAGTAGATCCTACACACAAATATAGTGATATTTTAGGCAAATTTCCCCAAGTATTCGGTCCAGACCAATTTCGCTCCGCCAAGAAGCGAGGAGTATACCATCATATACTTACTAAAGGTCCACCGGTTTAGCAACGTGCCAGACCGCTCTCAGCCGCGAAACTCAAAGCCGCAAAGAAAGAATTCAGGAGATGGGTTGAATTAGGGATTTGCAGACCCTCAAACAGCCCATGGGCAAGCCCCCTCCATCTAGCTCCTAAGAAGGACGGCTCCTGGCGCCCTTGCGGAGACTTTAGAAAGCTGAATATGGTTACCACTCCGGATAGGTACCCTGTTCCTAGACTGCTAGACTGCATGTCTTTTCTGCACGGTAAATACATCTTTTCCGCAATAGATCTCCGTCAAGCTTTCCACCAAATACCGGTCGCGCCAGAAGACATACTGAAAACAGCGGTTATCACACCGTTCGGTTTATACGAGTTTCCGGTCATGACATTCGGTTTCCACAACGCTGCACAAACATTCCAGCGTTATATTCACTCAGCACTCGGCGATTTAGATTTTGTATTCGTCTACATAGACGATATACTAATCGCTTCCACCTCAGAGTCTGAGCATAAGGAACACCTCGACCTAGTACTCCAACGACTCGCAGAGTACGAACTCCAAGCGAACTTGGAAAAATGCAATTTAGGCGTAAAAGAATTAGTTTTTCTCGGACATTTAATCACTCCTCACGGTTTTAAACCTTCTCCCGAGAAAGTGCAAGCGATATTGGATTTTCCTCGGCCTAATACCATCGAGGAACTGAGACGTTTCTTAGGGCTGGTTAACAGCTATCGTATGCTGTTACCACATGCAGCAGAGTCACAGACTCCCCTGCATGCTCAAGTCATAGGGTGCAAAATGAAAGACAAGAGACCAGTCTCTTGGTCGGACGAGGCACAGCAATCGTTTGACAAATGCAAAGCCGACTTGGCTAAACTCACCCTCACTGCCTATCCTAACGAAAATGCAAAACTTCGGCTCATTTGCGACGCGTCTGACACAGCCATGGGCGCAGCCCTGGAACAGAGCGCCAAAGACAAATGGCAACCAATTGCCTTTTTCTCCCGCAAATTTACGAACGCCGAAAAGAAATATGCCACTTATGACAGGGAATTATCCGCAATCTACGAGGCTATCAGGCACTTCCAACATCTTCTCGAAGGGGTCGAGTTCGATACCTTCACCGACCACAAACCGCTAGTTTATGCACTGCATCAAAACGCTGAGAAGATGCCGCCACTTAAATCGCGAAGACTCTCATATATCTCGCAGTACAATACCGAGATTCACTACCTCCCTGGCAAAGACAACGACGTCGCGGACGCGTTGTCTCGTATTAACTCAATAATCATTCCGTCTCCCGTTCAGGTTGAAGACGAAGAAGCTTTTCCCGGTGAACTCTCAAGTAAAGCACGGATCGACATCCATGAGCTCAAACTTCCCACTAAATTCACCGCGCTAGAACTTAGCTTAGAGCAGGCAAACGACGAGCAACTTGCTCGAATACTAAGCGACCCATCTCATCCAATGAAACTCAGGAAACTTTCCTGGGGGGCGCAACACACAGAATTCTACTGCGATTTATCGAATGACTTTATCCGTCCGTACATCCCGGAAGCCCTTCGAAGGTCAATCTTCGACATCTTTCACGCTCCAACCCACTCAAGGGGTGAGAGTGACTAGCAGGCTTATCCGTCAACAGTACATTTGGCCGGACATGCACAGAGACATAGCAAAATGATGCAAGTCATGCCTGCCCTGCCAACAAGCAAAAATCCATAGACATAACAGGCAGGTGCCTAATCATTTCGAAATTCCAGACGGTAGATTCGATCACGTTCATCTAGACACCGTAGGACCTTTTCCTCAGTCTAACGGATGCACTCACATCCTCAGCATCATAGATCGATATACGCGATGGCCAGAAGCCATTCCGATTCCGGACATGACCGCGGAAACAGTTGCCCGCGCATTTTTTGATCAATGGATCAGTCGTTATGGTACTCCTGTTAAAATCTCTACGGATCAGGGCACGCAATTCGAATCTCGTTTGTTCACTCAACTGCTCTAAATTGTAGGTATACACCGTATAAGGACGTCTCCTTACCACCCAGCCTCTAACGGCATGGTGGAGAGACTTCATCGAGAAATAAAGACAGCTCTGGCGTGCTACGCAGATAACAGAGACTGGACACGAATTTTACCGAACATCATGCTCGGTTTACGAAACAGAATCCGCCTAGACTCCAACACGAGCCCCGCTCAATTAGTCTATGGCAAAACGCTACGAATTCCGGGTGATTTCTCCCCGTTTATAGGAGAAGAACCAGACGTGCGCGCTTTTTATAACGATTTTAGGGACTTCATGCAGAAAGTCCGTCCCGTCCCGGTAGACCATAAATCCGCGACGCAGCCGTTTGTTCATAAAGGCTTACAAACGTGCTCACACGCCTGGGCTCGCGAAAAGCCCATCAGACCCGTGCTCATACCTCCGTATACCGGCCCACACTTAGTTCTTACAAAGAATTTTGCCGACCATACGTTTGAGATAGATAAAGATGGCACGCGTAAAACTATAAACATAGAGCGGCTCAAACCAGCCTTCTTGCTTCACGAAGAAGACAACGCCGCTGGGGAAGACGACACACAAAACTCGGCGAGAACTACTTCCTCGCTCGAGCCTCCTCCGTCTCTTCCTCGTTCTCTCACTGACGAGAACCTTGTTCCTACACAAATAATTTCCCAGCCGTCCCCACCCAGTCCCAGTCGAGCCAGTACTCCGTCAACGCGAACAGCGTCCGAGGGAGCTCAAGCTTCTCAAGAGGCATCTCCTGAGACTTGGCAGTGGTGGCCTAGCGCTGAGGACGCTCTCCCCACACAGCCACAGGCTCCGGAGACCGTTTCTAGAGGCCAGCATGCTCACGTTCCCAGTTCGCAGAATCAGGCACCTCCACCCGTTTCTCCTGCCATTCCTCGTCATCCAGAGATCCTGGGCAATCAACAGCCTGATCCCCAAGCAACTGACGTTAGAAGCACGCCTCACCATAACTCCTGCATTGTTCCTACTCAAAACCATCCTGCACGAAAAAAATTCGTCCCAAACATACTAAAACGCGGTAAAAGAGTTGACGAATTTAGCCAAAACAGCAAACCACGTACGAGTCGAGTACGGTTCGCAAAACATCTAGAACATGTAAAAATCATTCCTCGTTTAAGCAGGTATAGAGGAACTGCAGAAGCATAAGGACCTCTTCAAGGCCAAGCTCAACAAAAACAAAAGCTTGCGATGACGTGATTCAACGGGATCGTCATCGACATTAATTCGTAACATAATTCCGACCAACACTCACCGTCTCCCGTTATTGGTCAAAACGCAATAGTTATAATAGTCACCGACATTTTAACGCAAACGATTCAACATAGCTTACAGATTTGACAACGGTACACTTACACTAACACACAATCACACCTTACCTTACCTATATTCATTCCAAAGGAAATCTATGTACATTGTATAAATAAAGGAAATCATATGTAATATAGCTAGTCAAATGTATTTATTTAAGAACCTAAAAATGGAGTCAGATATGTATTAATAAAAGAAAGTTCCTACATGTGATAATAAAGTTATAAATAACCCTGGAATGCAATAATAAATTGTAAAATGTTATGTTAACATTTAGAATAAATAAGAAAAAGTGTGTGTACCATCAGTATTATTAAATATTGGAAAGATCAAAACCATGTATTATCTCCAGTGGCACTTTAAGACTGAAATGAAAGCTCGATAAATATGAATTCGTACAAAAATGCGATCTTTCTCATAATCTTAATGTACAATAAACAATCGAAATAATTATGGAAACCTACCTTCCTTCCTGTAAAAAGTCCTGCGAACTTTTTCAACCTTGGGGGGGGGAGTACTGTAGGGATCAGCCGCCAGGCGGCGCTCCCAACTAGAGAGAGATAGAGAGAGAAGCAGAGGTACCCACGCAGCGGCGTGCTGGTACTATCGTTAGATACTCGCCGAGAGTCGAGCAGTGCACACCAAAGAGAAGTTAGCTGAATAAAGCATAGTTTATTGGACACGTCGTGTATAACCTCACTTCTAACCTTACATCGCCTCATCCCGACGTCATCCCGACATGTATACGGTGAAAAGTCAGACTCTGGGTGTTTGCACTTTATATCGACCAAAATCGCAGGGGAACAGACCTATTTTTGGCATTGGGCGCTTTGACTCGTTGGGCGCTTTGACACGGTCCCCTACTTTAATCTTAGATGAGGAACTATTTACCTTCATGATTTTTTTAGATCTTTTAAAAAAATTCTGTTATAACTTCTTAGAGAAGTATGTCCAACGAAAAAAAATTACAACGACAGGTAAAAGATCACTAAGATCCAATTACAGTCATGATAAAATATACTAATATATAAAAGAAAGTCAACAATATTAGGAGATTTTATATACTTCGTGATTTTTCTTAGAAAACAATAAAAATTTGTTTTTTACTTCCGTGCGATATTCGACTTCAGCCAAACGTAATACTCGCTCTAGACATCATATTCTAATACTCAAATTAAAAGAGTATGTAGAGTAGGATTGTACTAAGTTCAAATATTATTTTGCATATACATTGTATTTAACAGACTTTATATTAATGTTAAATATAATTTCTGAGAAAGTACTTTGAAATTCTGTATCTACACATTATTTATGCCACCCATTAAATATAATGTGTTAGATAGGACATTAATAAGTTTTTCATTTTATTGGTATTAGTTAATTTATGCAGAAAAAAATGATAAGCTCGAGAAAAGAAACTTTTAGCTCCATTATCAGTTCAGAAACTGAAATATCTGAAATTCAACGAATAATTATGATAGCAGTTTAGAGCATGTAGAAAACTAAAAAACAATATGTTTTTCAGAAGAAAATTCTATTAGTACATTTTGTTTTATAATACTTTATATACAAAAGTTTCTGAACTTATTTTGAACAACAAAACTTATTTTTGACGTTGCGCTTTATAATTGAGAATACAATGTCTGGTAAGCTTATTACGCGATTGATTAAATAGCAACTTGATGACAATAAGGCGCCAAACCATCTTCATACCTATACTTCTGCTCATTGTTGTTCTGACTTAAAGTATGCATCTAGAGTTTTATTATGTATGTGTTGTCGTTTCGTAACAGTATAGATTGTATTTTGGTTGTAGAACTATTAGAACTATATATTAGAACTATATATTTATTTATCGAACTAATAACTAATAACTATTCTCTATAAAACTTGTTCACTTACTATCTTTGAACTATGTTACCGCGAAAGAATCAATTATTTGGATCATACATCTGCATACAATTGGTGACTATAATAAAATATCATTCAAAATATTTTGTTTATGCTTGATCAACTTTTTCGCATTTAATCATGTTTGTATTATAGATTTTCAAAACATGTAATTATTTTATATTCGTATTAATTAATAGTCGAAAATGTTTACGAAAAAAGTTGTCAGCATAAAATCGAATTTTAATTATAAATAAGCTTACAACTCGTTGGCTCACTGGCCGGTGTTGCTTGCCACATTATATCGCTTCGAGATATGCCTTATATTCATGAGACTTCCTGCTTGGTACTCGATGATACTTTGTATTAATGTTAAATATAATTTTTTAATTTAATCTAATTAAGCTTTACTCATCTTTTATTCAGGCAATACCATACGAGATAATATGTCTAAGAATATGATGATAGTTTCTAATGACATTACAGATCGATCATACTGATTTAAGAATGCTTATAATAATTATTACAATTTCATTATTTCGCAGTATTTTAGAAGATAATTTATAATAATATAATCTGATTATAGGTATGAATTGCAATATATAATATTATGCATGTTGTAGCCGCCCATATTTACAATATTTTTTAGCATACATGAGTGATTTTATTTCAAGGCAAAGGCATTAAAGTAACTATTAAAACAATCCTTGCACCGTGGAATTTTGAAGTGTTTAGTATTAAACGGTTTTGCGAGCGCTTTCGCAGTGGTATTTCTCTATATAATGGCTGCAAAGATTTTTGAATGACAATACCAGGTTGTTTTTTTAAATTTATAATTTATTCACACTGTGAAAAATAAATAATAATGTTTCTTTTATTATTTGTTGATTAGTTATTATAAATAATTTTTTCGAGTTTCCGAAATTAACAATATTGCATTTCCACTTCTCTTGTAATTGTGAATACTTTGAAAGAAGAATCATTTTATATAATGGAAGATGGTATTGCTACACAGATTGATGAATTCTATCATTAAAAAATTACATATTATTTAAATGTTTTTATATACGTATGTACAGAAATATTTCATCTTTAAATTTTGGCGCGTTTACTGTTAAGAATCCATCTTAGTGCATCTCGTAACTCGTGGTCTACATATTCTCGTATTATTGATTTGTCGGGAATGACGGGAAATGGCGCAGAAATCGATAAAAGGTGGTTTCACTTGGACCGGTGCTACTGGAGGGGCTACAAATATTTTCATACTATGAACAGTGAAAGAAGATGGCAATTGTGAGCGAATCGGGATCTTTGTTAGAACTACACTTAAATCAAGTTCAATAATTTTGTGTAAATTAGTTTCAAATTGAATATAGGTTAGATGATGGCGCTGATGCTGCTTCAGCTATAACTAAATGACAAGATTTGTTTAATTTAAATTTGAACTGTTGTGAATAGTTTATTTTATAAAAAAAAGTCTATACAAATATCATAAGAAAAACTACACACACACATATTTATCTATAGATCTATAGATATACATATATGTGTATATGTATATATATGTATGTGTGAATATTATGTGAATGTTCTTATTTGTATTGAAAATACAAACGCGCGCAAAAACAGTCATACCCATAGAAGCTTATACAGATACTCCCACAGGCACGCTCAGATAAATTGTGAGCGTGTGTAGTACGTACATATAAATAAAAAAAATATCTATATAACAACAAAGATGTATTGTCAATAAAGTAGTGAATATGAAAGATAAAAACAAAATAGCATCGGCAGTGTGTTAGTGACTTAACAGTGAACTATTACAACATGGAAATAAACAATGTTGTTAAGACGTAAACATGTTTTGGGCACGTTGTGGACTCGTATTTCTTGTAATTAATCTACCTGGATTTTTAAACAGCGTTAATACAACGCATAAAAGAGGTAAATATTATTGTTATACCAAATATCTGTTCGATTAAATACTTCGCTCTATTAACCGATACATTTAACCAAAACGCATGAGGCATAATAGTTAAATTATACATCAACTTAATTTTTAACATCAATTAATCGAAATCCTGTCACATACTAAATACAAATTAAATTATATAAGATAAGTATCTGCATACGAAATATATATATATATATATATATATATATATATATATATATATATAAAAGACATTTCGCATATATATATGTAATAAAAAAATATATATGAAGTCAGAATTCAGAATTTGAATCCCGATCGAACTCTTTAAAATCGATTTAAAATATTCAATATACGAAAATTGAAACATAAGGCATACATCACTGGTAAACTAAACAGTTAATATAGAATTTTAATGCATTTTAAAAACATATACCTTAAAAATTTCAATTCATTATTATATCTATTACTGAATTTGTAAAACGATCTTCCGAAATAAAAATTAACATTTTTAGACAATTTCCATTTGATGTTCTCGGTTTTCATCGGACGAATTTCGTTTGTTTTGATTTTCGATCATAAAGATAGGAGAAAAATACACTACTCGTTTTATTTTTATACTAAGCTGAATTTTCAATTCTTTAGAATAAATGTTCTTAAGGAAATAAACATTATTTTTTAAAATAGTAAATATTTGTATGCGCTTATAAACCGTTTCGAATAAATTTCTTTTGATGTTCATGAATTTTTACATCCATAATATTAAAAAAAATTTAAATAGCTTGCTGCAAATTGCAAATACGATAATAGTTAATATTACATATATTATTACGAAACATTTTGTTTATTATTTCGAATATAGAGATAACCAGAGACACGTGACCCTCACTTTGTTGCCGCACTTTGATTGGTCTTCGTTGAACGAGCACCTAAAAACGATACAAAATTAATGGGTGATCGTTTATTTTTCATTAATTTAAGTTACTTACAAATAAATTACTTACTAATTGAGACGATTGTAATCGTAAATTGATCGAAAGAATCTTAAATCACATAAAGTATCTTAAATTAAGAGCCTTGTTGTTTATAATACACGTCCATTCCATTTCGTTAAGCTTTTTCAGATGTACCGACAATTAATGGTTGTGCGAAAGTATTATGCTTATTTATCAGCTGTATATACATAATCCATTAAATATTTGAAAAATGAAATTTAACAAGATTTTATTTTCCATAATTTTAATATTCGATAATTCAATTTGAATGCAGTTACTAGTTACTAGTTAGTAGTTACTAGTTAATACTAACTAGTCTTTAAATTTTTTTATATCAAAATGTATTCTAAAACATCGAGCGTGCCGCCAGCGACACATAAACAAAATAACATAATTGCAATAATCAGTTAATGAAGTTAATATTTAATGAGATTATAAAATTGAAGAATATTTAAAGTATATTGAAAAAGCGAAAGTAAATGAGCATTACAAAGCAAAATATGTTGTCTGTAGCGAAGAATGTAGAAATTATCCTTTGTCTTTTTAATTTTGTCTTTGAATTGTTATAAGATTGAATACATACAGATCTTAAAGTGTGTAAAATAAATACAAGATCTGCTTGCTTTAGCGCATTATTTTATTCTCTGTAGGAAACTTTGTCGCTGGCGGGATTAATAAAAAAATGGTTAATATGTTGAATAACAATGAATGGAAACTAGTCTAGTGTTAATAATAGCCATAAATTATAGTTATAAAATTATTTGACGGCAATACTAATATACGCAATTGACGTATATCTAAATATGCTAATGGCACAAGATTGCCATTATTAGATTTCCATCTGATCTGTAGTTAAATAAACTGAAAACATAGGAATTTTAAATTGAAATATAACCATGTAGTGTATAACGATAATAATTTTCAATTAAATTTTCACTGGCCATGCCAACAGAGAACAAACTTGATTAAACTTTTATGACAATGGGAAAGAATTAAAAAAACAGGTTTTTTAGTCGCGCACAATGTATATCTCCGAACTTTCTCAATGTGTCGTGAGGATACGGACAGAATGTACTTCGGTAACCATAGATAAAATAGGATTGTAAAAAACAATATTTATTTGTTTATTTGTTTCCCCTAGAGTGTAAAAGATAATACTACAAGTCAAATTTATTACAAATATATACTTAAGGGGGTATACAAAATAGAACATCGATATGGTCATCGACACAACTTACAATTCAGCAACAACGAGAACAAGCAATTTTCTTATTCAGCACACCTGTAGTATATAAATATATAGTATATACATAAATCATATTGTATAATTTGCGCTTTGATTTTAAAATAAGAAATACCGTGTGTAATTTTAAATGTTATTAAATACGTTGCAAATATGATACTTTCCGAAGATTGTTAGCCAAATTTATGCAAATTTTAGTGATAATATATACAGTTACATTCTTGTACAGTTGAAAAATTAAATATTTTACACTAAGAATATTTGACTTATTAAAAATTGACCTTGATTGAAAAATGAGCATTTCCATAACTGCTACACTGAGAGAAAAATAATAAGAAATTTTACTGTACTCGCCAGTAATGCAAAGACAGACTCAGCCGTTTGAACCTAATTTCTTATAATTTCTTTTTTTAATCTTAAACCACGTATACAAAATTACTAAAGGGACGTCAATTTTTTCAAAACGAATAGTAAAATTTGACAATTACAATATACTTGTAAATATTATTCGACTTATTATTAACTTTCTCGTATTTTATCTCAAAACGTTTAGGGGAATTTGCTAAAAGTATAGTAATAATTTGGTATACTGGACAACGTATGCACCGCTCCCTATCGGTAAATATGCGTAATGTACGCATAATACCTAGCTACGCGCGTTTACTCCGCTAGGTGGCTACAATCAATTAACGTTTCTTGCAAACGGTTGGAGATAGTCTCAGTTAGTATATAAGGTTGTTATGAAAGTTACAAAATTATACGCGAAAATTAGCATTCGTTAGGATACATAGCGATTCTTAATGATAATTATAATGTAAGCGAATGCGTTGTGTAAACCGAGTAAAATGAAAAATTTGTAATAAATCGAGAAAAGCACATCGAAAATGTCATTTCACATTAAAAAGCGTTAACATAGTTGACAATGCCCAAGAAAGAATTGCAAAATGGATCCTAATATATTCTTCTTATTTTTCATGAAATTCTACAAAAAAATTATTTTAATGTAGTATAAATAATACCAAGTATATTTATTAATTTTTTTTCAAATCAAACGATTTTTTATACATATCTAATAATGATTTACTTTTAAAAACAAGTTCTTTGTGTATTCAATCAATAAAAATGTTTAATCATACAGCATTCAAAGAATGCCGGAAATGTTAATTTTGGTTCTTCGTAACTGTTTAATATTCTTTTTTTCATTTTAAACGGTTTAAAATTTTTTAGACGAAAACAAAATTAGCCAGTGGGTCCGTCAGAGAACTGACCATGCATTATATATATATGATGAGTTATAGCTGCGTACGCTCATCTGCAGGTGGCTATGTGGAATCGATGTTTTGGGGGAAAATCTAGCCAGTTCGAAATCAGATTTCAAGAATCATCCACCTCATAAATAGGCTTCGTAAGCTAGCTAATTCAAAAAACAAAATATCTATAAATTTATATTACATATATTTCTATATGTACCGTTTATAATAAAACAAACGTCTATAATACTGGGTAAAAGTTCATTACCTATTTCTATGAATATATTTTATTTTTTCGAATTCGCTGGTTTTTGAAGCCTATTCCTGAGTTGGCTGATTTTAGAAGCCTGTTTTTGAATGGGCGGATTTTTCTTCCAAGGCGTCGATATGATGATGACTGTGCATATATAATACAGTTCACTGAGGTATTTGCATAAGTAAACCTGTTTTGAAAATTTTTCGATTTATACGCGGATGTGACATATGAAATGAAAGTAGAAATATTTTAATAGAAAGAACGAATAATCTCTTCAATAAAATATTATGACACAATAATAAAAGTTAATAAAGGCTATAGCGGGATAAGCATGTAAAAACTGCCCTTACCTGAATCTTAATTTGAACCTAGCTGTTCAAAAGGACGCATTTAAAGACCTCTTGAGCCAAATTTTCAGACCTCTAGGTTTACATCGAACGTCCCTAGACTTAAAAACGTGTCTTTTTGAAAAACATTTTTTCTGTTTGACGGTTTGCTCCAAAAAATATGAAAAAATTCATGAAAATGTATTTCCAGTGAGGAACGACCCTGATTTTTTTCAGTTTTTAGAGACCAAAATTGGACCCAGCAAAAATATTTTAATTTTTTAAAATATATATATATATGTCAGGGATTTAGGCTATTAAAAGCACTATTATTCACTTTGAGTATATAAGTATTTTATTTAAAGTGGAATACAGAAAATTAGTTAGTATAAATTCGCTTATGAACCGCTTCTAACGTGCGGTGAACCGGAACTACTATACAAAGAAAAGTAGTCAGAACAAAACAAACATAAGAGAGGATAACGCAATAAAAAATTGTAATTACGCCGGTGGCGCCCTTGAGCGTCATATGCTCTCTTTTAACCATAAACAAAATAGTCTAGAGATCTTTTCGATCTATTATATCTATTATATCTCTCATAATATATAATGGGTTATTTGATTTTTGAGCATGTTCCGGTCTGAAAATGATATATCTGAAAGCAGCATTCGAAAAAGGGAGGAAAACACATAAAATAGAGTTATTTGAATCTTTGCCAAATGTTTTTCAAAGACACGTTTTTAAGTCTAGGGACGTTATTAGAATTTTAAATGTTAGATTTAAACCTAGAGGTCTGAAAATTTGGCTCAAGAGATCTTTAAATGCGTCCTTTTGAATAGCTAGGTTCAAATTAAGATTCAGGTTAGGGCAGTTTTTACATGATTATCCCGCTATAGCCTTTCTTAACAATCTACAGATTTTAGCAATTATTCAAATGCTTATAATCTTTCATTTGTAAAGAATACGTATACGTAAAATACAATAAATTTTAGACAACCAACATCATGGAAAGAAGAATTTCAAATGAATAAGGAAATTATAACGGTGACATTTGTTTTAGAATTCCTACGCTTTACCGGTTTTTTTAAATGGCAAAGCGTTTGAAGTCTAAAACAAAAGCACATAACTACTAGCTGGACGGATGTAAAAATATACTACCAATTATGTTCATTATCGTTAAAATGGTTCGTTAAACATTAAAAGTAATATTACATAAGTAAATCGATTATCTCGCTATAAGTAATTTGTATGAAGTAAAAGTATTTGGAACCTGAAGTATCATCGTCTTGTATGGGAGTATAATTTAACGTTTTGATGATGCAGTATTTTTTAAAATATAATATCTAAATGTATTTTACGAAATCTAAGGATAAGAAAGTAAACTGTTAAGATCATTTAAGGTTACAAAGTGCTGAACCATAATAACTAGTGTTCTTAAAAATGAATGTACTTTTATAAATTTAAGTAATATTGTACTTCTAGCCAAAGCTTACTTTTAAATGTAATCAATTGTGAACAACACTCGATATATCAAATAGTGTACCAGCTGCCCGAATAAATAATAGAATTTTGCAAAATAATTATTATTAAACACAAGTGGAGTTCTTAAAATGAAAATTAGCAAGGACCACTAGATAGTAATCTACAAAATAAAAAATTATTATTTATTTTCGAAATAGTAATCTTTTCTATCATAACCAATATGAGCTATTTAATCGATTTAATGAACTGCAGGTGCAGGAATGATTAATTAGTTTATAATAATACAGTATTGAGATATTCCAATAAGCAAATGTGAATATTAATTTTTTCAATAATAATTGTGCACAGTAACATAAACGAATTATATCTATTTACCAGAATAATGCAGCTTCAGTTCAACAAATGAGCAAGGTAATTCAGCTAATAACAATTAAGAGAAAAAGAACCATGCTAGGTGGAGCAAAGGAGCAGAATAACATTATTATTCTATTCGACCAATTAACTTAAAATACATTTTAATTAAAAGTTGACGAATATGAGTTAATAACCGTATATATTTTAAACGCAATTTTTGATAAATGATGTCGATATGATTAACACAAATTTATTAAAAATGACTTTTAATACTCCTGGTAAAGTTTGTATTGGAAATTTCGGATAAAATAAAATTAATAGTTTTTATTTAATATTGATGTTGAACATATGTTATAAAATGAATCTTGCAGTGTAGTCGTTATATGATTCCATAATAGATAAGTACTAGAAGAAAACAAACCTTAAGTCATTTACTTTCCATTGCCATTTAATATCTGCATTTCTTCACTTGAGTTATTTTAGAAGGTTTAGAAAACTTTACAACATCGTTTGGTAATTCATGAAAATTCAGAATTAAATAGTATTAAATTTCATATAAATTGTATATAATCAAAGATTAAGTCAAAGATATAATCTTTGAATTATAAGATATTTTCCTTAAAGAATTTAACCGATTTGGACCAAAACGTTATTCTGGTTACACTGGTATATATCTTTAAAGTTTAATTCAATTCAAAACTTGCAACATACCTTATTGCGCGAGTGACATTAATATCCAAATATTTCTGAATTTTTTAAACTTCGATTTTTTTTATGGTTGATATCTTTTTTATAATATTAGTTTATGCCATAGAAAAGGGCATAAATAAAGCTTTAAACATAGGTCTTGCTCGAACCGCTCAGTTGCGCATTAGATTTGATAAGAGCTCCTGAATAGCAGTGCATCGCGAGTGACGTTTCGGATCGAAACGGGTCAAAACATAAATGACAAATTTAAAGGGAATTTAACTATTCCGATCATATCTAAACAATTTGTCTGTCTGCAGGTTTTAATTCATAACTTGTTCTAAGTGACAGACGAACTAACGTACTACACATACACCATTATAATTTCCGACGACATCAGTCTATTAAAACATAATCTATTTAAAAAAACACAAGAACGATTCATGAATATAATGTTTATCAGATAAGAACATCATTGATGAGAACACACGTCTATTCTTGTGCTTAGTATAGTTTATTTTTTATATACCTGCTTAGTATATCTTATTTTTGTTGTTTTTTACATGTATTTTAAAGAAGTTCTGTGGTGCAACGAAAGTCTTCATATGTATGATTACTCTATTTCTTTGTTTGATACCAAATTTGCAACATGCGGATTATTTAGATTGTATTTTAAGTCTTGGATATCTTCCACATCTTCGTTATATTGACCTGTTATTTTTTTAAATATTTATCGTAATGGTTATAATTGATGAACTATTTATTGTAGCCAAATGTGTTAAATAAAATAATAATGGAAAAGATATACGCATATATTGTTAAAGGCCCTGAAGCAATATTTTAATATTAATCCATCTGCTATTGTAATTAGTGCTGCATGATACCTTACTTTCCTTAGTACATGATGTAATAACCTATGATTTTAGTCATTTTTTACGAGTATGAATGGATTGAATATATTCATAAATATTTTGTAGTTAATAACAGTGTATTGATTTAGTATAAAATTTTTTAATTATACAAACGGCTTTTGGAAATCTACTTTGAGCTGCATGGTTCTTGAACCGAAACTCAATCGATTGGTTCCCAAAGCCTGAGACGTATTCTAGTCCTGGAATAATTAAGCACATTGAAATAAATACATTACTATTAAAATTTTAATATTCGCATTAAATGTATACCCTAGCCTATATTTCGAGGATTTGCATCTACTTTTAAAAGATATACTGGCTAAAGTCTCATAAGATAGAGCAATCTCATGGAATCTTATTTATTTTTATTGTTTAAATGAAAAAAAGTTAATTTTTTAACCTTTACTTGTCAACTACACATAGACACGTATTAACGAGTCTTTTACGTTGCGTCAAATTTTGAACAATTGGAGAGTCCTTTTAAAAAATGATGATCCATCTATATTTTACCAAACAATGTTTTAAAATAAATATTTATATCTATCTAAAATTAATTAATTATTATTTTAACATGACTTATAATTATCATTCGTTATATTTATAGAAGCAGATTATACGTTGGATGATTCTTTCTGGAATGAAGAAACGCCTGCTGGCAAGTATTTTGATAATATTATTTGTGTTCATTATTTTATAATTGGTATTTATTAAGAATAAATTAATAAATAGACAGAGTTTATGAAACAGGGTAGATGATGAGTATTAAATCCGCAATATCGAGATTTAGAGGCAGGTCTAACTATGGAGTTAACGTCTTCGATCTATGTCGTTGTAATTTGTAATGCATCGCATTACGACCCTGGGGGATGTATACGACCGTGACACCTCTCATCTTTGAAACAAAACCGTCTTCAGCTTTAGGAATCGATTGTATCAATACATTGATACAATTGAGTATACGCCCTGCATATAAACTCTCCTGTAACTTAATTTATTCATTAGGCACGACTGTCACACGGGAGAGCCTTGTAATTGTATCATCGCAAAACGACATGTGCCATATCTTTTACAATTTGAGATGAATCAAGCTGAAATTTTGTACAGATGTGTCTTTCATAAATGCTAAAAAAAACTTTTTTTGCTTTTTAATATTTTTGTACTTAAAGAATATCACCATTTACTCTCTTGCATGCTTAATCGAAAAATATATTTAAGTACAAAAATGTTATTATTGTAATTTAATGTAAGCAGTTTGATACATCTACTCTTGTTCCCTGTCGTCTCCGTGGTTCCATATTTTCGAACAAAGTTGTCTGAATAAGTTGAGCCGTGCCTTCTACACGACATACTAGATTAATTCGCGGTTATACATAGACGTGCAATGTGTTGGTTATTTTAATAAGAAGCCGGTTACACCGAAATAGTAACTACGTTTTGAATTTTTATATCAATCTCTATTTTTCTAATATGACATGTTACTTGTACTATTTGTATTATTTATACTATTATATTAATACTTTATCATTTATTTACTAACAAATTAATGATTTATTATATTATTATTATTTCTCCTTTGAAAATCTGTACACGAAATTATGAAATTTATCAATTAGCATTGATGACAAGGAGGGATAATTTGTTTAAATATCTAATAACAGGGTCGGCTATGCCCGATATAATCAGAGGGAATCCTCCCTCCGTTTCCACCGGCTAGCTTTCGGTAGCGGCGTGGAGTCGCTGACGGCAAAGGGAGAGCTAAGTAGCCGGGGCGAGGAGTTGAAAAAGCCAAGGCTATGATTAAAAAGAAGTAGGTGTTTATTGACTCTACTGTACACTAGCGATTGTGATAACGCCACAGGGGGAAGCGCGAATAAGAGCCTGGACAATGGCCGGTGAGAGTTCCCGATAAAGAGAGAGAGAGCCGGTACTTACATAGTCCAGTAACTATACGTTTTTTTTGGAACAATCTGCCACCACTGAGATTTTTGCGCGAAGTTGTTCGGAAGCATGTAAGGATATAAAATACCATAAATGAAACAGCTAAAAAGTTGGGAAAATTGTTTAAACAACGGTGTAAAGTTATGAAAACATGGCTTTTTAACTTTTGCGGAAAAACTATTAGTGCTAGCGAAAAAAGATTAGACAAAAAATATAGATATTTACAAAACCTATAAAATGAGCTATGTTATGTCAAATTCCAATAATTAGTTTAACAGCAAAGCGGCGTGAAAGCCGGATATTCTCCATTTTTACAATTCTCTGTTTTAAACATCAAACACATTAAAATCTGTTTTAAACAAATACAATTGTTAAATAGATTTTGTTCATAATTGTACATAAAAATACAACTCTTAAGGAGTAAAATGAGTACCTAATTGAGACTGTACCGTAGCTGTGAGCTGGGAAAATTAATGTCTACGAGACGATCTTTTTATATAACAAATAGATTTGACAGCAAACTAATAAACATTTAAAGTTGAAATTTTTACCAGCTATTCCAAGCATGGATGCCTTTACAAAGTGCTTTGTTACAATCATCTACGACGAAAATTACATTAGTTTTGACAATTGTAAAAATAGAGAATATCCGGCTTTCACGCCGCTTTGCTGTTAAACTAATTATTGGAATTTGACATAACATAGCTCATTTTATAGGTTTTGTAAATATCTATATTTTTTGTCTAATCTTTTTTCGCTAGCACTAATAGTTTTTCCGCAAAAGTTAAAAAACCATGTTTTCATAACTTTACACCGTTGTTTAAACAATTTTCCCAACTTTTTAGCTGTTTCATTTATGGTATTTTATATCCTTACATGCTTCCGAACAACTTCGCGCAAAAATCTCAGTGGTGGCAGATTGTTCCAAAAATGGCCTGTTTTGAAGCTATAGTGACTGGGACTAACTATTATAACAAGTAAGAAATCCGTGAAAATACTAAATATGAAGCATCGCTTCAGGATTACGTTCAAGTGCATTTGTCTTATACGATACCATATTCATTCTTTAAAGCTCTTTCAAATTAATCTAATAATACTTCGATAAAAACCGTTAGTTTATCCCCAAGTATATCTAGTATATTGTAAGTATGGGTATATTTTAAGATAACAATTTATCCAGGTATATTGTAAATGGACTTTTTGCAAAAATAGCCAAATTAATTAATTAAATGTATATGAGCAAATAGTTAAGCTGCTTTCGTTTTTCACTTCCTATGCCACACACAGCGAAACAGTCGGTATATATTAATAACGCTATTCGTTTTTGCCAGTAATGCGCCGGCAGTCATGTACATGTTGGAATCGTGTAAAGTTTGCCTCATAACTATGAGGCATGAATTTACTGTAACTGTAGTTAATGCATCTTTTTGCGAAGTTTTATTATTTATTTTCTTGCTTTAATATATTAATTTAATATATAATCTTTCTGGCACTTAGTAAATGGTACTTTTTAGGTGAAGTTGAGCGACTGCTACGTATGTATCAACAAAATGAGGAGCTAGTAAAAAATATTGGAGCCCATTTTTACCAAATCATTTATCCAGTTCAATTGAGACACCACGAAAAAATGGGAATATCTACAAGAGAAGCTGGTATTCCTAGAGTAAGTTTAGAAAAATTTATTTGTTAAAAGTAACTGTTATTTATCATAACAAGTATTTTAAAGATTCTAATTTGAGCCTCCTTTATTAACCTTTTTAAGTTGAAAGGCCTCTTTTTCGAAGTTCTCATTTGACGGGCTATCCTGACAAGAATCGATTACATCCTATATATTCTACTATTTTCAAGATCGTTTTTATAAATGATGACATTGAAAAGTTTATGAATTTTCATTTCATTTTGTTGCAAAAATAAAAAATAAAAATAATAGACACCATTTTTCGTTACATCAGAGCTTTAATATCACCTTGCTATTTATTAAAATAACGTCCTCGATATCTGAACGTTGCGGATTTATAGCTTTAGACTTTTTGAACTAATCAAAATGACTTAATACGCATAGGTAACTGATTAACATTATTAATCTATTCTTGTATAATAATATGTTCTTGATATAATTCTTCTTCTCCATTATTTGCAATATACAAGTACAACCGAATGCTCATTTGCAACATAATGCTGGATGCACACATTGTTTGATTGAATAAAAAAGAATTTTTGATTAATCGAATGAGAAGGACACCGTGTGTTGTCAGCACAACGCGGTGTGGTTGAGCTAAATAATTAATAGGAGGAAAGGACAGGAAATCAAAAAAGATAAAAATGCACTTATCTTTGAGGAAATAGTAATTGCTTAATATTCCTCGCTTTAATATGTTATTCAAGAGCACGAAGTGCGTAGTCTCGTGTCCTGAATAAGACTGACTCGCTCCTCGCTCCTCCAGAGCTCCTCGCAAGTACGAAAAAAGTATACATCGTCGTTTTCCCTATTTATTTCCAGATGTGAAATCATACTCCAAACGTGATTTTCCCTTCAACTTTCGAACGCCTACGAGAGCACCGATCCGCTCGCAGTCATAAAACTCTGACCAACCCCTTTGTTGGCCTGCGCGCTAACATAAACATGCGCCCAACTGTCGCAACAGAGAACAACAATCTTAATAAAGGTTCTATTGAGCATTGCTCACGCTAGAGCATTACAATCTTCAGAGAGGCGCTTTTCTATTCTAAAATGAACCTAAGTGCGTCGAAACCCCTCGCGTTCGCTTCAACTTATCGCTTGCGATGGCGAAAATAAAACTCTATCCGAGAGAAAACATACGCCGAAATATTTACTTCTGCCATTCTTAATTTATAGCTTAATTCTAATGTATCGTCGACAGCTAAAGTTATTACGCAGCGATTCTAGCGAGCGCATCAGCTTTCCCCGAGAATACAAACGAGTCCACTCTTCAGAGCGTCTCTCCTTCCAGACGACGCGTCTCCCACTGGCGACAGGACTTAGAAAATTTCAATTATTTTCATTACCGAAACCTCACGTTGTAATCAGCCTTTATTTGACTGGGGTGAGTGCACAGCCACGGACGGTCTCATTTGTACCGCCGTGCAGGTAAGCCTACGTAGCGGTGTCAAAACCTGCTAACGTTGAGACGCTCGCCTTTAGAAGGTCATATTCTCAGCTGATACGCGTCCGTAACATTCTCCCCCCGTACAAACCTACGGGCTTTGTACCTCCGATAATCTTATCAATTTAGAAGCTGGCCTTTTAATTACACCACTCGTTGTCTTTACTTCTGCTACTCGAACTTGTCCATCTGACCCCGGAAAAACATTATTAATTATGCCCTTCCGCCACATATTGCGCTCAACGTTGTTGTCTAAAATTAAAACTATATCTCCAACTTTAATCGGAGATTGGCGATCACGCCACTTTTTACGAGTTAATAATGTCAGTAGATACTCCTTTAGCCAACGTTTCCAAAACGCATCGGCGAAATTTTGAGCTATAAGCCACTGCTTACGTGTACACACAGACTCCAAGTCGTATTTCGCAATCCTAATTTGACCTGATGAAGTACCTAACAAAAAATGGTTTGGAGTTAAGGCCTCTTTATCGCGCGAATCCATAGACACATGAGTCAAAGGACGTGAATTTATACTGTGCTCTATTTCAACTAAAACAGTTAGCAATACTTCTTCACTAAGCGCATGTTCCTTAAGTATCGCTGATAGCGCCGTTTTAACAGATCTGATCATGCGCTCCCACGCACCACCCATGTGCGACGCTGTAGGTGGGTTAAATTTCCATTCGATGTTATTTTTGACAGCAAAATTGTCGATTTCTGTGCGGTTTAATTGTTTAATTGCTTGACTCAATTCTTTACTCATACCTTTAAAATTTGTGCCATTATCGGAATACATACATGTCGGTGTACCTCTACGCGATGAAAATCTTCTTAGCGCCATAATAGCCGAATCAGTGCTTAAACTATGTGCTAACTCTATATGAATAGCTCTAGTCGTTAAACACGTAAACAAGGCCCCCCATCTTTTTTCGCGTCTACGCCCTATCTTTACCTGCATCGGGCCGAAATAATCTAGACCGCAATGTGAAAATGGACGTTGATAACAAGGCCAGCCTAGCTAAAGGTAAATCAGCCATCTTCGGATTAACGGGTAGTGCTCGACGAATTTTGCAAATTATACATTTTGACACTAAACTCTTTAACGCTGTTCGCAACCCTACTATCCAAAATTTCTGCCTTAACTCATTTAGCACTGTTTCATGACTACCATGAAAAAATTTCTCGTGATAGTGTTTTATCAAAAGTTGTGCGAAATTCTCCTTGGCGTCTAAAATTATTGGGTGAAGTATAATGTCATGATTCACAAATTTCTTCAAACGTCCTTCCGCACGTAAAACATTCTCCTTATCTAAATATGCGCTCAAGGCAGCGATTTTACTATTGTTTGGAATCAATTGTGACTTCCTTAACAAATTTAATTCTTTGCGGTAGGAGATCGATTGACTTAATCTACAACAAATTAGTTCCGCCTTATCTTTCCTTTCAACGTGAGAACTTTCCGTTCTTTTCCAAATCTCAATCGCTCTTAACACGGTTGAAACAGTTGACGTAAGACGAGACAAAGAAGAAAATCGTGCAAAATCTATCACTGGTAACAGATTATCTAATACATTTAATACCGGTCGCACTGTTCTTAAATATTCTAAATCGTCAGCGTTACAAACAAGCTCGATATTTTTCTTCGGCCAAATTGATTCACTATTTTTCAAGAAAGACGGTCCATCAAGCCACCTACTACCTCTATCTAAAGCAGTTGGTGCGGCTCGCGTGCCGTCGTCGGCTGGATTGTCTTTAGTACATACCCATCGCCACTCACTGACATTTGAATTTTCACGAATTTCACCTAATCGGTTATCTACAAAAACTTTGAAATCTCGCGGGTCCTTTTTAATCCAATGCAAAACTGTCTTCGCGTCGGACCAAAAAATTCTACGTGTAATTTTGAAATCATGCTCTTTTGTTATAGTTTTCGCTAACCTAGTAGCTAACAGCGCCGCTTGCAATTCTAACCGTGGTATCGAGATGCTTTTTAATGGCGCAACGCGACCTTTCGACATGATAAACGATACCTGAAAGGAGTTGTCTGATAATTTGAAACGCCAATACGCTACTGCTGCATAGGCCTTCGAACTAGCATCACAGAAAATGTGTAATTCTGCTTCTCTGACTTGACTATCTTTCAACTGATAACAACGCGGAATCCCGCAATTTTCGACTCTCTCTAATCCGCATAACCATTTTCGCCAATCTATAAACTCTTCATCCCGTATCTTCTCATCCCAACCTATTCCGCTACCCCAAATTTGCTGCATAAGTATTCGCGACTGGATGGTAAAAGGGGTAAGAAAGCCGAGTGGATCAAAAATCGACATTATGACCCCTAAGAATTGTCTTTTAGTAGGCTTAACGTTACCTATGTATATATCCTGCGTAATCTTATTTTTATTAAAAGTAAATCGTAACTCGTCGTTATTATTTGCCCATCTCAATCCTAATACCTTTTCGTCATTATTTGAATTCATGTCTACCTTCACTAGTTGTTTCGAATCGTTATGTGATGTTAAATCTTTCAATACCTCTTTTGAATTACTCGTCCATCCGTGCATTTCCCAATTAGCAAATTTATTAATTTCTATCGCTTGATGAACGCGTTGATAGGCCTCACTTATTGTTTCACTGCTATCTAAAAAATCGTCCATATAACAATTTTCTATTAATCTATTCGCGGTCTCAGGAAATCTTGATACAAATTGTGACGCGTTTTTATTTTTAATATATATAGCGGTACAAGGTGATGACTTCGCACCGAATAAAACGGAGGTCATAACGTACTCAGTTGGTTCTACGTCTCTATCCGCGCCTCTCCATAAAAATCGTTGTGCGTCTTGATCTTCTCTTCGAATTTTAATTTTCATAAACATGTCCCTTATATCTGCTTTTACTGCGTATGTAAATTGGCGAAATCTCATTAATACTCCTAATAATGATTTAAGTAAATCTGGCCCTGTTAGTAATAAGTCATTAAAACTTTTCCCGTTTTCTATCGCTGCCGCGTCGTGAACAATTCTAATTTTTCCCGGTTTGTTAATATTCGAGACTCCAAAGAATGGCAAATAACGTACTCTAAACCCCACAGGAACCTTTTTAGCTTCTCGAGCAAAACCTAAGGCAATCATTCTTTCCATTTCTTTATAAAACATATTTCCGTAAATAGCATCGCGATCAATTCGTTTCTCTATATTTTTTAAACGTTTATATGACATCGTTCGGCCGTCCGAAAACGTAACTATATCCTCTTTCCATGGTAAGCCTATTTCCCATTCTTTACCATTATGAGAACTCGTTTTGTCTAAAATTTCTAATGCGCGACAATCTTCGTTATTAATCCTTTTATGAATACCTATGCCTAAACTGTCAATATCAAAATACTCTTTTACGATTTTATCGATATCTTCATCATTTTTTAATTTTATTGGAGAGTTGTCCATGTTATCGTGTACCGCCACCGCGCACGTTGAAAGTTTTTTATTAACTTGACCGTGAATCGTCCAACCAAGTAAGCATTTTGAGATATACAGTTCATTTCTGCGTATCTCTTCGAAATTCCGCGTTAAAATCAACATGGCATTATCTTGCCCAATTAATAAATCTGGTATTGCATCGTATTCTCTCGTCAAGATTCCGGTAGTTTCCGCACAGAAATCGACAATATTCTTTGTCACGCATTGAGCAGGTAATTCTAAATTTTTAACAACTAATACACTTTTCAAACTGTAAACTTCATTATCGCATGCTATCTGTATATCAACCTTATTACTACATAATGTGGTAGCGCTCTCACCTCCTATTCCTTTTAAATATACATTTATTTGTGTACTTTTTAAAGCTAAGTCATTAACTACTTTAGAAGATATGATTGATACTGTTGATCCATCGTCAAGCAAGGCGTAAATTGTTTTAGTTCCACTTGGTCCTAAAATCTTTAATGGAATAAACTTTAAGAGTGATTTTCCGCATAGTCAACTTTGCTGATTTTTCCGTTTCGAAGATTCGTCATCTATCATTTCATCAACGAAACATTTGATGATTTTTGTTGCGCGTTAGATTCGTTGAAATAATGTAACAAAGGATGATGAGAGCGACCACACTTTTTACAAGACGCCTTTTTACAATCTTGTTGAGAATGCCCTCGCTCTAAGCAAATAAAACACAAACGATTCGCTCGGGCTGCTCGCCATTTTTCATTAATAGACATATTGCTGAAATTTCTACACTTCTCTAACGTATGGCCCTTACGATTGCACACTACGCACTCATAAGCTCTTTGTTTTTTGCGTTCCTCGAATGTTACTCTCTCACTCGTTTTTTGCATCGTGTATACTCCTCGCTCTCTATAGCGCGAATTTTGATGCGAACTCTTCGCAGCTCGGTGTGTTTCAACCGGATCGAGAGTGATCACGCCCGAGCCGATTTTCATTTGAGCTTGCTGATAAACGTACTCTCCGATTCGCAACAGAGCTGGTAATTGTTTACCGTCTTTCAGAGCAAAATTACCATAGTTGTACACAACCGTTTCTGGTAATTTCCTAAGTAGATCGTTGACGAGCTCTTGGTTTTTCAAATAACCTTCGTCAACGTCCAAAGACTTTACTGCTATTGCAGATGCTTTTAATCGTGTTGCGAAATCAACGAGAGTTGTTTTTCTTTCTACGACACTAGGTAATTCTTTGATATCGCGGATTATCTTTTGCAATATTATAGTTGGATTTCCGAACCTCAATTCTAATGTTTTCATAATATCTTGGGAAGTACACCCAGATATAAATAAGGCGCGTACGGCGTCTCTCGCGTCTCCTTTGAGTGCCTCCGAGAGACGCATGATATTCTCGCGGTCTGAGTAATTTCCGAGAGACGACGACGTCTCATATGCCTTTTTGAAACTGATCCAATCGAATGGATCTCCGGAGAAAGGTTGCAAAGATTTTGTCGTCGTTAGTCTACTCAAAAAATGTGCGTTAGAACGGTTAATACTAGCATTGCTTATCGCCTCGCAAGATTTTTCAATTACCTTGTATATTCGGTCTTCTGCGCTAGAAAACCCGTGTCGTGATCGAGAATATGAATTTCGGCGTTCGTAGTCACTCTCATCGGACCTGTCGGTATCCGATTCCCTTTCTGATTCGCGAAACCGAACCCTATCGCGTTTAGCTGTCGACGAATAATTTTGATCGCTTACGCGTGTACGCTTTGATGTACTCCGATGACCGTTGAATTCCGCCGTCGTCGCTGGTTCCTCCGCCTGAGCTGCCGCTGTGGGAGAACTCGTACAGCTTCGTCGCGCCTGGTGCCTCTGCTCCGATGCCGATGCTATAGTCGTCAATGTGCGCCCTCGCGCAACCACTGGAGAAGGTGAACGGCGAAGCGTGCCTTCTCGCACAACCGTTGGAGAAGAATAGTGCCTTCGCCCCGCTCGTATCTCTGCTGCCAAATTTGACTCTTTGTTTCCTGAAGTAAATCCAGCTCTAAAGGTAGCTTCGAGATCGTTCAGGTACGCGCGACTTCGCGTTGATATGGTCGTATCTATCGGCGTTACCGTGTATCGATGCGGATTAGCGCAAGTGCTCGATCGCTCGTCGCCTTCTTCTCTTTCATCTCTTGCAGAAACAACGGATATCGCTTCGTCCGAATTGGAAGAGTACGTCTCCTGACGTCGTATCCATGGCCGTTCGTATTCGTCGATACCTTGAATTTGCGTACCGGGTTGTTCGCGCACTGGTATATACTCCCTGACTCTTTTGACTGGGATAGGAATCCGGCTACGCTGGTACATACCGCGTGTACATGACCGCACCTCGTCGCAAGCGTTCTCCGCAAACGGCTGCGCTTTTCGCACTCTAGCGCGAATCACGCGACGGGGTGGCATCGCTACAGGTGTGGTTTTCTTCCGTGCGTTACGTACACGTTGCTGCTTCGCTGGAGATGGTAAATGAATCTGTGCCTCTTCAGCAAGTACAGCTGGGTCCTCATGCGATTCAACATGTAAAACCTGCTGTCGTGCTAACGTCGGAGAATCACCTTCTACAGCTACTGAAGCTAGGTTGATTGAGCGACTTGAACAGCGTTGACGTCCGGTTTGACGTTTCACTAGAGGCCGTTTGGTTATCTCTGTTTCTAACATCGCGGCTGACTCCTTTTGCACTTTCTTAGAAGGGCCACGGCTTTGTCTTCGTTGGATCATTTGTATTCCAACTGTATCGTCCATTGTTGCAGTTGTACCAATGCGCTTTGGTTGTCGACTAACAGCCCCCTTCTTGCTTAGGCGTGGCACCATTTTATTAACTATTGGAGATTGGTGCGATTTACGGTATATAACACGCGCTCCCCCCGTTGTGCACTTGAAACAGTAAATTCTCAAGCCGTCAACGGTTCTGCAGGTAACTACGCACAGTAATTTCACTTACACAAATTTTCCTTACATTTCTCCTTTGTTCGTTAATTGATTTGCACAACACACACTATTATTCCCGACGTCCCGGGTTTCGGCACCAAAATGTTGTCAGCACAACGCGGTGTGGTTGAGCTAAATAATTAATAGGAGGAAAGGACAGGAAATCAAAAAAGATAAAAATGCACTTATCTTTGAGGAAATAGTAATTGCTTAATATTCCTCGCTTTAATATGTAATTCAAGAGCACGAAGTGCGTAGTCTCGTGTCCTGAATAAGACGCTCCTCGCTCCTCCAGAGCTCCTCGCAAGTACGAAAAAAGTATACATCGTCGTTTTCCCTATTTATTTCCAGATGTGAAATCATACTCCAAACGTGATTTTCCCTTCAACTTTCGAACGCCTACGAGAGCACCGATCCGCTCGCAGTCATAAAACTCTGACCAACCCCTTTGTTGGCCTGCGCGCTAACATAAACATGCGCCCAACTGTCGCAACAGAGAACAACAATCTTAATAAAGGTTCTATTGAGCATTGCTCACGCTAGAGCATTACAATCTTCAGAGAGGCGCTTTTCTATTCTAAAATGAACCTAAGTGCGTCGAAACCCCTCGCGTTCGCTTCAACTTATCGCTTGCGATGGCGAAAATAAAACTCTATCCGAGAGAAAACATACGCCGAAATATTTACTTCTGCCATTCTTAATTTATAGCTTAATTCTAATGTATCGTCGACAGCTAAAGTTATTACGCAGCGATTCTAGCGAGCGCATCAGCTTTCCCCGAGAATACAAACGAGTCCACTCTTCAGAGCGTCTCTCCTTCCAGACGACGCGTCTCCCACTGGCGACAGGACTTAGAAAATTTCAATTATTTTCATTACCGAAACCTCACGTTGTAATCAGCCTTTATTTGACTGGGGTGAGTGCACAGCCACGGACGGTCTCATTTGTACCGCCGTGCAGGTAAGCCTACGTAGCGGTGTCAAAACCTGCTAACGTTGAGACGCTCGCCTTTAGAAGGTCATATTCTCAGCTGATACGCGTCCGTAACACCGTGTCAACATTTTTGAGGATTTTTATACACCTACAAGGATATTAAGAAATAGCTCTATTATCCTACTTATTATTATTATTATTGCTCTGGGAGGGGCCCCTGACGACCCCGGCACGTAGGCTGTGCGCCCATTGTACCATCCGCTGAGGTTGCTTAGGCCGGTAGGCCAGCCCTTCTGCAAAACGAGAGAATGGCACCCGAGTTGACGAGCCTTATCTCCTGTGGGTGTATGAAAAAGTCCCCTAGTAGTTGGTTCCTGAGTGAGCAGGAGTTTCTTCCTCCGACCCGCACCACCTACACGTGCCCAATTCCTCTCCACCTGTTTTCTTACCAAAATGTCTAAGTCGTCCATGACCAGATATGATCTGGGCTAAGGCATCTGGAGTTCCTCTTGCCAGTCATACAGAGGCTCCATTCTTTATTTAGTACCGGGTATTATCTATAGTACCTACTTAATAGGTAAATAAAGTCGATTTTTAGTTATTCGAGTACATGAATAAGCGGTCACCAGCATATATATAGGGATATCGTCAGATGTCTATGAACTAGAACAGAAGAGTATCAGTTGAGATATATTCAGATAGTCAGTTACTCAAATAAACTCATTGAACTAACGCGTAATTCTTAACTTGAATTCTATACCTTCCCTACATATACATTTACTAATATCGCCAAAGATTTTCTTATATCATTATTCATGTACTCAGTATTGAGCTCCTCGTGAAAGTGTATAAAATTAACTCGTTGAAATTTTTTATTAAAATATCTTCATGCAGGTAATATTATTTTATTTAAAAATTATTTATATTCGTGAATCATGCTGTAGGGTATCACAACATATTTTTATAATTATTATGCGATCTGCTAATAAAAAGAATATTTTTTACTAGAATAGTAATAATCTTATTTGTATATTATATATTGATACTAATCTAAATTGATTAATGCAATACTTTGAACTTCGTTTTATGTTTATTTTTTTCAGTTTCCTCAAAAAGGCAATTATGGTGATGGTGGTTACTCTAGTGGGAGGTCTCGATCAAGAGTATGTATTTATAGTACAAAACATGTAATAGAGAAAATATTTCGTTAAATTGATATTCTTAGAACTTAGTATTGTCAGAAAAAAATTGTTAGAAAACCATTACTAAGGATGAAATTACGCAAATATGATTTATTGAGCGTCCCCCCTTCTTTGGTTTAAGTACTTGTAGCATTAAACAGGTACTCTCCAAGATTTATCTTGAAAACACCGACATCTAGGAAAGTAGTTTCTGCGATCGATGTTAGGTAGCCAATCTAATTCTCTCCTGCAGGAATAAATATGTTCGTTCCTCTTTAAACGACAGATTTATCATATAACTGTATTTACTAAGCCTTTGGTGATTGGTGTTCAATTCTTTAGCAATATCACAATAAACGAGAGAACAGAAGTCCGTGAAACGAAAAAGCCCTGATAAAATGAGATATTTCTTTCTAAAGAAAATGAATCTATACATGAGAGCGTGAGCCCTGCTGCAATCTAGAGTGACCTGTAGTTTTCAACTTAATTTAGAATCAAGCAACACATCGGAACTACTTAAAAACGATTTATAATGGATCCTACCTCCACCTAGAGTGATATAAGTACTATCTACCGATGTCAAATTATTAATATAAAACGGCGAGTCAATAATTTCCCCACTCCATAATTCTTTCAGCTTTAGCTGCCATTGTCTTAAAATCGTATTATCTACTTCCGTTGGATGCTAACTTTCAATGATAATTAGGCTGACTGAATACTATAGCCAGTTGGAACTCAGATTATTAAGGGTCTAATTTACTGATGGACTCTACCGACCCGACACTGATGTATCAAACAGAAGGCAAAGCAATATAAGTATTACAAAAGAGTTGATAGCACAGCAAGCACTAAAAAGCAGCAGTCAAATTAGGTCCAAAGTTCGGAATTTCCTCGGCGATCGTTTTTGAGGTTAGGAGGATAGCACAAAAAATAAAAGCAGAAATAGAAAAACAGAACACTCTTCCAAACCAATAAGTTCGAAATATAGGTTGCATAAAGGCGAGGGCAACACATTTGATACAAGATAGACCAAGCGGTACTACTTATGAGTAGAGAAAAAGAGAGACAAATAGATAAAAATTGTAGTAACTTTAATAAAGCTGTTTCTGTACTTTAGTCTGGTCGGAAACCATATTGTTAAGAATCTATTTTTCTTGAGCGGTTAAACGAAATCGGGGTATGTACCAAACAAAGACTTTGACGTAAGCGCGCTGTCCGGCTGTGTGGCTGACGCGGCTAGCTAGGCAGTGTTGTTCAGCGGCTCGTCCCCTTCCTGTCCTGCGAGATGTAAGCGGCAAGGTGAGAATGTAGTGCTTCTGCTTCAGGCGGAGAGACGGCTGGGCAACGACTGTAAATGGTTGTTCGGCTGCGGATGATGGTGTCTCCGCTACGAGCTGGCTATTGAGAGATTGCACCTGTGCCTGGAGTGCTGCCTCCCTGCGAAGAAATTTGGCCTAGAATAGAGGTACGTCAACTCGAGCTCAGCCTGAAAAGGCTGATTTGTCGCTGGCCTGTGCGCTATCGAGATGATAGGAAGATGGGAATAATTGCTGGCAAGGCCAGAGAAGAAAATACTAATTTTGTTTGATACTTCAAAAAAAAAAATAGAGTTTATTATCTCTTGGTTAAGTTTCATACTGCTCCTGTACTATGCGTTTGGGAGGGAGTGAGGTCTTTCAGGTCGGTTTTTTGCCTACCGACTAAAACCCCTCCCCGTTGGTTGCCAACCCATGGGGTTATGAACCATTTGTTGAAAAAGGAGACAATGGGCGGCGGAGAGCGGTGGCCGGTACAGGTGTGCCTGGCACTTGCGCCTTGGGCGAAGCACGGAAATTTAAATGGAAGGGTTACGGGGAGCGGGTTAGGAGACAGGGTCTTCTAACACGATCCGAGAGTTTAGGGCGGCAGTCAGCGAGTTTTTTGATGCTCGGGTTGGAGTGGATTGTTAGGGAAGTGTGGAGGTTTTTTGCATGTTTAGATGCTGCTTCGAGGAGGGTGGAGGAGTTGGATTCTGATAATATCTGATGGTTACGGATATACCAGGGGATGTTGAGAGCGGAGCGAAATAGGCGCATATATGTGCCTTGGAGTTTGGTAATTCTTTTGGGGAGTGCAGAGCCCCAAATAGGGATTGCGTATGTGCAGATGCTGCGGATAATGGTGTTAAAAGCCCGAATTTTGGTTTGGTTGGAGATTGTAGGATTTCTGAAAAAGGAACGGAGGGAGGAAAAGGCACCGAAGGCCTTGTTTTTGGTGGAGTCAATGTGTTTTTGCCAGGTGAGCTTTTTATCAAAAACAACCCCTAGGTATTTGGCGGAGGAACTCCATTTAACGTGATGGTTGTCTACGATAAGTCTGGCACTGGTATTTCTGCGGCGGGAGAAGAAAATTAAGACCGATTTGGTCTCGTTTATTGAGGCGTTCCATATGTGATACCACTTAACAACTTCAGGAGTGAATTTGTTAAGTTGGGATGTGCAGTGACTAATGCATTTGGAGGAGTAGATAAGTGCAGTTGATATGGTGATGTTGCTTTTGGTAGGATAGTCGTGGCAGAAGATGTTGAATAGTGCTGGAGAGATTCTGGAGCCCTGAGGAACACCAGCTGTGATGGGTCTGGGAGAGGAGATGTCTTTGCCTACCCCGATTCTGATGATCCGGTTATCAAGGTATGCTTTGACAATGCCGATGAGGTAGTGAGGATATTGGAGTTGGATAAGTTTGTATAGGAGCCCTTTGTGCCAGACTCTGTCGAACGCCTGCTTAACATCCAATAAGAGCATGCTGGAGTGCTTGCCGTTATTACGGTTGTTAGTCAGTCGTTCGGGTACCCGGAGAAGTTGGTGAATGGTGCTATGTTTCTTGCGGAAGCCGTGTTGGAAGTTGGGGATTATGTTGTGGGAAGCTGTGAAGTCGTCTAGTCGTGAGCGTATGACTTGCTCAGCGATTTTGCTGAGGGATGAGAGGAGACTGATGGGGCGGTAGCTAGAGGGAGAGGAAAGGGGTTTTCCAGGTTTTGGGAGAAGGATTATTACCGCTTCTTTCCAGGATGGAGGATAGTAGCAGTGGCGTAACATAGCGTTGGCTATGTTACAGATTGCTACGATGTAGATGTGGGGTAGGATTTTAAGTACCCTATTACCTATGCCGTCAAGCCCGACGGCTTTTCTGGTTTTGAGGGATTGAATTATTTGGGAGATTTCTTTAGGATTGGTGTGGAGGAAGGATTTGTCGGTAATTGTGAAGTTGTCGACCACTTGATGGACTTTGGAGTGGAATTCCAAGTGCTTTCAGGTCGGTTACCGATCGCCCCCTATATACTCTTTATGTGTCAACCTAATGATGGGTTGCGCACTTTGTCGCGTCGCCGCCTAGCGGCGGATGGCCGAACTTGAACCTAGCCGCGACGGCGCTGCGGGCAGCCATCACCATCACTAACGCCTGGCGTAGAGCGGGTTGTCGATCGACAGATAAGTAATTTTTTTAGTGCGAGTGAGTCGAGTGGGAGGTATAACAACTTTTGATATAAAATTGAGGAATTAAGTATGTCTATAATCAGATGGTACACTAGGTGATTTGGTTTTTGGTTACACGAATGGTAATTGGGTTTCTCAATCTACGCGGAATATAGATTAATTGAGAAATAGGTTAAATATTTTATAGAGATATACTCCTACGGCCGGATCCAAAGCAAAGTAAAGCCCTTATGTCATTTCATAAAAGCTTCTTAAGTCATGTCAGACTTAACTTGGGGAGAAAGTTGCGAAGCTGAAAGCGTTTTATTCAAGTGCTTCGCTTTGAGACAGGTTTGATAGGAACTATTGAACAGATGAAACCTGTTTGCTTGAAGAGATTCCTAAAATGTAAGAGTTTAGTTCCTGAGGTGAAACGGTTAGTTCAGCTATAACCACTTTAGGAAATTCTCTCTATAGTTTTATCATATCTCTGATTGTAGCAAGTTGATCTCGATACAAGGAATGACACGCAGCTTCTATTTGAGAGTTATCATGACCTCTAGTTGCCTGTAGAGCTGCAAATCAACTTGTAGGCGGATTCTACTTCAACGTTTATACAGTAATCTGTCCACACGTACATAGTCCTTATAGATTGTTACGCCTTAGCAGTGCGTAATAGTAATTTTAGTTAATATTAATAATAATTGTTATTTCTAGTATTCTTTAGATATAAACTAAATAGAATGCAGGTATGACTGACCTGATTCGCGGCGGTCATACACAATAAAACATCGGCTACCCTAAACAGCGCCGGTTCTCCGCCTACCATACTGAACACTTCATCGGCTTATGCGAATTTATTGTCTTGAGTCGAGCATCTGCTCATCCTTGTAAAATGTATTTCTGCAGTACGTCGCGAAACAAGGAACCGTTTCCTACTAACAATATAACACAAAAAAAAAACCCATAAAAATAAAGTAAGTTCGTGCCGATATTCAAATCTTAAAGATTTGTCGCGAAGAAATAGCGATTATATTACCGCTACTATAAAAAGTACATCTGTTCAAAATAAATCGAAACCTTCGGATTTTCAGCTAATTGCTGAAAATCGGCAACACCCTTTCCATTCCTACATACCCAATCCGAAGAAATAACCATGTTCATTGGTCAACGAAATAGTTTTAAGTCCGCCTTATGCTTAAAAACGTCTTACATCGGAATCACTGATATAATATACAAATCAAAGGTCATAATGCAATCGTGACTCAAGCTCACACTATCGGAAACATCTTGCTTTTTGCAAAATAAACGACAAACAAGAGGAGGCAGAACGCATCCTAAACAATACCACTGAGGAATTGGCAAATTGGAGATACCCTAGCACCATACAAAGACATCTACATCAACAAACTCAAGTCAACTGCTGCAGCTCAACGTTACATCTCCTCTGCGAACCGTAAGCTTATTATTATACTATTACCGATATATTTCGCCCTCCCCTTTGCTCCAATTACCCAAAAAATGGCCGATATCGCGAGACTGAAAAACAAGCGCTCAAATCTTAAAAGAAAATTAACAACATTTAACACGCTCGTAAATAATTCTAGTGCAGACGATTACGATGAAGTTCAGTTTCGGTTGAAATCTATTGAATTAATTTTAGATCAATTCGAGGACATTCATTTAGATATTCAAGACATTGAAAACACTATTGAACATGCGGATTATAGAGAGGAATTCGAAAGAAAATTCTATGAAGCTATAAGAAATGCGCGTAGTTATTTGAAGGAAAATAAACTGTCAGAAAACCCGAACTCGGACGTTACATTAATTCATAATGATTCGGAAACGGGAAACGTCAGATTACCGAGGATCGACTTGCCTACCTTTAACGGCATATATGATACGTGGACCTGTTTTTATGATACATTTCGATCGATGGTGCACGAGAAAAATCACATCGCCACCATTGAAAAATTTTATTATTTGCGATCTTGCCTCAAGGAGGAAGCCGCAACAATCATTCAGTCTCTCGAAATTTCCGAGACGAATTATAACATTGCGTGGGCTCTTTTAATCGATCGTTACGATAATAAAAGACTCATAGTGCACAACCATTTAAAAAACTTGTTTGAATTACCCTCCTGCACAAAGGAGAATTCAACGTACTTGCGATAAATGCTAGATAACCTCATCACACATACCCGCGCTTTAAAATCTCTAGGTTTAGCCGTAGAGAGTTGGGATGCCGTTATAATCTTTTGCATGACTGGCAAGCTCGATCGCACGACGCATCAGAAGTGGGAAAAAAGCAACACCGGTAAGGAACGACCGACGTTAGCAAATTTTATGAATTTTCTAAAAACGCGTTGTCAAATACTTGAAGCTACGCAAACTCAATTCATTTCAAATTCAAATCCCACGCAAGCGAAAAACGTAAATAGCTCTAACAAGCGTAACGTGTTTAACATAACAACTAGAAAGGATTATTGTCATTATTGTACAGCAGAACATAAAATATATACTTGCGACAAGTTCTTACAATTAGAGCAGCGCGAACGATTTGAATTCGTCAAGAATAAGAAATTATGCTACAATTGTTTGCGGAAAAACCACGCGACTGAAAAGTGTACACGCAGACCGTGCAAGAAGTGCAGCAGAAAGCACCATACAGTGCTGCATTTTGAACGTCAAAACCAAGCTGCTGTTTCTACCAATCAAAATTCTACGAATAGTATGAGTCTCAGCTGACCCGCGCAAGTACTGTTAGCCACCGCAAAAATCTATTTTTTCGACGCTTTTAACAACAAACATACGGCGCGCGTTTTATTGGATAGCGGTGCACAAGCTCATTTTGTTACGGAGCGATTCGCAAATAAACTCAACCTGTCGCGTAATAATGTCAACATTCCAGTTACATCCTTAAATCAATCGCAAACGAACATTGTTCATAGTATACAAACAAAAATCGCGTCTAGGATAGGCAATTATGAAAAACAGATATGACTTTTAATCGTTCCACATATCACTGGGCCGCTACCTTCATACAGTATAAACTTAAATGAGTTGCCAATACCGCCAAATCTGCCCCTTGCGGATCCCTCCTTTCACCAAGCCTCTGAAATTGATGCCCTCATTGGAGCAGAGGTGTATTTCAAGATCGACTGCGTCGGAAAGATACTCATCGAAAACACTGATGCAGTTCTATTAAAAACGAAATTTGGCTGGATAGTGGGCGGAAGTATCGACAAGCAAAACGTACTGCAATTCATCTATTACTAACATATCCAAGGATATATCTAGATTTTGGGAACTGCAGGAGCTTCCTGATAAAAAGTTTTTATCATTAGAGGAAACAGGTGGAAAAACATTTTTTAGAGACCTTTAAACGCAATAGTGACGGCAGATGTGTAGTAAAAATTCCCTTCAATGAAAAAATTAATAAACTTGAAAACAATTAATGAAAACAACTCAAGAAAAAATACGTTGCCTTTATGCAAGAATACGAGAACCTCGGTCACATGTCGATTTCAAAACGAGACGAACGCGAAAACTTTATTCCGCATCATGCAATGTAGCGTCCGGCGAAAATCTAAGAAAAGAGATAAATTTTTTTTCTCTTCTCTTCTCTTTTTCTCATCTATACCGAAAACCTTTCACTTACTGACAATGATCACTCTACACAAAAAAAATCTAAAAGAAACAAGAGAAAGGAAACTAAAAAAATAGAAGCACAAGATTCACTACCAGCCACCACCCGTCGCGCATCAGTCTGTTAACCTAATCCTGAAGTTATGAGCAGGACACCAACGAATGTACCGTTAGGTCATCTTCAGCTGCACTACAAGAACGACCAAAGTAGATGCATTGATTTTTAGCAGAACATTGAAGATTGGAGATTTACGTTTCCGTCTTTCGCCGAAAATTGTCTAGACTAAATTTCTTTTAACAACTAACTCCGCCTACTAAATGTACTGCGCATTTTCTTAAAAAAATCGTTAATGTACCGTTAGAAAATAAGGGAAACTTTCCACTAGTTTTTAAAAACTGAGATTTCCACATTCGTAATTTATTTAACTCAATTCTTAACTAAATATTTCAAATTTTATATACAATAACAACCATGAAAATATTTTTATGTGTACATTTTTATGCATATAACAATATATTATTTTGTTATTATACATACCGTTATACAAAATAAGATTAATTATAAATAATAATATTTAGAATAACTTTCAAAATTTAAATAAGCTATGTTTATATCATTTTACTGTTTAGATTAATTTTAAATTTAGTGATTAACAATTTCTTATAAACAATAATTGAATGTAAATTATTAATAATTTTACTAGCTATAAATTATATGCGTTTCGATTCATATAATTCGCTCTTTAAGTGACATAAAATTGTTAATAATAAATGCAATTGTTAAATTATTATTAAGAAACTATATAATATTAGTCTGTAATAATTTGTACTCATTCCTCTTTTTCTTAAGCCAATCAAAGAAAGTGTAGGCGTTGACATTTTTTCTAATTGGTAACTGACTCAAAATACCAGCCCCTTTCTTCTACCAAATTACGCGGTCAAAACCTTTAAAAGGCCCTGCATCTCCCGCTGAAAACGGACTTACACTGGGATACGGACTCGTACCCAGAGAGACTCAGTCACAGTCTCAAGTTTGACAAAACCAGAGCCAGAGCCAACGAGCCAGAGCCAGAGTTTAAATTTTGAAATCCAACAAGTTCTTTTACTAAATTTTGAAATCCAACAAGTTCTTTTACCAAATTTTGAAATCCAACAAGTTACTAAAAAAAAAATCTAACAAGGTACCAAGCGAGAAAAAGTGTCAACAACGAAACAAAGAGTGAGTAAAAATAATCTTGTAGATTATTTCCTTTACTTTAAATTAAAAATACCCTAAATTCTTACTAAAAAACAGAGTAAATAATTTAAACTCCTATATAAAAAAACTCCAAATTCATTACCAACTTTTCTATTTTCCGTTGTTCATTTATATATTCAGAGAAAGCTATAGTGATTTCTATATGAATGTATGTTGTGATCTTTGAAATCGAATGAACTAACCTCCTAAATTTCCTATATTCTGCATTTGTTTATCATCTCAGAAAAAACTATAGTGATTTCTATATGAATGTATGTAGTGATCTTTGAAATCGAATGAACTAACCTCCTAAATTTCCTATATTCTGCATTTGTTTATCATCTCAGAGAAAACTATAGTGATTTCTATATGAATGTTCATAGTAATATCTGAAACTAAACGAATCAATTTCCAAATTTTCCTATTTTTGCAATTAAAATAAGACTAGTGATTTCTATATGAATGTATACAGTTCTCTATTTAAAATTGCATAAATTTCCTAAACTTCCATGTCCAATCTTCCAACGTATATAATTATCAACTGAAACATATAATATTAATTCGTAAGCATCCCCAGCTATACAATCGAAAGATTGTGGCTAAAAAAATACATCATCCTTATACACACAAGTCCGTCTAGGACGTGACAGCAATCTTCAAAGACGAAAATATTCGAGTAGTTTTTAATGCGTCTGCACTCATGAATAACTTATCGTTCAATCAAACACAACTAATAGGTCCAACTCATCAGGACGATCTCTTTTCCATACTCACCCGTGCTCGCGTTCACAAGATTTTAATGATTGCAGACGTAACGAAAATGTATAGACAAATCTTGGTCGATACGAACGATCGCAAATTTCAGAAAATAATATGGCGCGAGAACCCCGAGGAACCAATTAAGATATTCAAATTAAACACTGTCACGTACGTTACAGCCTCTGCATCCTACCTAGCAATCCGATCGCTGCGTCAAGTGGCCGAAGAACAGGCAAAACGTTATCCAAGAGCAGCCGAGGTAGTGAAGCGCGACTTTTACGTCGATGACTTGATGACGGGCGCGAACACAATGGAAGAAGCGATGATTCTACGTGATCAAATTAACGATTTATTAAAATCTGCGTGTTTTGAACTACGAAAATGGTCTTCAAATGATAGCCGTGTGATGGAAGCCTTGTCCGCTGAAGTAACAAACGTACAGCTATTCGAGGATCCAAGCAGCTCGATAAAAACTTTAGGCATCAGATGGAACCCCAAGAAGGACAGGTTATTCTACAGTGTAAAGGACAATACGAATATAAAGAACGCGCTACCAAAACAATAATCCTATCCAAGATAGCTCAATTATTTGACCCCGTTGGATTACTAGGCCCCATTATGATCAAAGCTAAGCTAATTATGCAAGACATTTGGAGAAATAAGCTCGACGGGGACGCATCATTACCCTTAGATATTCACAGTGAATGGTTAGAGTACCAGAGGCAACTACCGTTAATATCCGACCTTTCATTTGAACGTCGCGTGATAATTGACGAACCCGTGGATGTGCAACTTCATGGATTCTGCGATAGTAGTGAAAAGGCCTACGGAACTTGTGTGTACCTGCGATCCACCGACAAGGACAACAACACTATCGTTAGGCTCCTATGCGCTAAATCTAAGGTAGCGCCTCTGAGCTCAAAACTGCCCATCCCGAAATTAGAACTGTGTGGCGCCTTACTACTAGCCCGGTTGTACAAGTTCTTACAACAAATTTTACCGATAGTCATCAATAGCGTACATTTTTGGTCGGATTCGACAATTACTTTACACTGGATAAACACACAGCCCTGCATGCTAAAACCCTTCGTAGCTAATAGAATATCTGAAATCCGTGATATAACAAATTGCACTCAATGGAAACACGTCCCAACTGGAGACAATCCCGCAGACCATATATCTAGGGGACAAACTGTGAGCGAATTTATAAAAAATAAAGCGTGGAGATATGGCCCCACCTGGTTGTGCACTAATGAGGAAAAGTGGCCTAATTTACAATTAAAACCAGAACCCTTGTTAGAAATGTGAAAAACAATAGTATTAAGTACTCGAACGCATGACAATTTCCTCTTGCCCCAAGTATCTTCTTATAAAAAACTAATTCGCGTAATAGCATATTGCAAGCGATTCGCAAATAACGCATTATCAATCAATCAGAAGACTTATGGTTCAATCACTGTCGGAGAGCTACAATCGGCTAAGATCGCGATATTACGCATAGATCAGCGTCAATCATTTTTACAAGAATACAATAAATTAAACAAGGACAAAACCGTTCATAGAAACAGCTGTTTAAAAACGTTAAATCCGTTCGTTGACGAGGATGATTTAATCAGAGTAGGCGGAAGATTAAAGCACTCATTATTACCGTATGATCAAAAATGTCCGATTGTCCTGCCTAAAAGCAATTGGCTTACAAACTTAATCATCAGGCAAACTCATGAGAAATCAGAACACACAGGAGTTTAAGGCACTCTATACCAAATAAGAACGGAATATTGGCCAATAGATGGCAAAAACGCTACAAGACGAATCATCCACTCATGCATCAAATGTTTTCGTTTTTTACGAGGAATATCGCATTGTTTAATGGGTAATTTGCCGAGAAATCGGCTGATTCAATCTAGACCTTTCGCTAATACTGGAATAGACTACTGCGGTCCATTCCATATCAAAGAAAAGAAGTAGAGAAACAAAAATAAAGTAAAAATATATGTAGCGGTTTTTGTCTGCTTTTCTACCAAAGCAGTTAGAGATCGTGACAAACTTAGAGATCGTGAGCGATTTAACTACCGACGCATTTCTGGCATGCTTAAAAAGATTTTTCTCTCGACGAGGCAAAAGTAAAAATATTTACTCGGATAACGGCACCAACTTTGTTGGTGCAAACAATACGTTAAAAGAACTTCACGAATTTTTGCAACAAAATGATATGAAGCGTGTTATTTTTGATAATTTAGCAAATGAATCTATTAATTGGCATTTCATACCTCCCAGATCACCACATTTCAGCGGACTATGGGAAGCAGCTGTCAAATCATTTAAAAACCAATTTTATCGCACAGTCGGTAATACCTTACTAACTTTCGAGGAATTTAATACGCATGCGATTGAAATAGAGGCAGTTTTGAATTCTCGACCATTAACCCCCATCTCATCCGACCCCAATGACCTGACTGTCCTTACACCTGGCCACTTCCTGATCGGTGATAGATTAATAAGCATTCCCGACACAGACTTGTTTAACGTTCCAGAAAATAGATTATCTAGTTTGCAATATTTACAGCAGCTTAAACAGCATTCTTGGAATAGATGGAGTCAGGAATACCTAAACCAGCTAAATATACGAAACAAATGGACTTTGAAATCGACGCAAGATATTCAGATCGGATCGATGGTTCTACTCAAAGAAGACAACGTGCCCCCTCTTCAATGGGTCACTGGGCGTATCGTCGAAATGCAACCAGGAAATGATGGAGTTGTACGCGTGATTAGTGTAAAAACTGCGAGTGGAATTTATAAAAGATCCGTAAAGAAGATCGCTTTACTACCTATAGACAACTCAAGTAATAGCATTAAGAGCTTGAATTGATCATATACGATCAATAGCGGCCGGTATGTTACGCCTTAGCAGTGCGTAATAGTAATTTGAATTAATATTAATAATAATTGTTATTTCTAGTATTCTTTAAATGTAAACTAAATAGAATGCAGGTATGACTGACCTGATACGCGGCGGTCATACACAATAAAACATCGGCTACCCTAAACAGCGCCGGTTCTCCGCCTACCATACTGAACACTTCATCGGCTTATCCGAATTTATTGTCTTGAGTCGAGCATCTGCTCATCCTTGTAAAATGTATTTCTGCTGTGCGTCGCGAAACAAGGAACCGTTTCCTACTAACAATATAACACCAAAAAAAAACCCATAAAAATAAAGTAAGTTCGTGCCGATATTCAAATCTTAAAGATTTGTCGCGAAGAAATAGCGATTATATTACCGCTACTATAAAAAGTACATCTGTTCAAAATAAATCGAAACCTTCGGATTTTCAGTTAATTGCTGAAAATCGGCAACACCCTTTCCATTCCTACATACCCAATCCAAAGAAATAACCATGTTCATTGGTCAACGAAATAGTTTTATGTCCGCCTTCTCAAGTATATAAGACATCCCTTGAACTTAAGAAGACAGAACAAAAATAACCGCCGCGCTAAACGCATCTTGTTTGTAATTGCTGCACCATCAATAAAGAGTCATAAATATACGTTTGTCTTTACTTAAAATTTGAACAGCCGCATCGAATTAATTTTCCTAACGGCAAGGAGCTGTCGTAATAACTCTACATAGATCATAGATGTCATTGCGACCTCTATACTGCACAGAGATCTCAAAGAATTCAAATTGGAGAGATCCTGAGAAACTTGTCAAGATGAGATAGATCAGTGTTCTTTCCTCAGTGGCAGATTACGCATTCGTATCTTCAGGACAAGATGGCTGACGTAGAACAAATCTCTTAAAGCTCGTTACGAAAGGCACTGAATTCGTCTTCCAGAGCCATGAAGCGTTGAGAAGTGTTTGAAGAAGTGTATTGTTTAGTATCCAGTTTATTGCCGAGGGTTACTAAGCGTGATTCATATAACGATATCTTCTGCGATAACAGTTCGAATTTACTGGTGGAAGAGTCAGTAGCTATCTCTAAAGAGCCGAAACGACGCTCGAATGTTCCGAATTGCGTGGAAATGGAGTTGAGTTTGGCTATTATGCTTGAGATATGATTTTCAACAACAGTAAAAGTTATTGTTTGACGCATTACTAATTAAAGAAGGAGAACTTGCATAGCTGCATCTTAACTTTAGTAAGTATAAGAGCACTACGTATTTGCGTAATGCTCTTCGTACACGCACAAAAACGTCTGTATTTATTTATTCGTAAATATATCTAATTTTTTCTTTAATTGTCTGGTATTCTCTAAGATGTCGATATGATATATAAAAGATACTTTATAATAATACTTAAGATCTATAAAAGGTAAAGAACGCAATAAAAACCCAACTAAAGTATACAAAACGCACATGCGGAAAGTAATATTTAAAATTAAAAAAAAATAATAGGAAAGGAGGAATTGTATAAAAAAGGAGCAAACAATATTAATCAGATTTAAATTAAAGTAGAAAAAATATTAATAAGTAGAAATACTGAAAAGAGTGAAAAATATAAGAATTAATTTAGCTAGGATTTGAGTATTCTTGCTTTACAGCAAGAGCATAAAATTAAAAACAAAATAAGCACAAAAGTATAAATGTGAACTCTAAAGGCTTCATAAATAATGGCTCACATGCGCCAGCGATTTTGTAGCTATAAGTACTACTATTAATAGCTCAATCTATAATCACTAATCACTAAAAGAAAACAGCAGTTGTGACGCCAGAGAGGTAATGAATTAAATCACCTAAGCATATTGAAAATTGTTAGAAATAATTAAAAAACGTATATGTTAAACTAAAAGAGATTAGGGATAAAAAGTAAATAAAAAAATAACAGAAGTAAATTAGTAGATAACAATATAAACGAAAAATATGTAGAAAGTATTTGTTGAAAAGATATATAAAACTATATTTGTAATGTAGGTATACTTCTTGTTTAAATTTTATAGCTACGCTCACAAATGCTCTTTCCTTTTCTTTTTCTTGCCTAGAATAAGCTGTCATATTTAAGGGATTATCCCTACTCGATATTTTGTGTATCTTTGCAGTAAATGAGCATTACCTTTTTCCCTTGAAGGAAGCAAGTAGTTAGTCGTTCGACAACTCCAGTATAAGCAGCAGCATTTAGCTAGAGCTGTCGAGTTACTGTGTATAATATAACTGTATTTTAATATTCCATTTGTTTTCAATAAAGACTAACTTTTATTCTGCTATTGAATTGAGTGTATTGTTTACGCGAGTGTATTGTGTATTTGTATACTTTTACCCTCAATAATATTTATTCAATTTAAGAAACATTCAGTAAAAGAACAGTAGTAGTATAGTTCAGAGTTCTATGCGAATTTAGGCTTAATTGTACAAAGTATACATTATTTATTTATATTATCATTATAAACAATTGAGTATAGTAATATATATCGGGAAGTAATTTTATTATGTAAGAAAAAGAAAAGAGGGATGAGAAAAGAGAGCTACTGTTTGTTGCATTGAACTAACTATTATTAAATTGGGATAAATGCTCATCCAGTGTATCAGAGGTATACAATAATAAAGTATTTAGTACAAAATTATTTATGTGATTTTCTATTTTTTTTTACCCACAATCTTTCGATCGTATAGCTAGGGAAATGATATGATTATTAGGAATTTTGTGTTTCATATAACAGAGAATTACATACATTCATATAGAATTCAATGCAGTTCCTATTTATTGTAACAACAAAAGTGGAAGGTTTGGTATTAAAGGAGTATATAAATTTCATAGGTCACCATAAATACATTCGTATAGAATTCCTTATAGTTCTCTCTGTCATTTAATTGGAAAGATAGGAAAATGGTTTAAGGATAGAATAGGAAAAATGGTATTTAAATTTAAATTATATACTCTGTAATTTATTTTTACTTATTAGTGTTTAATTAAAATTTCCGTAAATAATATATGTTGTAGTTACTCACTCTTAAGGTTGTAGTAGTTGACACTTTTATTACTTATTAAAACTCTGGCTCTAGCTCAGATTGAATATATTTTGAAATTTGAATTTGACTGGCTTGACTTTAACCTTTTATTGAACTCTTTCTTGATTGTTTGTTGAACTGTTTATTGAACTTATTGGACTGCTTGAACTTTTCGGACTTCTTGAACTGACTTTAACCGAACCGAACGGCACTATTTATACGCTGTTCACAAGTGACAACGTAAACAAAAAGTGTAATAAAAAATGCAAGGTAAGGTCTATGAAAGCAAGGTTGCATTTCTCCGAACCATGAGCATTTAAAAGACGTTAATCGTTATAGAATTTGAAATTGCAAGCTAATGCTTACATCACGGAAGTCTTTAGGTCAGTTAAAAAAAATGTCAACGTTTACAATTTCTTGAGCGTCTTGTAGAAATAAATACAATTGCTTAATGATAATTTTGACATTCTTAATTATTATTAACAATTCTATATCATTTCATGTAAGTGAATAGTATTATTAATAATTTACATTTAGTTAATATTAATTCTAAATTGTTGATTGATTGATTTGAGATACTTATTTGTTATTAAAAGTGGTATAAAGGCAGTATAAATACACTCAGTTTGAAAGGTAAAGGCAGTGTTTATTTAAAGAAACGAGCTATCGCTTTTGAGAGCTCAGCGTTAACTGACTTAGACATGATCTAAGTCAGATTACTAGTATTACAAGTAGATGGCGCCATCCTAAAGGATGTTACAATAGTCCTACTATGTATATATGTATCTCCATATCTAATATACATATATATATATATATATATATATATATATTTATCATATATATTTAACATTATTAAAAATGTCTGATTATGATTGTGGAATTCTTACTTATAATACTAATTCGTAAATTTTTCCTATGGTCTAATGCTGAAGATGACTTGTTAACTGGTGTTGTTCTTCGTATCTATATCCTGGTTGTTATTTCAGTATTGTTGCTACTGATGTTGTCGATAATAAAATTTGCTGGATGTTACATATTACATTTGTCTTGAGTATTAGTTCTTGAACTTAAATGGTAAATCTCATCCATTACTACATCTATAGAGACAGTGAAAAGTTAGTGAATGAATAATATATAATAGCAAATAGTATTATAATTGTTACCTACAAGCATGAAAGGTTGTATATCTATATAATAGTTAAAAAATAGTAAAGTTAATGAATGCGAAGTGCAAAATGTAGCTCTGCAGAATAGTTTTATTATAGCAGATAATTAGAGGTAATGTAAAGAAGAGTTAAGAATAACAACAATATTCTACATGAAAAGTCACACATAAGGACAAAGAGTCTTTGTCAGTAAGATAGTAATTCAGGGATTTAATTATAATTTAACGATAATCTTTACAGACAAAGACAAGATAGCCAACTATCCTGCGACCGTTGGTTCGATATTGATGCAACATCACATCGGTCCCTTAGTGGATAAAATCACCAATTCAAAACGAGGTTTCAAAAACCAACCAACTCAAAAAATAAATTGGTTTTACATATATTTAGGCACGACCGTCATACAGAAGTGTTTTATAGTTTTATCATCACAAAACCACATATGCCGTATCTCCTACAATTATTAAGGAATCAATGAAAAAAGTACTTGGTTGGTTTTTTGATATTTTTTTATCTTAAAAAATGGGAGTATCTTTTCACATTTTGACCATGTAAAATTTTCAAATTTCTTTGTACTATGATTATGAGATTTCAACCGATCGTAAAAATTTTTTTTGTACATTCAGCTCACCCTAGTGTTACATCCCGAATCGATAAAAATATACCGACTGATGAGCAACCGTAGTGTTAGTTATCTAAAAATCAGGGAACACGGTTGATGCTGAAGCGTCCGTCGGAGCGCCTCGTATCTCCGGCGTTTTATTCGAGGCGATCCTAGTGAGGAACTGTTCACGACTTCCGGTTAATGCGATCAACGTTGGTATTCATTGAGTGTTTAGGTAGAGGATCATGAGGTGTTCGACTTAATTCGGGGGGCATAACTCAACCATAACTACCGTGCTTACGACTCTCTTACTAGAGCTCGCGTATAGTTAAAGAAAAGGATTTACCTGAGTGGTTGATGAAAGACAGCTACAGCACGGTTTGAAGATGATTGTATGACAGGTAAAATACACACAAATAAGTCGAACTTTCGGAGATGCAATTAAAATATTATTTATCATAAATAAAAACTACAAAGAGTAGTAGTAATCAGTTTATTTAACATATACAGATCTACAATAGTGCACAAACTTATTATTAACTCCTTATGTATTACAATTAATCTACTTATTAACAATACGTACGCAATAACAAATAATCGAATCAGATTCACCACTGCTGTCCTCTCGTTTAGACAGTCTTAAGTATTCCTGGGGAGGTATTCCAGTTTACCAGACAGTAAGCTGTCTCCACGTCTGAAGAACGGGTACAGCCCTCACCGCGCACTGCCTTCTGAAACGACTCTCTTTAGACTCGTTGTCCCTGGAACCTGTAGTAAACTTTACTACACGAAGTCCGCTTCGTGACTTCGTCCGCCTTTTGGAATTCAGATAAACCTTCACATATGCTCTATGTTACTTAGCTCTAACGAAAAAACGCAGTTCAATTACAGTGACGCTCACGCCTCGGTTGCACAATACGAACAGAAAACAGCGCACGCTAGACTGAGCGTGGAAGGCCCTACTTAAGTCTTCGTTTTTCGTCGAATTTAGATATAACAATATAATATAAATATAAAAATATAAAACAATATAAAACTATATAAAACAATATAAAATAAATATACGCCTCAATAGACTCGAAACGAGAACACCCTTGTTTAAAAACTTCTTGAAGTCAGTAGAGTTTATTCTGGGATATTGATCCGTTATTATAATGTTTGTTTTGTTCCTATCTTTTAATACTTTATTAGCTATTTTTATGAAGTCGCTTCCTTTCTGAGTTTTTGAAATGAAGATGTATGCAATTTTTGTAAAATGATCGACTAGTAGGTGCAAATATTTTTGTATGGAGTGAGTGCCTCCGGGACTGCCGATGGTGTTGATCAATACTATTTCGAATGGTTCCTTAGCTTGGCCTAAGTGTAACATTTGTCCAATCTTTTTTTGTCCCCTTGACTTATTTTTTATGCAGGTTTCGCAATTTTCGCATGTTTTTTTATACTTTCATTTATGTTTTTTCGGTGTAATATTTTCCAATTTTCTTATTTAGTTGATTGATGCCTAGATGACCATAATCTTTATATGTATCCTTTATTAGCCTCTTGCTTAATTGTTCTGATAAATAATTTGTTATTTCTCGTTAATATTTTTGTAGTATAGTCTTTCTATTAGAAGTATTTTTTTGTTATTCGCATTTAAAATTTCGTTTTCCATTTAATCATTTAATATATCTTGCAGTGTTATTAGGTTTTACAATCTTTAAGTTGTCGTCATTATTTTCGTGCGGTTCCAACACTGGGTTTCTTACTTAGACTGTCTGCTTCTAGATTGCTTTTTCCTGTTCGGTATATTATTTCTAAGTCGTATTATGATAAGTAATGTATGATATCTTCCAATTCTTCGTCTGACCTGGATTTTACATTCTGTTTTTCTAATGGCTTATGGTCTGTAAATACTTTGAACGGTCGGTTTATTAACCAGTGTTTCCAGTATTTTATTGGAACGTCCGAGCCTATCCCCTCCTATCGTTTCTTCCTACGGCGCTGCCGACGGAGGCCCCTCCGAGCTGACTCGGGACTCTCCCCACTTACTTATATATGTCGGGATGAGGCGGTGTGAGGTTAGAAGTGAGGTTAGACTTGTGTTCAATATATAGGCTTTATTAGCTGACTTCAAGTAAGTCCACACTGCTCGACTCTCGGCGAGTATCTGACGCTCGTACCGGCACGCCGCTGCGTGGATACCTCTGCTTCTCTCTCTATCTCTCTCTAGTTGGGAGCGCCGCCTGGCGGCTGGTCCCTACAGTACTCCCCCCCAAGGTTGAAAAAGTTCACAGGACTTTTTACAGGAAGGAAGGTAGGTTTCCATAATTATTTCGATTGTTTATTGTACATTAAGATTATGAGAGAGATCGTATTTCTTACAAATTCATTTTGGTCGAGCTTTCATTTCAGTCTTAAAATGCCACTGGAGATAATACATAGTTTTTGATCTTTCCAGTATTTAATAATACTCATGGTACATACACTTTTTATTCCTTAATCTAAATGTTAACATAACATTTTACAATTTATTATTGCATTCCAGGGTTATTTATAACTTTATTATCACATGTAGGAACTTTCTTTTATTAATACATATCTGACTCCATTTTTAGGTTCTTACATAAATATATTTGACTAGTTATATTACATATGATTTCCTTTATTGGGAGACGGGAGACGGTGAGTGTTGGTCGGAATTATGTTACGAATTAATGTCGATGACGATCCCGTTGAATCACGTCATCGCAAGCTTTTGTTTTTGTTGAGCTTGGCCTTGAAGAGGTCTTTATGCTTCTGCAGTTCCTCTATACCTGCATAAACGAGGAATGATTTTGATATGTTCTAAATGCTTTGCGAACCGTACTCGACTCGTACGCGGTTTGCTGTTTTGGCAAAATTCGTCAACTCTTTTACCGCGTTTTAGTATGTTTGGGACGAATTTTTTTCGTGCAGGATGGATTTGAGTAGGAACAATGCAGGAGTTATGGTGAGGCGTGCTTCTAACGTCAGTTGCTTGGGGATCAGGCTGTTGATTGCCCAAGATCTCTGGATGTCGAGGGATGACAGGAGAAACGGGTGGAGGTGCCTGATTCTGCGAACTGGGAACGTGAGCATGCTGGCCTCTAGAAACGTTCTCCGGAGCCTGTGGCTGTGTAGGGAGAGCGTCCTCAGCGCTAGGCCACCACTGCCAAGTCTCAGGAGATGCCTCTTGAGAAGCTTGAGCTCCCTCGGACGCTGTTCGCGTTGACGGAGTACTGGCTCGACTGGGACTGGGTGGGGACGGCTGGAAAATGATTTGTGTAGGAACAAGGTTCTCGTTAGTGAGAGAACGAGGAAGAGACGGAGGAGGCTCGAACGAGGAAGTAGTTCTCGCCGAGTTTTGTGTGTCTTCCTCAGCGGCGTTGTCTTCTTCGTGAAGCAAGAAGGCTGGTTTGAGCCGCTCTATGTTAATAGTTTTACGCGTGCCATCTTTATCTATCTCAAACGTATGGTCGGCATGTGAAGTTAAACCTAGCTTCGTCGTCCGTGACCCTAACAGTGTTAAAGAGGTCATCTAATTGGCGGAACCAGCCGGCTGGGTCGTATTTATGGAAAAACCAAAATGATAAGTTCTTAGTCTTTGAGAACTGTGATTCATCGTTTGCCGGAGGCTCACTGTGCCTTACGGACGGTTGTGTCGCTAGTTGATCTGAAGAGATCAGTGGTAGCGAAGTGTTGCTCGGAGCAGGTTGCTCTGGAGCTGATACGCGAGCGGGAGGGCGGGCCAGCAGCTGTGTAATGTAATCCAGCTGTTGCTGGATGCTAGTCTGAGTTTGTTGTTGCTCCGTGAGCTTAGTAACGAACTCTTGCCTTTGTGAGGCCAATTCCGCCTGAAGGGTTTCTATCTCCGGTGGAGGGTCCCTAGCTTCCGTTACGGAAGACTCCATCGTCAGGTGACGAGAGTTAACGTTCTCTAGTAGAGAAATGTTTGGGCGGCTGGGGTCTGCTGGAAGGCTAGGCTGGTTAAGCCCCGCGTATTCTGCTAGGAGGGCAGAAGGCTGTGTGCCTGTATCTAATGCCCCTGCACCGTGTGCATTATGAGCTAAAATATGAGTTCCCTGTACTGTTTCGTTCGAGGAAACCGAAAAATTATCCGGTTCCGACTGGTTTGGAAAAGTTTCCTGTTGTTGTTCCGCGTTCGCGTTAGTTTTAACGGGAGAATGGCTTAAAACCATCTTAGTAGCTTTCTTATTATGGGAACGAGGAGGAGGTTGGATTGGTTCAGGGAGCAGTTTCCCGGAACGTAGTGTAGTACAATTATTTACCGAATCTGACATTCGCCGCGAGCTGTGTCGACGGCAGATCGCCGCGAACGAGTCGAGTGTTCGGTTACAAGTGAAAATGAGAATTGAAAAAATGGATACCTCGTTCTTACGCTGACGGTCGGTAAGCGGAGTCCGCCTCAGTGATCAGAACTGGCTCTTCCAAATGGGTCCACAGCCCAGGGGACAGAGTCGAACTTTCACACGTTGAGGTTTATCCAAACCGTAACCGGGCGTTCCGAAGTCGTTCAGGTGACGCACTGGCTCGTTGTACCTTGGCTTAGGCGCTTTCAGATGGGTCAGCGGCCCAGGGAACAGCGGCTAAAGCTTTGGAAGTATGAGCCAAGTGCTTTGATGAACGGCTGGAGGCAGCCGACTGAGTATGATCTGTAAATGACTTGAAAGAAAACGTATGAGCCGTCTGTCCGAAGGTTGATCGCGAGATTGAGTAAAAAAAAATAATAAAAATAAATACAAGAATAATCGCGACGCGGAATGGGACACAAGTTGTGTTCTTGTAAGTGAAGCAGACACGTTAGGTCTGGTGTGTAAAAATGTGTACAAGGAAAACAATATTTATGGAATAGTTTATTATAAAGTAATATAAGAGAGATTGCTTTAGATCTCTTCACGTCTCGAACCCTGAAAATGCCGCAATTAAAGACTAATTTTTCGCACTTAATGTAATAAAAATAATTTAAGCTCACCAGGCTAGTGCTTGCAGACTGGCAGTGCCAGAAGATACTCGAGCCTTGTAGGCTGATTGCAGAATGCGCACAGCAGAGTGAGGTTACCTTACTTTTGTACAAGTTTTTACTTAAATAAATATCGTATCAATCTATCGCACTTATTTCTAACGAGGGGGTTATACAGAACTTCGTCTATTCTAATAACCCGGGCGTCTAAAATCCGCACCATAATATCACGTGAATTTAAGAAAAAAGATAAGTTTTTGAAAAATTGCTTCAACACGGTTGAGTGTGGATTCGAGGAAAACCCGAATAGCGCGCGTACTGTATGATTTTACAATTGTAGGTAGTTCTGAAATTTCAAATGTAGCCAGTATCACGTGTTTCTGAAAATTCGCGAAAACATTGCAGTGCCCTGTTGCCGGGCGCCAGTGGCGCGGACAAAAAATCGCTACTTTACCGATGCGTTAACGGCGTAGTTACCGTAACGACCGCATAGTGGCGCTGCCGTGGACGGTGAAGTCACCGTTTTGCCGGGAGGCGGCGCTGCTTTGCTGGCGGCGGTGTTGCCGTTATTACCGCTAGTTGCGGCGGTGTTGCCGTTATTACCGCTAGTTGCGGCGGAAGCGCGGGGTGGCGCTACTGTGCTAACGGCGCTGTTGCCGTTATTACCGCTAGTTGCGGCGGAAGCGCGGGGCGGCGCTGCTGTGCTAACGGCGCTGTTGCCGTTATTACCGCTAGTTGCGGCGGAAGCGCGGGGTGGCGCTGCTGTGCTAACGACGCTGTTGCCGTTAAGACCGCGTGTTGCGGCGGAAACGCGACTAAACAAGATGGCGTCGCGAACACGTGGCTAAATGAAATTTATTAAAAACAAGATTTCCGCGTACATTTCATGCATGCTTATTATATGCGAGAGCGCGAAAAATGACAAAAAATTACGTTGTTGAAATTTCCGGGAACACCTCCTACTTACAGGTTTTTAGATGATGCGCTGAGGACGCGATGTCGCGTCGATGTAGCTGCCGTAGCCTGGACTTCTGGAGGAGCTGGAGCCGGGGCTGGAACCTCCCTGTGGGATGTAGATGGTTCGCTGGGCTTCCTGGGGCTGCGTCTCCAGGCGGTGGTCGTTGCTGTGTTGCGACGATCCCTGAAGTTGGTCCGGAAGGCTCCGCGTCACAGCGTGAAGCGGGATGGCGGCTTGGGAAGCAGCGCTTCCTTGTAGTGTTTTTTTGATAGGCTCGGGTGAGCCCTCGAGAGGAGTTTCGTGTGACTGAATTTTGCGTGCGAACCGTGGTTCGCAAAAGCTCACACTTCAAGAGTTGATGCCTCTAAATGTGGAAATCCCTTTTGCGTGTTCGACGGCGTGGCGTAGGTTGCGACTTCCTGTTTGCCAAAATTTTCCTCGTGGCTCGGAAAATTCTCGAAACGTGAGAACTTCCTGAATCAGGCCGAAGGATGAATAATTCCTAAAGGCCGAAAGACTGACGATGGCTAATATTTCTTGAATATCTTCTTCGAAGGATCACGTCGGGGTCACCAATGTCGGGATGAGGCGGTGTGAGGTTAGAAGTGAGGTTAGACTTGTGTTCAATATATAGGCTTTATTAGCTGACTTCAAGTAAGTCCACACTGCTCGACTCTCGGCGAGTATCTGACGCTCGTACCGGCACGCCGCTGCGTGGGTACCTCTGCTTCTCTCTCTATCTCTCTCTAGTTGGGAGCGCCGCCTGGCGGCTGGTCCCTACATATACTTTACCGTCACACTGCCAAGCGTGTACGACGTTTTTTATGTAGCTCTACGCTGCCTGTACTGTGTTGATAATATACGTCATATTAAATGTGTTTTCTGTGTTTATTATTTGTCGCCTAACTCCACTGCCTGTTCCACGGACCATAAACATATTTAATGGCTTCTTTTATTGCTAATGCTCCAAGGTAGATTACTTTCTTTTTTTGTGATTCGTTCAGTTTCTTCGAGAAATATGCTACAAGTTTTTCTTCATCTCTTTCGTTTGGTTGGGATTGTTTGAGCACGGCTCTGGTTCCTTTTAGGCTTGCGTCCATGTATATGTATTTAAGTGATTCTGGATCAAAAACATAAAATCGGGTCAGAGCAGAGAAAAATTTTCATATGGTCAAATGTATCTTAACACTCTTAAGCGCAGTTGAAGCTATTTTTTTCCTTTTCATTTTTAGTAGATTGTGTAATGGGTTTAAAATGATTGCGTTGTTTGGCACGTATTTATTATAAAAGTTTACTTTTCCTAAGAATTGTCGTAAATTTTTTTACATTTTTGGTTTTCGAAAATTTCTTATTGACGTTAGGTTATCTTTTATTGATGAAATTGCATTATATTTTATTACGTGTCTGAGGTATTTTACTTTATCTTTTGATAATTCACATTTTGAAAATTTTAGTCTGAATCCCTCCTGTTTTATAGCTTCTAAGAGTTGTGATAGTTGGTCTTTGTGTTTTTCAAAAGATTTTGAAAATATTAATATATCATCTATATAGGTTACTGTAAATTCTGCTAAGTTATGTTTCCTAATAATGTTAGTTAAGATTCTTTGGAAAATGCTAGCGATGTTTTTAAACCGAATTGTAAACATGTCCACTGGTAATATCCTTCCTGAATAACAAAATCCGTTTCTTCTCTATCTGTTACGCGTGACGGAATCGACCAAAATGCTGAATTAATGTCAAATTTTGAAAAATATCTTCAGTCCCTCGTTTTTGTTATAAGGTCTTCTATTAGTGGAAACGATTGCGCTTGTGGCATTACTCATTTGTTTAAGTTTGTGAAATTTATGCACAGTCTAGATTTTTTATTTTCATATTTTTTTAAAGCGACTGTTACCGGGGCTGCGAATGGGCTGTATGATTCTTTAATTAATCCTTTTTTAGTGGTTCGGAAAATTGTGCTTCTATTTCTTTCCTGTCTTCAATTGTACATCTCTAGGGTCTTTCATTATAATATCTATTTATTATTAGATCAATTCTGGCTTCGTAAACTTTTACTGTCCCTACATCATATTTGTTTTTTGCAAAGTTAGATTCATATTTATCCAAGAGTTTCTGCATTGCTAATTGTTCTTTTTGGTTTAAATGATTTGTCGAAATTTCGAAACTATATATATATATCAATATTTTCATTGAAATTTATTTGAATTCCATTCTTTTTCTATACCCCTTGGGTTTATTTGAATAATCTCTAAATTTTCATTTTGGACCAGATGAAATTGTTTTGTAGAGTCTAATCCGATTAAGAAATCGTGTTTAAAATTTTCATTATCTATTATGAATATCTCTATATTTGTTTCTATATCATATATTCTTATTTTTATTGTTACTAATCTATTCGTATTGTGAACACCATTAATTGTAGTTAAATTAGCCTTCTCCATAATATTATTATTTTCTCTTTTTATATTTAATAGTTTTGCATTTATCAATGAAACGTTTGATCCCGAATCATAGACTCCTAGTATTTCTAGTGTATCATTCAACTTTATTTTAACTTTAATCAATGATGTTATAATTAGTGTTTTGGATTAGTATCGTTTACTTCGACACCGATTATATTATTATTCACCCTTTTTTTTGGTTTGATTCTTTAAACCAACATTCGTTTTCCGCGTAGAATCGTGTTCCTTTTTTTCTTTGCAGATGTTGCAGGGTCATTTTTATTTATTATAACAATTGTATTTATTCATTCTTTTAACTTCTACATTTTTTTATTCGATGTTCCAGATTTCCTATTTCGTTGTAAAGATCTTGTGTTTCTTCTATTGTTTCGCTGTCGATTTTGTTTACTGTAAACTTTGGTAGACCCGTTGTTATTAAACTAATCAATGTCTCTCGATGTCTCTTGTCAATCGATTTTCTCACTTCCAATAGGATTTTTTCTTTGTTTACTGCGTATTCTATTAAAGAGCGACTTTGATATTTATAAGCTAGTACGTATTTTATTGGGGCACATCCTTTGTTGGCAAACGTATCACAGAAATTTTTTCTCCATATTTTATATTCTGTTTGTACAGTGTATTTTAGAAGCAGGCTTTTTCTAAAAATAATTTTAAAATATCGATTTTTTAATATCTTCTGTTAATTGGAATCTTATGCATTCGTTTTAAAATACGGTTATCCACTGATATGTGTAATGGCGTTTTTCTCATTAAATTTTGGATTGTATAGTCTTTTGCTATTTTTTCTAAATTTGTTTTGTCCGGTTTTTGTTTACTATTTTTTAGTAGTTGTTCCAATAGTTTTATTAAGGGCTCTGACGATTCTTGCGTTATCAGTTTTTTTCTGTGTCTTGTAATTAATTGACTTTAAATATTAAATTTTCTCACTCATCTAAATATTCGTTTATCGCATCATCGTTTTTTATTTTTATGAATATCTGCTTTTAATCATGGCTTTTTTTAGGTTTTTTTTATTGATTCGAATATTTTTGAGTTTACTATAGTTTTGTGGAGTTGTATTGGTTGGATATTGTCGTTGAGTCCGAAACATTATTAATTTATATATTTATCTTAACCAACATTATTATACACATTTTATTTTTTGAATGAGTTGTTTTCGAAGCCTTTTTTTGAGCTGGCTGGTTCTTGAAATCTAATTTTGAACTGGATAGTTTTCGAAGCCTGTTTTGGAACTGGCAGGGTTATTCTCCAAAGCATCGATATATTATCGATACGGATTACATCTACATCTCTATAGCTAATAGCCATCTGCAGGAGTGCGTCTTCTGACACTATATATGTACACACTGAAAGTACATTTCGAAGATTTTTTTGAGTGGAAAAGAAATAATTGATTAAAACTAAACTTTCTTTATTTCCTCGGCTTTTACACATTTTACAATCTATCTCGCACCACTCGTCTCGACTTATTAACAATCATCACGAATTATACTCTCGCACACTCGCTGTTAACCGTTCTATTCTATACAGGCCTTCTATCCGTCGCTGGCACACTCATACAATATCGCTACACACAAATAATATATTACTTACATACTCTCTATTCTCTCTCTCTCTCGCTCACTCACTCACTCACTCATCCGAACCCCGGTAAGTTCAACTAACGCTGATCATGGATCCGGCCCTCGTGTTCTCTTTCTTTCTGCGACTTCCTCACGTCCTTGCACTTCCAGCTCGTCTTTTTCCTTCGGAACGTAATAAGACGGATGCCTGGCTGGTTGGTTTCTCGTAAACCTCTCGCCAGGTCACCGCTTCTCCCCATGATTTGCATACACCAACTTCAGACAACACGAAACTCCAACACCCGACACACACCCACATCAGATTGCGGTCCCATTTGCTCCACGACTCTATCTACGCACACAACTCAACGCTTCCCCGGTTTCCACTCATCCTACGCAAACGTCCAAACACCTTCCCGGTCTTTAAAGCATTATCTACGCACCCGTCGAAACATCTTCCCGGTTCCTTCACGACTCCACACACACGTCCGATCACGGTCCCGGTCCCTTTACGACTAACTACAATGTACGCTCGTGCCACACTTCGGCTAGGCCTACATGCACGATACCCGCGAGCTCCTCCATCCAAGGGCCTCAGCACGAGACTCGCAAGCACATAGGTTCCCGGTACTAACCGTTGACTTGCATACATATTCCGTTTTCTCCGAATTGGCCTGTCGCAGCAGGCTTACAAACAATCGCTTTTTCTTAATACACGCCTTTTTCATCGTTTATTCTTCTTAATCAGCTCTCCTCCCATAACGGCTGGATTCCTCGGAGCCCTTCTCCTTAGCTTCTGAACTATTCTTTCAGTTCTTGGAATTTCGCCTCGTTCGACTTCCCTTCACGCACACACTCTCGGTACCATAAAGGAAAATACATTTTCTCCACATTAATATTTGTGGAATTTACAAATATTAGATGGCCAAGAAGGAAGAGAGGGTAAACCTAGCACGCATGCTACCGACGAGCCACTCGTCGCATTATATTTATTATTTTTTATAAAAATTATAAAATTGAGCCGTGGAAACTTATTTTGTAGAGTTGCCAAGTGGGAACAATATTTGAACAGTAGTGAAGATGCAGGACTCAATAGTATTTAATAATTCATTGAAAATTGAAACGAAAATGTTTACTTCATATTCGTTACAAATCACGTATTAATTTTATCGCATTCAAAAACTATTGATTTTTTTGTATACATACATACATTGATACGCTAATCAGCGATTTCAGCTTCAGAATCTTGGAAGAATTGACTTGGTGAATCGATCCCGTGTTTCGATTGTTCTCGTCTTTATATTGGAATAGGATCGCACCTATACTCTTGAGTGGCGCGCTCCTTGTATTTATTTTCTTGGCTAATTTTTATTTTCAGCAACAGCATTATTGATAAAATAGTACTGAATCCTTCATTAAATAATCCTTCGGCGATATAGGCTGCAATTTCGGGTAAACTCTCCAATTACTCTACGAAAATGGCTTTTAAAGATCTTCTCGGCAGGCTTCCATAGGCCGCTGAAGACAGGGACCCTGACAGAGGTATGAATTGCCAGGATACCCCTAGTACTACGTGCACTACGCAAGCATCCTTGCAGAAGGAGATGACTGCATCGAACATTCGTCTTAGTTTTGCACTAGCTCCTCGAAAGTTAGTGGCGTTGACTCTTAGCAGCTCTCTCCTGAAAGCTGAGAGAAAGCCTTTGGTGGTAAGGTCGGCTACTACCTCTAGGTGGAAGGCTTTCATTACTAGACAGACGAAGACGCACACATATCCTTTGTAGGACTTGTGGCCGTGCCTGTTTGATGCCCTCAGCTGAAAAAGACCTAAATAGGCTAGTGTCGGAAAAAGGGCGTGATGGAGTGACTCTGTACCGAGGAAGGGGTGTATTCTCTGCGTTGACGCTTGCCCCTGGAAGCGAGTACAGCATACACAGGAGCGCACCAAATTAATCCTAACAACCCATTAAGTCCTTAAGAGGTGGCTCTGGGCCAGCTGCGGCCCCCGCATTGTGAAGCGATGGGTATCCCAGATTAATAAATTGGTAGCGTGGCTTTGGTAGGGAACGATGATGGGATGTTTCTCCTCGAAGTCCAAGCCACTATACTTGAAGCGTCCGCCCACTCGCATTAGTCTGCACTCGTCAACGAACGAGAGTACCGGTAGGTGTATATACGTAAAATCTCTTCTCTGAAGAATACTCGTTGAGTAATTGCGAGGATGGCCCGTCGTGCGTTTAGTAATACATCGGCGCTCAACAGAGCGAAGAAACTGGAGGTGGACCGCTTAAGTTTCGGCTTCCATTGGAGGATGAGGCAGATCTTTGTAGTCTCATCCAGATGGAGAACGTTTGGAATATCCACTCTCCGAATGATTCGGCAGGTTCGTCTATCGATTTCAGGAAGCTGTGATTGACCACCCTCTCCTCGTGGGTTTGGAAGACCTGAGTTTTTGTGCAGTTGTTAGGCCGCTGCAGCAACGTAGGTCCCCACCACCACAAGACGTACTGGGCCATGGTTATTGGCATTGTACCCCGAGAGACCAGGTCAGCGGGGTTCTGCTTGGTTTTGACGTGGCCTCAAATAGCTCGAGGCAGCTTAGTGAAAATGTCACTCACTCTGTTGTCTACAAAGATGGTCCAGCACGAGGGATGACCAGCTAACCAGGCGAGAGCGACTTGAGAGTCTAGTCAACAGAAAATGCCTTGAAGAGGAGTGTCCATTAAGGACGTTTTACTCAAGAGGCGAGCAAGCAAGTGTGCGCCACATAGTTTCACTCGCGGCACTAACACTGTTTTGATAAGGGCGATTTTCGACCTTGCCACGAGGAAAGTCACTCGTGGAGGACGGCGTTCCTCGCATCTGATAAGATATACGGAATCAGCGTAGGCTAGTATGGAGACATCTGCAAATCCATGAAGGTAATGCCTGAACGTCGTGGTGGTTTCGACCCTCCTGGGAATCTGTAAGGATTCCAGCTGTATCACTTTTGCTATTAATAATAATTGAATTATTAATTCAATTCCTAATTTTAATTGAGTAAATGCGATTAAATCAATCGTCGGAAATAACGGTGATTACGCTGGCTTTGAGTCTATTCTTAATTTTTTTTATAGGTTCCCAAATATGTAATCGAGAGATACAGTGGATCGCATGTTAACCGTATATAGAAATACATACATATGTACTCAGTGGGGCTTTCATCTTTATGGCTAGCGATACCTATTTTTTATTAATAACAATAATTTACCCGATCCGATGTTACAGTCTCGAAACGGTAATTTGCACTTTCCCTTCTAGATTAGTAATAAATGTATACCTAACTACACATAAATCTGTTGTTTATGTTGGTCACGGCTTATAATTCAATAATACTGGTATAAAAATACATTATTACGTACATTTTATAATTACGAATATTTTAATATCATATTATTTATTAATGCAAAACTCAAATTTTTCAGACTGGAAAACACTTTCATCGCACATCACTTCTTATTAAAGCTTTCAATCATAAATTTCGATTGGATCTAGAATTGAATACGTAAGTATCAAAATTAAAGTATAGGAAAAACATTGGCTTTTTAAGATATAACTAATTCAATTACTGGGGGAGAAAAAGTTATTAAAGTATAGTATAAAAACAGATTTTTCCTAAAAAATGTGGACGTTTTTCAATTTCTTTTGCAAAATAACGCTTTTATTCGCTTACCTACATTATTGTTAATGTTTTTGACTAAAAATTTACTTTGTGGCTAATGCAGTACAAACGATGATGTTAAGTCGTTAACGCTAATAATGTTGATATTTTACTATAATCGGAGGGGAACAAACACTCCGTTTCCACCGGCTAACTCTCAGTAGCGGCGTGGTGTCGCTGGCGACGACGGTTGACCTACGTAGCCGGGGGCGAGGAATCGTAAAGCACAAGGCGGGAAATTACAAAATTACACGAATGTTTATACCCCTGCAGATGGCTTCTCCGGAGTTCGATGACGGTGTCTCCTCGGCTCTCGGGCATCTCGCTTGTCGTCGTCAGGGCGCCTCATTGGCGTACCGTTGAACACGCGGTTGGAATCGTTGAAGTTCTGCATTTCGGGGGGGGGGGGGTCAAGTAGCTCTCGGTAACACTCAATGTTGCGCAAACGCCCGAACACCGGAAAAGCTCGGGTTCGACTGACTCGTCAGTCCCCTAATCGCGAGCCGGACGTTTTCTCTCTCGCTTGTTCTCTCCCCACCACTCACCTATCCGGCGGTCCTTGCTGCTCACCGCTGCGTCTACAAATCTATACAACATGAAATATCTAGCCAGGGTTGCGAGCCATGCTGGCTTATGACGGCACGACCGTCATAGTACAATCGAAGGATAATTAATATATGGTATTTTCCTTCGATAATGAATTTAAGTTAAGTTAAACCATTGTCAAATAGTACACCAAAACTCTTTGTTGCCTAAAAAAGACTTAAATTTCAAGAACGCAACGCTAGTTTCCCGGTTACCCTTAGGTACGTGATGATCAATACATAAATAGAACATAAAATGTACTAAAATATACTACTCATATTACAACGTTCCTATGTTGTAGTAACGAGTTTAAATTATAGTGAGCTCTTCTAACTCAGTCTTTGTCAATACCCTGTAAGTTAAGGGAGAAATGTTCCGAAGCACTTTGAGAATAGATTAAGCGCTCTATGTATCACTCAAGCGCTGGTTGCTCTTCTCTTGCAACCTCAGCGGCAGCGCTGTACGCAGTCATCATCACTACCAACGCCTGTTCGTTAGGTGGGTTACCGATTGATAAAAGCTCGGTTTTTAGTAAGAGGGAGTCGCATGGATAGGTGGAACAATGTTAATTCAAGCAATATTTCTGAGAGACAGTTTGACTTAAACGCGGAAAAATTAGGTCTCCTGCTGCACGAGAGCTGAGAACTCAGTTGGGTGAATGTCCAAAGCTATGAGAATCACACACATTTTTATGCCTTTAATATGTTTGCACGAAGGTTCTCAGATTAATAGAAGGAGCGCTAGGCAACTCATCCACGGACACTGCATGTGTCTTTTCGAATCAACGATCAGATTATCTATTCGTAAAGAGAACCCTTACTTCAGAGAAAATGTTTGATGCACACAGAAATTAGACAATGTATTAAAAATATAATCTAATCCGGACTCATCTGAGAATAGTACAATATTAAAATACAGCCCGAACATTGCAATCACGAATTCTTAAAATGCCGAAAAAATGTTTATTATTACAAAGATAGCATTTTTGTGTGTTATCGACTCAGAAAATAAACTAATATCTTCGCATAATGTTCCTGAAGATGCTGTACATGTAGTAGCTCAGAAAATTAATACATGTCGGATATGTTTGGGACTGATTAGCTCCGGTAAAGGTACTCTTGACGGTTGCGTAACAGTTCCGAGTTTGTTTTTTACCACCCCATTATATTTTATATTTATAATAATACTGTGCCCACATTATACTTCTAAAACATTTTTAGAAGAAGTAAAAATGTTTTAAATTATATGTAATAGATGTGTACTAAAAAATTGGCAACAGCAATTCAAATTAATATTTTCGATTATAAAATATTCACAATAATATGTATTAATTTTGTTTTTAGGCAACTATTGGCTCCCAATTTAGTACAGAAAGATTATTTAGCTGACGGCGCCGAACAAGTTTCTAAACAGGTATGTTGCCAGAATAACTAAATACTTTATTACCACAAGGTTAATGTTAAAACATTCATATCAAAACTTGTTTCAAGTGCCTTGTTCCATAAAAATGGTGGATTGCCTGAAAAAGAAAGAGATAAAGAATCTATCCTTGCATGTGACGTTGCCGGCCAATTAGACAGAGTTGTCCAAATTAACAACGAAGCCTATTTGGGTCTAACGACACGTGCCGAGTCCTACGCGCTTTCTATTTTATCACAATAATGTAGAATAATAACTACAGGTTGTTAAGATTCTAATTTTTTCGTTTATGTTTTTTATACACAAACTATAATATATATTCTTAAATTCAATAGCTGGTACAAAATGATTTTGATTGGCTTGGAATTTGAAACACGATAAAATTAAATAATTTCTGAACTTTTATTGGAATTTAATGAATTTAGCGATACAATTGAGAATTAGTCATAATGTTGTTATTTTAATTTTCAATGGCCATATTTGTTTCAGGAAATCGAACATTGTTATTATCATGGTACAGTCAAAGATTATCCTGGAGCTAGTGCAGCATTTCATACATGCAATGGCGTTAGTGGCGTAATCCATTTAGGAAACGAAACTTTCGTAATTCATCCGTTCTATGGAGGAGACATGTCGGTCAGTAACCATTCATTACATCATTTCATTAATGAAAAAGTAATGTTATTTTTTGATAAGATACTTATTAATAATAATTAAAAATGTTTTATTATATATGCAAAGAGTTTGCAAAGTTCAGAAATGATTCGATAACACACAACTAAGATTCGTATGATGTTTTACTTACATAACACTTGATTCCAAATAAAATTTGTCGCAATTTGAAAGATGAACACGTCAGGTAGAAAATATCGTGAGGGGGTCAATTTTTGTTTAACTTAGAGATTGAAGTCTATATAATTAAATTATAATCTAAGTAATAAAATTCAAGGTCACTTTTTAAAGCTTAATTAAAAATCGTAATCTTTTCGAAAATATATCTTTTTATGAATTGTATTACAAAATCACTTTTTTCGTAAAAATTTAGTGTATTAACTGATAATAAGAAAATTATTTCAAATAATAAATCTTATTTTTAATTATAAAAATCTAAAATAGATGTTATAATAATTTACAAACACGTTATTTGTTTATTATTTTCTAAATATTTATATGTTGCACACAAAAAGGCTAATAACTACAATTGTAAATTTAAACCGAGAAATTTATACCTTGAAAAGTAGCTACTAATTTTATAGCTTAAGAGCCATTTAGAATATTGTTGAAAATTAACCTATTTTTACGGTTGATATTTTGTTTAAAACAGAAAAATTTACAGTAAATCTGCTCTACATTATTTATAAAATTTGTTGTTTAAAAAAACGTAGGATTACGATCCAACTTTTATAAAGTTTTGGCCGTGACCCTTGCTTAAGCAACCAGAAGTGATCAGGAATTAGAGCTACGGCAGGGATACATTTTTTGGACCTTTTAAACTGTCTGATTCTATTATTTTCTCTAACATAGAGTTAGTTGCAGGGGTAAAAACAAACTTGTGCTGTCGATTTTTCACGTATATCGGTTATGAACTTTGATCTACGATTAGCACTCTAGTATCGTTTTAAAAATGATGGCCGATGCTTCTATCGGCAAGGCACTAAATGTTGACAGTTTGATAATTACGTTATCATTATTTTACAACAATATTGATAGGAAATTCTATTATTCATATTCATCTTTTGCAAAAAAGGATCACTATTCACTTTCGCTCTTTAGTTCTGCACATATAAAGAACGAATGAGAATAACGATACTTTTTTAGAATAGAAGAGTATCTCATATACGTAGCATTTTGAAAATTAATTTTTTAATTAGTTGTTTCTACTAAATTTATTACTATTATTTATTAATTATGTATATTTGATTTGTATTAACAATATTAATTACATGCATAATATTATAGTTTGAAATTAGAAAACTATATATACCACTCTCTTTTAGCAGAAACATCCACACGTTATATTTGAAGCCAGAACGAAAGCTAGTAAAGGCTGCGCTAATTCCGGAAGTTTAGAATGGGGTTCAAAAGCTCGTCGTCAAAAACATGTTATGAGCTTGAAAGATATCATTTCCAATCGACACCGAAGAGATGTTCGAGAAGTTGCAAAATACATTGAAACTGCAATTTTTATTGATAAAGCAATGGTAAAGTATTAATTTTTAGAAACGTATGCATATCAAATGTGTGTTATATGTATGTAATTTTAAAATATATTTTATATAAATTATATTTTATATGATCCGTATTTCACTTATATTTTAAGGGATATCACTACTCTAGGCATTTGAAACAATGACTTTTTTTAGCTTAAAGTATACTTTAGGGTCCCAAAAACAATATCCAAGAGGTTATTACAAATAATGTTAGCGCATATTTATACACATATGTGCTAACATCATTTGTGCTAGTTTTTTAAAGCTTGAAGAATTCAAAAGCGTATCATTGATACCAAGCGGATAATTAAATCTGGATAATTATATAAAATGTATCTAAATTAATAAATAAATAAAATAAATTAGTAAAAGTTATACGATATTGTATTATTACAGTTTGACAAACGAAATGGCAGTACAAGAGCAGAAGTGGTTCACGATATTATTCAAGTTGCAAATATAGCTGATTTGGTACGTGCGTTTAAAATATATAAAAATTATAATTGTTAAATAAATTATGAGTTAATGAAAACAAAATTCCATGCCAGGAAATCTTCTCTGACTACTAACATAAATTGAAACAAGAATACAAGTACACACAATTTCAGTTGTTTTTTTAACGATTGTGTTGTTCTTGCATACTCTTACTTTAACTGGTGAAATGTTATCCACATATTCACGAAATCAATAGGACCTAGTAGCTATTCACAACCATTTTTGATAAATATTTAATTAATACGATCAATTCACAATCACTCGATTTAAATGAATAATTCATATATATATATATATACATATGCAAGGATCGTAATCAGCAATATACGGAATACGCAGAATTACAAATAATTATTTTTATTCGATGGAACTAGCTTTGACTTGAAATTTTTAAGCTATTATCATATTAGTTTTAACAAATGTAAATGTAAATGTATGAATCTGAATTGTCGTTTATATAGTTCGTACATAATCATAACTCAATTTATTTGAGTCGCAGATAGAGAGACTATATACTGCTTTTTTTAGTATGTTTTATTATATGTATTAAGAAATCAAGCAATCCTATATACTTTTTTATTTTTGTTTAAACAATTTTTAATAGTACTCAAAGAGGTATGTTTAAAAAAACTTTTTCGTTGAGAACGTCAAATTCGATACATTTATCTATGTATCAAATGTATCTTTTATAATCCATTTAAATATATACCGAAAGTAGATAGGCTATAGGCATACTGGCTCATAGGCATTCTGGCTCACCCAGAGGTGAGCCAGTATCCCCCCTATGCTTTAACATGTGAGCTAGTATCCCCTGTATGCTTTAACATGTGAGCTAGTATCTCCTGTATGCTTTGACATGTGACGAGCTCAGGTCAGTTTTTTGAACACCTGTTCGTATCCCTTCTTTCTTTTACACGCCGCTCTCTGAAGCCCCCCGCTGGCAGACTTACGATACATGAGCATCTCCAGTTTGAAAAAAATAGTTTCGGAATCTCAATTTTTCACCAGATTTCCGAAAACCCGTCATAAATTTTCTAAAACGTATACTCATTTTCCCGTTTTAAAATCTTTTATCTAGAATCTCACATTCTAGCTTTTTTTATGTAAGCGAGCATATATGAACCTTTATGCCTTTAGTATTATCTACTTTTTTTTTATTTAGTAGTTTATGATTTAGGTAATATAAAAATAATAAAAGCGTTTTTTTCTTTTTTTTGTTCATGTTTTATTTGTTTATTTATTATTTTATTATGTATTACAATAATTATTAGACAAGTTTTTTTACATCTTCGCTGATGGGACTGTATTGTACAATACGATCATGCAAGATCAAACAGAATGCACTAGTATTAGTGGGTAACATTTGTTTCGATTCAAATTCTAAACGTATATCTACAGGAGCATTTTTCAGAGATTCATTTTGTCGTGAACAATCAATAACAATCAATGGAAATGAGTTAAATTCGGATTTTGTTAGTACTGGTTGTGGATCATGACCATAGTAACTTTTTTGAAAATTGACAAATATATCATAGAGAATAGAGTACTGATTGTTGTTTATGTCGAGATTTAAATTATTGTATGGATAATATTGCGAGTTTAAGAAAAGTTTCACATTATTAAGATCGCAATGTTCAAATCTACTTCCATTTGCAGTTTTTATATTCTTTTTCTTCGACTGCAATCCAAGAATAACAAAGCGTGGTTTTTCCAGTTGATTTGATGTTTTTACCCTCCAGACATGTTTATTTGTAGTTGGAAGAAGTGGATATTCAAATAATCCCCATGAGCGAAAGCACATAGAGATGGGATTATCTCTTCGAAGAAAATTTAACATCTGGATTTTTTGTTTGTCAGATGCAATAACATATGGCATTAACCACTTCATTTTTGTTATTTTTACTTTATAATCTTCGTATGTAGCTACTCCAGCAGATGCGATTCCTTCTTGAATGATTGACGCTCTTATGAGAATTAGTTCATGTTTCACATTTACAACAATTTTTTTATAGTCTTCAGCAAATCCTAAAATCATATGCAGAGGGATGTTGTCATCAAAATTACCATGATCATCCACAAGCGATCTGGCTGTTTCTTTATTGGCAACCCAGCCTGCGTTCTCAAGCATGTGACTCTGAGATGAATTAAAGGATACCCATCCTTTCATTAGACTGGTCATGCCAACATTTTTACATTTATCTATTTCCACAGCATTAATTTCATAACGAATTTCATCAAATAGATGACAAATTCCATTGTTAACAAATAAGTTTTAGCCAATGCTTCTCCATTTGGTTTTTATAATTTGCCACAAATGTCGATAGAACTACGTGATGGCAAAAGACATAAATCTTGATGCTGAATAGCAATTCGGATTTCATCGCTATTTTCAAAACTTATTGATGAGTAAGGTTGGTGTGCGTGTACTTCATAATGAGCAATAGACTCATCGAATACGACACCTGATTGAATGTTTAGAATTTCGTCCAGTTTTCTGGATGCAACAGAGAATTATACAGTTGAAGTTTTTCCACGAACTTTTAAGCCTAGACTTTTGAGGAACTGACTGCTTCGTCGTGTTAACGGTTTGAGTTTCTTTACTCGACTGTTGTCTAATCGACATGTTGGTTGGTTTATATGCACTTTCGAATTATAAACAATCCCCATTATACTGATTTGATGTGAAGTCTAATAGTAATTTGTTCTCCTCGAAAATTTACTAAATCTCCATCCTAATCAACAATTCGAATTTGAAGATGATCTATACACTTGACGTTGAGTGGTAGATATATAACGTGTGATGGAACCTCTACAATTTTATAACCTGTAGGTACTCTGGGGAAGAATTCGTGGATTGTATGAACTTTTTTATTGTTGATGTATGTACCTGAAGTGATGTTGCATTCTACTCTTAGTGCAGTTATTTTTAATATTTTTACAGGCACATCAGAGCTATGTTGAATTTTTTCTTTGAGAATGCAAGTTGTAAAGCCAAGGAGACGACCAATAGAGTTAGGAGGTGTAAAATCTACAGGCTTACTACATTTTATTTCACTTCTCAAAGTATTGTTGTTAGCTTTCAAAGAAAATTCTATTCCTTTTGATTTCAAAGCTACTTGAAAAAAATTGTTTAAAGCATCAATTTCGTAACTACCTGTAGGAATAGTTATTGTCGTATTTCCAATTATATGAAGTTTATTATTTGTATGATCAACATTGGGAAACTTCCATGACTGTTGGAAAGGGAATGAAACCATTCGTTTATTTTCTTCTCTTTTATAGTTGGTTGCTTAAGAATTTGAGACATAAATGTCCACAGACGAATGTGTTGAAAATTTGATATCTTTTATATTTGTATTTCACTTCTTTCACATTAAAGTATAACATGAGATCTGCGGGTGGATTCAGATCACCAAAACAATCAAAATATGTGACATCTTTACCATTTTTTCGATAACACGCCCAATGTGTACCATTATTTTGAAAATCATCCAAATTAATTATTGCAGTTTTATTACGCCATGGACCATTAGAGGGTAAATTATTTCTCATAAAAACACCTCGAAAATTTGGTATTTTCAATTTTCTTGCATATTTATAAGATCATAGTCAGTCAATGCATGATTTGGTAAAGTTTTTTTTCTTTCAAACCATATCCAATGGGAGGTTTTATAAATAATCCCATTCCATTTTTGTATGGTTTAAGAAGAGACCTTTGCCAAGAGCTATAGCTTCCATAGTCTTATTATGCCTCATACTTTCTTCATAATTCGTTTGCGCATTAGAAAATATTTTGAGATTTAGAAAATAAACGTCTCTGTAATGTGGGAAAACCAAATCATCCTAATGATGCCATTAGTTTGCATTCACTAAGCGTAATTCTACAGCATGAAGTCGATTATTTATCTAAGAAAATGATTGAAATTGCTAAAATTGCACGAGAAACTGAGGAGAAAGCTGAAAAATGCAAACAAAGACATTTTGTTTGCAGCATCACATAATTTATTGAAAAATTCTTCGTCTTGTAACATTGCTGATGAAATCTTCTGTGGGAAGAAGATTTGAAAAGTAGCATCAAAATTAGCAACAATCTTCATCTCATATCTTGTTTTTACTTCTTTTAATGAAGTAACCATGTATGAGCGATTTTTTTCCAAGTCCGCTACTTTTTTCCTTGGTAGGAATTCACATTCAGCAATTTTGATGAGAGCAGATAGATCCATGCTGAAAATACAACAAAGTTTATTATTAGATTAATCAATAATTTCTAAACAGAAATTATCTTTATGTATATATTTTTAGTCAATTGAAACTTACTTAGATGAGTCTTGGTTTTTTTGAGGATTAGTGGAGTTTTCCAGATTTTCGATTGCTCGAATGTGGTCCTCATCCAGATGCATGGCTTCATATAACCATTCCCCCTCCATATCGTCTACTCCCTCTACTGCTTCTTGTAAAATGTCCCTTTTTTTCACGTGTCAAGTTACTCCATTCGTTCATCAATTCCCCCACCAAGTCATATTCAATATCAATTGGTTCATGATTTTCGTTCCTCTCATTGGATGATTTTTCCCCCACTTCACGATTCTTTGGTGATCTGTCATTGGTCTGCTCCATCCCCTCTACTTGCATCGATCTTTGCGCCATCTGTTCTTCTGTAATTCTATAATGTCCCCAAGGAAGAGTGTCCGTACTTTGGGGCAATAATGACCTTTTATCATCGTAAGGACTTAGAGCAATTTTTGTTTGTTTTTCCGTATGTACAACGTGCAATTTTGATCGAATATTGCACTGATCTCGTTTTACAATAACAAAATCCTCAAGATATCTGCGATAGTCTTCAAATGATATTGTTTTTTTAACAACATTTGATTTAATACCTTTAGCCTTTTTCACAGTGGGACCTCCATCGACTAAAATACTGTACATTTTACTTCGTAAACCAACAAATTCGGTCATGATCTTTCCACAACATTCATCCTTCATTAATCCAAAAACCTTCTTGTTCATGCATGGAATTCCATACTGGTTGTTTTCATCATAATCTGAAGTATCAAATCGATGAATGTCTTTTTTCATAATTTTATACATGTCATGATCTTCAACTTCATATATCAAACTGTATGTATCAGTTGTCAAAAAAAAATCAGTATAGCGTAGTTTACACTTTTCCCCTACTCCTTGTTTCATATAGGAATAATGAAACTCATAAACTAATGTCTGATAAATCGAGGATGCATAGACCGACATATATTGGGTTTTTAATTGTAACACTTGTTCTTTTCATCTGAATGGCCATTAAATTTTCATAAAAAATAGCACAACTATGGAAATTTGGTAGTGCAATGCGTGCTTCTGCTCCATATCTACCTGTGAATTTGTTTACCAATCGCACGTCTATTCGAGATCGCTCTCTCTCTCTCAATACATTTTCCATAGACTTCATTGATTAAAAGTTTGTAAAAAATTTTTCAAATTCATTTTTAGACTGTTTTCTCTTCTCAGTATTCAATTCCACATAAGGTTTGACCCATGGTTTTTGTTCAAAACTTAAAATTCTATGAACTTTTTTTAATCGAAGACCATTACCCATTGCTTGTTTAAGTGCTCTGTAATGAATCGCATATCTCTTTTTATCTTCTAAAGTGGTGAGAAGTTTCTTCTGTTTTGCGCCAGGTGGTGCAAGATGTTGTGCACAGAATGGTAAATCACGATGTTCGTCATGTATTTCTTCAGGATACTCCAAGTCTACTTCAGCAAAGTAGCCAATATCAGAATCAGATGGTGCATTGTAGAAATCAGGATTTGACTCATACTCAATCCATTTGAATTTTCCAATCGGCAAATGTTGAACCATTGCCCATCCATAAAGATTGTTAATATCATAATATAAGAGAGTCTTTGTTTTCTGATTTTCATCGTATGATTAGCCCATGTATGGATTGTTTGCTTTGGCATAGCGATTGCAACATTGACTGATTCCTCCACGCATGCCCGATTCAATAAACATAAGCATATCGATGTCTGTAAGAAGTTCCAATTCTACCTTGGTCATTTTTAGAGCTGCTGAAAATGTTAATCCTGGAGAAGTGTAAAAATGAGCTGGACATAAGTCATATGCTTTCAAAGAAGTTTCTCGAAAACTTTCAAAAACATCAGCCAATAGTAGAACGTCTGTTTTCAAATACTAATCCGAATATTCATCTAATGTTTTTACATTAAACTTCTCCCATACTTGAACTGCCTGATTATAATCTTCGTTACTAATGTGCAAGTCAGTTAGTTTTTTATAAAATTCATTTTTTTCTGGTAGATTTGTGCACGTCAGCTTATCCAAATCATCTACAAAATCGTAAGGAAATATTCCTTTTCTTCTGAGCAGATCTATTTTTTCATCTTTAACACCATCTAATTTAAATTCTCTTATAGCTATTGGTACATTTTCTAAATAGGATGCCAATTTTTCCAATGAGGATGGTAGAAATCACCATGAATCCATGAATCTAAAACTTATATCACAATCATCTATATAATTTGTGAAAGAAATATATTTCTCCTTATTATATGGTATCAAACTAACTCGTCCTGGTAGTAATGATGATGTAGCAATCTCTTTCAAAATGAAATGAGTATCATAATTGAATTATGAAAAATTACTGGAATGAATCTAGAATCATTGTAATTCAAATTGCTTGAATTATGAGCTAAAGAATTATGAGAAACTAAAGAGAAAAATAGCTTTTTTTTAGTTTTGTTATATGTAATGTATATTTAACTATTAAAAAGAAAAAAAAACATACCGTCCTGTCAGATGACAATGGTCTCGCACTGTAAGTTCTTCACCTTGTATTGGTTTTCGACAAATATGACAAACGTTTAGTAGATCAATTTTTTTACTAATTGACTTCAATTCTTGAACAAACCATTCGGCTGGTGATTTATCATTGTCAGTTTTTTGTCTGTATAACTTGTAGTTGCACAAATTATTATCGAAGCTACACTTTGTATAGTATCCAATGCTGAAAGCTTCATGACGTTGAAAAACATTTTCATTGTCTGTAGGTTTTAATAAACATTCAAAATCAGCATAAATTACAAAGGGAACTTTTTCACTCTTTTTATAATCTTCAAATTTGAGAATCTTATTTTTTATAGCGGGTAGATTAATTCGACAATTATTAATGATTTTGCAATCATTTTCACGAACTTTTAACTTATCTTTGTTATAAAAAATTTGTAAACACCTTTCAAAATGATGAGATTTCTTATTTGATTTTGATATTTGGGAATGGAGCAATCTTGATAAACATTTAATCCAAACATAATGATATTTTGGCAAACAATCATTATCATCATCATGATTATTTTCTTCATGTTCGTCTATGTAAAAATCTTGAACTATAAGAAGATTTACATGTTTTTTCGTCTTTGCTGCTGTAATATGACAAGGTGACACCTCATACTTTGCACTAAACAATCTTAGCATGTAAACATTTACTGAAATATTATTCAGTTTTTCAAATTTTGAAATATCTTTTAGTTTTACTGGAAATTCAATGTCACTAAAGTTTAACTTGTCCTCATGTTGACGATATTGACTTACTCGATTGCTATTCTTTTCACAAGGATATAATGCAGAGAGTATTGCATACTTGAAGCACTGGTTGTCATTGTTTTGAACATTAACACACGCTTTTTTGCTTTCTATAAACCTTGGAAGAGGTATATAAAAATTTCCTTTGATTAGTGAATATTTTTTTATATTTATACACAAACTTATAATACTCTTCAATGTCCAATCCGAATTTTTATCTTGAAATTCTTCTAGTTGAGTACGAATAGTCTCTTGAATGTTATCATTGAACCATTCCTCTAAATCGGTTGACATATAAATTGTAGCACTTTCACTTGTGAAATACTTAATATTAGTTTTTTCTTCCTCATTGATGAACATAAAAATTCTGCGATAAAATCAGAATTGGCTTTTATTGGACTAAACTCTTTTAGACTAGCTTGAATCTTTTCTATGAATAGTTTTTGAGCATCTTTCGAGAAACTCAATATGTCAACATGTTTTAGATTAATAACAACACCAGTTCTTATACGATTTTTGAAAGCTGACTCAACATCACGCCATTCAACATTAACTTCACTTTCTCTTATATCTATACTTCCACCTTGATGAAGATGATTTTCAAGTTCAACTTCCACACACGAAAGATGTATCATACATGTTTGACACTTTTGTTTCTCTCCTCTTGTGAGATTAGTTTTATTAATTTTTCAGTCAACTCTTTAATTGTTGACTTGCACACATCTAGCCAATAATGTATATCAGCTCTACTTAAATCGGTTACATTATGTAAAGTATCCCGAAGTACATTGAACTAGACGTTCAAAAAGATCAATTGTTGCCATTGTACTTATTTACTATTTTCGATGAAATGTAAAAAATAAACTAACATCGATAGAGAAAATCTTGCTTTTTATAGGTAAAAAATCAATGAAATGAGGGAGGTGGAAATTTTTTATTGACCGATAGTAATCAGGAAGAGTGCACACGCGAGAGAAACAATTTTCAATCTTGACGGGTGAGAGGGGGTGGGGTAGCTTTCTTCCTTTACAAAAGGAGAAGAGGGAGATTTTCAGAAATTGTAGGTTAAAGAGGAGAGGGATGTTTTAACCTTATCCAAAGGAGAAGAGGGTGGAGGGAGTTTTCAGCCTTAACCGGAGGAGAGGGAGATTTTCTCCTTTTTTTTAACCAATAGAAAAGAGGAAGGAGATTGTGTTTTTTTAAACCAATCATAAGTGAACATCAAGTATAAATGCTTGTACAAATCGACTTGAATTTTTAATTTCACCTCATTCTACAAAAAAATCATCTCAAAGTGAATAATGGCTAGAACTCGCGACTACGACTTATTATTTAAAAATGCTATATTTCAATTTGAAGAAGAGAATATTTACATTTGTGATATTCAAGGATTTCAACGATTAGCTGAAGATAGATTTATTTTCAAAGAAGTTAGTTTTCTAAATATAAGTAAAACTGCTTTATCGATCGCTTATCTCTTCAAGCCCCCTTTTGCTTGGGAAGAATTGACTGAAGAAGAAAAATGTATGACTCAATGGATAGAAAGAAGTCATCATGGAATCGAATGGGATACAGGAGATATTCCATATGATAGACTTCATCATATTTTTCATTTATTAACACAATTTATTACCATAACTGTTTACCATAATACTATTTACCATAACTGTGGTGTTAGTGCGTGAGAGAAAAAGATAGAGGATGCTGATCAAAGGCAGAATGTCGTCCGAATGTAAGTAGCGCTCGGCACTTTACTTTTGTAAAGAAGTGATCATCGCTGTTGAATTTAAGCAGGTCAAAGGATAATAAATTAAACACTGATTGTACCTGTCTTACCCGTGCTTTATTTGAACACTACTGATCATGCAAAATAACTATAATTCATAAATATAATACAACTCGTATGTGCGAGCAACGTGCTCGCACATACGATGACTGGTGAAGAAAAAGGAACAAACCAGATGGTAAAACAGACAATATGAAATGAACTCCCTCTGATGTTCTTTAGTCTAATACATCTTTCTCAATCTGTCTTAGGTTCAAGTACATCTAATCTTTCAACAATCGCGAGGACCAGTTACGTGTTGGTGCAGCGGCACCAAGATAACGCGCGAATTTCTACCTTCTAGCGCGCGCGCCGGTTCATAGTTGAATGCATCATTATTATATCATGCGCCCTCAGTATTTCTGATTATTTAATATCTGAATAATGAATATATGATCTTGTTTTTTCGAGAAAAGATAACGCTTATTTTTTCATTTAACTAATTCCTTCTCCTAACAAACTCCCTCAAATACCGCCGCCTCCGCGGGCATTTCGGCATTAATCAATTGTTGATTTGCCCTTAATAAAAGCGCATCACCTGAACATCCGGGAGAAGCTGCTGTGCGGTACGACAGCAGACCTGAGCAATTCGTTTGCTCAAACACCAGGTACATCTTCCCTGGTGTTATACACGAGGTAAGAAGCACCCAGTTACATGAGAGACTAGATGATTGGGGGGGGGGGGGAGGATCTTAGAAGATTAGACATTTGTCCAAAATAGGAAATGTTAGATGAAAAAGACGGCAATTCTTGCTAATTACATTCTGCATTTTCTATGACGACTGTAACATGTATCAAATTATGAACATTCAATGTTAAAAATGAAGGCTGATAAATGATTATAGCATCATCTACAAATTTTTGTAGGTTGAACCTTGCTTGTTGTTTAAAAGTATCAACTTTTTTTCCGCAGAATATGCTACAGTAAACTGACATTAACTAAAAATAGTCATATATTTCTTATATTTCGTATTACATTCTTTTCATACAAACTTCTTGAGCAAAAAGAAAGAAGCTTATACTGCAAAAAACATAAATTCAACAGCTTTGTAGTTTACAAAATCAATTATCGTATACATTTTTCTTATAAACTCATCAGGTATATCCTGATGTATCTGCTGTGACGTGGTTATTCCTCCCTCATGGGGTTTGTCGCGGCGTCGACAAATCTCCTCGTGCTCGACCTTCCTGGACTAGCTCAGAATACTCCGTCGATAACGGACCGCGGAGAGGGTCGGGATTTGCCGAGCTCGTGGGCCTCCTGCCTCCTCTCTTCTGTATTTCTTTCGGGAATACGGCACATCCGCCGTTACCCCATTTATTGCTACGCGATTCGATTTACACGCCTCTCCGAGGCTGTCACTTTCTTGGCCGCGTCGTTGTATGTGCGGCCGATCGATCGCGCGAGTTTCGGTCGCGAGAGAGAGAGAGAAAGAGTATCGATACGCTCACGAATTCTGGTCTAATTCGTCGCCTTGTGGCCGCGTTTGCTGCTTCCGCGGTGGTCGCTCTGCCCCTCTTCGTCTGCTCTCTCAAGGTCGGCGATGGGCGGTTGCTTCGCCTTTCGCCCTTTTCAACGGGCCGGTGAAATCCAGCCACTCGCCTGAAGCCCCTCAGTGTCTGGGCCTTGGGCGGCTTGCACTTCTTTGCTCCGGCACTGTGAGTCGGAGAAGACGTCCGCTCGCATTCCTGTCTGGTCGGGAAGAGAGTGTGCCAACACTCTGCTGTCCTATTTGGGGTTTTCCTCATATCGGGGATTCTCTCCCCGCTACCCCTTTCCGCTTCCCTCTCTCTCGGTATATTTGTTCGCCGTTTATATTTCGCGGCTTCGCGCGCGGCCTCTGCGCTCAATATGTCACTCGCTGTGTGTGTTCGTGCGCGTATGTAACGCGCTCGTATGCGCTGGGCGTTCTCGAACGCCTTGTCGCACTCAGCGTTGGGTTTAGAATTATGTCAACATGGCGTCGATTTTGGCTTACTCCTAGATTTGGAACTAGATGCATGTATATATGTTGAAAGCCATCGCACCGATACACCGATTTGACGAAATTATGTATCTAGAACTATTCATATTTACAAAGCAAACGCAAATTAAAACAGACGGAAGTAAAAAAGAGTTACAAACTCTCCTCCACGTTTTTATATCTTTATATCTATATTACACTCGGTAGTTTGCCTTAAAATTGAAAATATATTTTATATAATATTTCTAATTCATGTACGTCATTTTTTAAAAATATTTACGTATATTTTAATATAATTTTTCAGTACTTTCGCACACTTAATACAAGAGTGTCGGTTGTTTACATTGAAACATGGCAGGGAGGAAATCAAATATTAATAGACAAACACACAGATATTAGCCGAGCATTACTCAATTTTAACGATTATAAAACAAGAAATAGGTTTCAAATTTCTCACGATACCGCCCAATTACTAACGTAAGTATACTTTGTTCATGATTTAATTTATACTTAAAAAATTGTTCGAAATAATCATAAATTTTAAAGACTCTATTGTACATATATTTTTCCAATATTAACATTTTCTTATGCAAAAGATTTACCAATAATAATTGGCTCATTTACCAATTAATTTTTTAAAATGATAAATAACAAAAAATATTAAAAGTCAAGGGACTTGGTGGTAGCAAGTCCAGACTTTGAATTACTTTCACGGGAGTTTTTACAGTGTATTTCATAACGAAGTTACTCTTTGCGTGAGGATGAAATTCGCAGAACTCTTCGATTCGATGTTTCTGTCTTAATTTATCGACCGATTGTTAGGACCCTACAGAGGGACTTATTGAGGGACTATTTGCGACTTATTTGCAAAATTTCAGAAAGAGTATGCCTGCATACAATCGCGATTGATCGAATGAAGTTGCATTTTTAAATAGAGTTTATATTACATGTCGCACAGAAGATATGGCTCATCTAGCTCAGAAAATAGTTGCCACAACAGTACGCTACTGTAGAGTCGGCATGGAACAGGAACAGTAATATCAGACTGCACTGTTTGTAGTAAAATTAAGTATATTTCTAACTAGAAGGTGTGAATATTGATCGGTAACGCCGCGGATAGGGCCACGCGTAAGTACGCGTATTTCGTTAGCTGTTACTGATTTTCTCTTTCTATTTCTACACGGCGTTCTGCTCGACGTTGTGCTCAACAATATGCATCTTTTATATATTTTGTACATGTTAATGCCTGGATAGAACGTATGACGTGTATGTGTACACATTACACAAGACAACCATTATAATACATAAAGATTGTCATAAACGCAATGGGAGCGAGTGAAAAAGTATTTATCCGATTTGAGATGTGTTCATTTATGTACATGCCTAAAATGGCTTATAGAACATTTTCGTTTTATCACGTAATGATTTTTAGAAGATTGAGAAAAAGAATTCTGGCTAAGATCGTCGCTAATCGCAATATCATCATCGTCATACTTTATCACCGCACATATATATGATAAGTGTCAGTATTTCATAAATCTTTGTAGTGATTTATGAACTTATACTTCATAAAAAACATTCAATAAAAACTTCAATAAAAAAATTAGCTAATGTGATTCAAATTTTCGAACGCTCGAATTACTACTTATTTCATCAAGTGAAATAATCATAGAGGTAGCCTTCGAGGACACATCGCTTATTTGTCTATAACTTAAAGATGAGTTATAGAAAAATAATAAACTTTATAATCTGTTACACTGAATTTTCACATGAATTAAAATACATCAAGTAACTAAAATGACATGTGAATCAAGCTTCTAAATGTATAATGAATAGTTTAGTTCAATAAGATTAGTTTATTTTTATAAGGTTACAAGTTATAGGATCGTGGAAAATATAAAATGCGTAAATAGACAAGTTACAATTATGAGTCGTCATCTAGATTAATTAAATAGTTCTAAATCTATTTTTATATTATTTTGATGTCATAACACTTATAAGAATAAGTTTCTCATAATTTAATAGAAAAAACTAGTAAAACCCGTTGAATTCAAATGTTTATTTGTAAGTCATGTAGTTATCTACTTATTTATGAATGAGAATATATTAGCAAAATTAAAAACTTTTTCCTTCAGTCGTGCTATTTAATAAAATGATCAAACTTTCCTCCTTGAGAAAGCACATCAATATAACTCAAATTATATTTTGCATCACATTTTTTAAATAAGAGTAACCGTCTTCATTTAATTTGTGAACGTCTCAAACGCTCTAAAAATTTAATCATGTCATTTTCTTTTCAGCGGTGAAAGTTTTTCTGGAGGAGAATCTGGCATCGCTGTACCTGATACCGTGTGCAGTCAAAAGTCTGTTGGTATTAGTGTTGATCTCAATCCATACGAACCACATCTACTTGCTGGTACCATGGCACATATGATCGGTCATAATATTGGCATGTCACATGACGATGGCAGTAAGTAAAGATTGTGATTGTGAATAAACATATAACAAGTAAAATAGTATTCAAAAGTTATATGAGATATATTCTTCTAACTTAACAATTAATAATTCAGCCAAATAAGATTAATTATGTTTGCTTAGAAAAATAGTAACCAAAAGTTATATATTTTTCTAAGCTAACAATTAATAATTCAGCTGCACAAAATTTATAACAGTCAACTAGCGCGAAAGCACAGACGCAAATAAAGGAACTTTTTTATAAAACTATAATAATTATGTATTAGATGCGCAACTAAGTTCCCGCTGTTTCAGAAGAGATGTCTCCAGCAGTAAGTGTAATCGATTGTGACATATCAAAAACGTCTTGAAATCAAGGTTATACGTAGAGTGAATAAACTGCTTTGACACATTAGTGATTTTGTTTTTGCGTCATATACTTTTGGTTGTCCGAATATGTCTGATTTGTCATATGCGAGACAATACTTGTAATATTTTAAATACATATCTAAAGGCAATCGCCTGACTCCTCCCTGTACCTTCTGCAGAATCTTAGAATTATAAAGATACAAACTCCTCTGATAATTTCTAAATATATGTAATAAAATCGTATAATTATTACAATTTTTTACAGGATCTGAGTGCCGGTGTCATGATTGGCATGGATGTATAATGGCTCAATCGATAGTTGGTTTGGAAAACGTTCAACCATATAAATTTTCTGAATGCAGTAAATCGGATTATATAGGAGCTTTTAAGGATGGAAAAGACGTTTGTCTATTAAATAAACCCAATGAAGTGAGTATGTTAATGCAATCGATAAAAGGCATCTCAAGTATGACATTATAATGTATGTGTTGATACCTATGTAAAATACCTGATAATTTCTCTTTATCCGTCGATGTAGTAGTGTTAGAGGACGGTGAATATTACGGTTGGGCAGTGTCTGCTTCGTCTCTAACTATTAATAGTAGTTTATTGCCATCCTTCTGAAAACAAACGAGTTGAAATTTTTAAATATACTAGATTGAGATACTGAGAGTTTGGCATTATAACTGAAAATGCCTATTATATAGTTTTACACGAAACATGTTATTCCTTATTTTATGTACACTTTTATGACACTTTCACTATAACTGACATTTTAATATTTTTTCTTCAATCACAAACTCTTCCTATTTTTTAATATCGCTCACTGTTAATGTTTTAATTCATGATTTGTATCTTTATTATATTTGCATAAGCTCTAACATCAAAAAGCACAATACTTTGGGTTTATGGTGTCAATCCTCAACGTCTGTTGCATACCGCAGATAAACGTATGCATACTTCTTAACATAGAAAATACTTAAATTAGATATAATATGTCAGTATTTGCAAATATATACGTTAAATACCCCATTATATTTAGCGCACGTGATAGGGTTTAGTGTACTATGTAGTACGCAGAATGTAATGTATTACATTCTGCGTCTCTCACCGTACTTAATTAATCTGTAGTTCAAAGTTGAGGCCTTAAAAATAATAATATAATACCTTTTTTGTATAAAGTATAAGGTGAGCGGTAAGCAGCACCTGTGCTTCCTGCATTCGCATCGAATATGATTTTTATAAATTTGTTCGTATGAATTATGATTTATAACATTTCATTTGTATGGTATCCTAGCGTAAAAAATCAACTGGTAGATTTCTCACTAACTGGGAGGCAATAATTTTAATAGATTACTAATAGATTTCAAACTCTTTAATATTGTATAGAGTGCACACAACACTCAAGGACTTGAAATGTAATATAAATTTATAAATTTATTATAAATTTTTAAAAAAGTATTCACTATTGTGCTGTCCTATAATTTCACGATTGTCTCTAGCACAGTTACCTTTGGTGCTAAAGAATCAATAAAGAAATAGGTTTTGTAGATAGTGATTCAATGAATACGAGATAGGAAAAATATTGGTTACACTTATAAAGGTAGGCGTTTAGTTAAATTATGGGTGTTCTAGTTTGTTCAAGACACAATATTTTACCACAACATAAGATTATGTAAATTTCTCGAGGAGAGGAAAAGATCACAAATGGAAAAATGGCGCGTATAAATCACATATTATTATATAACTGGATTATCTCACAATTGAACTATCTGATATAATAATAAAACTAGACTACGTAGAAGGGAATGATTATTGTGTACCGATCAGGCCATTAGTTATTTTTTGACTTGGCGCAGCCTAGCGTCTTACGGCCGTCATTAGTACTAATGTCTGCTATTGCGTGAGTTTTCGATCAATAGGCGCTTTGATTTAAACACGAGCGAGCTACGTGGGTGGGTACGACAAACAATCCCTTGACTTTTGCGATATCCGCAGTACCAAGAAAGAAAGGCACGCTCGCCAGTACTTAAAGAGTTTATTGGTAACGTTTGCATTGTTGTCGACGTGGACGCACCACGGATGCCTTCTTAACTCGATTTTTGAACATCTCTGCTCTGATGTAGTTCTTCCCGGTTTCAGGTGGTTTGTCTGTCACAAATTCGGTCTGTGCTGACTTACATGCTATCGGTTGATGCTATCGTCGAGATTCAGTGTAGCTTCGCTTTATGTATTTCTTTCTCACGTTATTGATATCGCGGGTTCGCGCACGGCTTTACGTGCGACTTCCGCCGTTTCGACATATATTTCACCGCACGTGTATGTGTGAGAACAGCGCGTGAGTATGTTGTTTATTTATGAAACGTATCGTCGCAGTATAATAGTGCAAGTATCGATACACACTACAAACTGTTTTGAATAATATTAATATTAACTATGAAAATACCTCTTTATAATGCAGAATCACTTAAACAACACTGACCGGTTAAACAGATATTTGGAAATGTTTAAGCTTAAGTCTGGCAATAAATTTTATTGGTTATTCTACTATAGATTCAAGGCACATAATAGATAAGATGAATACTTTTGAGAAATCTAAACCATCTATTCATTTTTACTAATTTTGTAATTGAAAATGATTCTCGACCTATAACACATCGTATATTCTAACGTGAGAGTTTTAATTGTAATGCTTGTGTCATCAAATGAAAATAAAAAATTTCCTTAAGTTTTCTCTTTAAAGATTATCTAAAAATCTTTTATTGTAATTTCTTATTTATAGCTAGAAGTAAGAAGATTATGTGGAAACAGGGTAATTGATGAAGATGAACAATGTGACTGTGGCACTATCGATGAATGCCAGAATCTTGATCCTTGCTGTGATCCTATAACCTGTAAATTGACTAGAGAAGCTGAGTGTGCGTCTGGACCATGCTGTCAAAATTGTAAAGTAAGTGTATCATAACAATACAGTATAAATAAGTTTGAATTAAATTGAAGTATTCTTGAGAATAATATCTCAATGTACAAGCATCGATATTTTGTATTGACTACTGAGTGGAAAAAGCCGGTAACTGATACCAAATTGGTTAGTTTTCGTAGTGTACCTGAAATTCCAGCTTTTCCACTTAACAGGTAATGTATAATTATTGAATGATCAATATTAAATATTATCGCATCTTTTCTTCAGTTCTCTAAATAGTAATTATTAGTTTATAGTTATTGAACAGTACACTGTTTTATAAATATTCTAAAATCTATACCATCTTCTACTATTACTTTCACCTTGTTCTTCTATAACTCATAGAAAGGGAAACTGAAAATTGAAATTTAACCAAAAAATATGCAATAATATATAATTAGTAGTTTACGACAGGTTATTTTTGACTGTCTTAGAAAACATTTTGTTTATAATTTCACTTATATTACATAGCCGCTAAAATATTTTTATAGCGTCAGAGAATCAATGAACAATTATTTTAATTGATTAAAAACAAAAATTTCTTAATTTAAAAAAGATTATAATAACTACGAAACAAAATGATATTCTCTTTTTAAAATAGATATTGGGGTTACGGAAGTATATTAATTTTCAATATTTCATTGTCATTTCCGTATCTTTTTTACATTGTGATTTGTAGCAAAATTACTTTTAGATTTAAGAATATTGTGACGTAGTGAAAGATTGTAAATTTAAAATTAGTTAATCCAAAATAATTGATGTACATTTTTTATTACTAGGAAACTCATATGCAATTCGTAACAGTAAAAAAGCGTCATCGAGAACTTAAACAACGACCGGCGGACGCCATAAAATTGGGTCTCTTTCTTTCTCTCACTAATTTTCATGTTTACGAAGACTCTCTCTCTCTCTCTCTCTCTCACTCTCTCAAAACTCTCTAATTCATTAGCTGCTCCTTGGGGCTGTCAGGAAGTGCTTATTATTCTTTAATCAATAATTAAATACAAATAAAGTAATTTGTTTCTCATGTGTGATAGCTTCAGTTTACGGTATCGTCGTTTTTACCTGGAATGCGAAATTCCCGCAATTTACATAAGTTACGGAAGAATGTTTTTTATGATGAACAAATTTTTTTCGAGATTTAAACCGTGCAATGAAGAAAAAAATCAGTAACTGACAATTTCTGAAATCGATTCCAGTTGTATTCCAGATATATCTGTGACAAGGATGCCGATTCCAGATATGTACCTTTGGTTTGCAAAGAATATTACACTGAGATCGTGAAAGCACGTACAACAGAAAGCTTAGTAAAAACATTAACAATTATCACATGAAATTATTACATATAGGTTTGAATAATATATTTTAATTATTAAGAGTAAATATATAATAAGCATTAATATTCTAAAATAACGATGATATATCAATGATATATGGTAACTCTAGTTGAGAGGGAAATCTAACGAATTTTCAATTCCTAATGAAACAGTGAGAAATACAGTTCTACAATTATTCAAAAATATTATTTATTATATTAGAAACTACAATTTAATTGAAGAAATGCACCGAACAGAAACTATATTTCAAAATATTTTTGAGAATTTGAGATCTATCAAGAATGTTTATATAAAAAATATTGAATCTTTATAGTGGTAGGAATCGGCAGCTAAAAATATTGAATTTATTATAGTAAGATATATTTCTTAATCTATGATTATAAAGCCACACGTTGTGATAATTGATAATTGTTACAGGTCCCAGTCAAGGGAGAAAGGAGATAAGCATAAGGTAAGAAAGAGATAGAGAGAGGTACCTCGTAATTGCATCACGCCCAGCGTTGGGTCGAGAATTATGTCAACATGGCGTATTCCTAAATTTTGGTAACTAGATGCATAAAGCCATCGCACCGATACGCCGATTTGCCGAAATCATGCATCTAGAACTGTTCATATTTCGTGGTTGAGCAGAAAATGTACACTACTGGAATACAAGTTTTGGCGACGTCTGCTACTGTGTTGGTATACGGTAAGCCTTGAAAAGGAGAATAAAACGTAATTTTAAATCAATACTTTAAAATTAATTAACTCAAAATTACGTTTTATTCTCCTTTTCAAGGTTCTAGATGCATGATTTCGGCAAATCGGCGTATCGGTGCGATGGCTTTATGCATCTAGTTACCAAAATCTAGGAATACGCCATGTTGACATAATTCTCGACCCAACGCTGATCACGCCGCAGTCAGATTTATCTCGACCAGTAAATACTCTGTACACGTACGCGATTTATTATTGCCTCTTCGTGAGACTCATGATTAGCGTGCTTTAAAAGTGCCTCTCTCTAATTCTTTTGCCAGTGCCTTTTCCGTTTCTCCTAATAGGCCAGGAGAATTACACTTCGTACTGCATGTTGCTTGAAAAGAGTTATTTTTTTGTGGATTATGGTCGGAAATTTTATTTAGAATAAGAATTAAACTTCCCTTCGGGTCAAAACTCTGTGGGAACTACAGAAAAAATCAAGATCTGAAAAAAGTCGAAAATATGCATATTTTCAGACATTTTTCTTAATAGTTTTGAAAGTACGCGATTTAGAGAAAAAGCGTGTGGTACTAAAATTATTCACTAATAAATTCTCTACAAGATAGAAAAAAATAGAGTGCGTAAATACAAAATTTACATTGTAAATGAACCTAAACCTAGAGCGATAAAGTGAAAAATTGCAAGAATTTTTAGATGTTTATTATACAAGTAATCATTAATCAATGATTCCATCCTTTTTAACGTTCATGCTTTAAAGTAATGCAAATCGAAATCTCGAAACCCGATGTAAATCGGATCAATGGTTTAGCCATGACATAATAATTAATTTACCTTTGCTTGAAATAACATCACTTTTTTTTATTAACATAAAGTAAAAAGTTATTTAGCAACATTTAGCACGACTTTATAAAATCGAAAAAATTTTGTCTTTATAAACAATTTGAGTATATTAACAATTATTGGAGTGTCGAAAATGTTTTAAAGCGGTATCAATGTTCTTGAAAAATTCCTTCAATTCCATAAAAAATATTGAAATTTGTCAAATATATTCTGAGATATCAGAGGCCAAATATTCGAAGCATAAGCTGCTATTACATGGGATACAGAAAAATTTCAAAAGACAGTTTGGTAATGTTTTGTGAGATCATTTTAAAGGCGTGTATGTAATATATAATATGGTAAAATGAGTAAATTTAGCTGTAGACTTGATTAAATATGTGGAAGTTGACTGTCGAAGTGGTAAAATCGAATCGTCGCGATCGTTTTAACTATCAATATCTCGGGTTCTGGGACAAATATTTTGATCATTTTTTTTTAAATCAATTTAGCGTGATAAAACAAACTCTTTTGTCATTATCTCATTAATTAATATATTATTTATTTTCACAGTTAATGGACTTTGCTCGTACAAATATAAGTTTTTTTAAACAATAATATTTTTGCTATTTAAGGCAAGCCTTTTTTCATGCTAATTAAATATACTATGCCCTCAACTGCAGGGATAGCAAAGGAAATTAAAACGATGATTAAACAAACAGTTTTAACAATAGTGTAAGAAATATATTAATTACTGTAATTCGAATATAATATTCAACTTTTCTTTTAACATAAATTATATTGATAGAGGAATAATTGATTAATAATTACTTGTATAATAAACATCTAAAAATTCTTGCAATTTTTCACTTTAGCGCTCTAGCTCTAGGCCCATTTTCAATGTAAATTTTGTATTTTAAACTCGAATTTTTTTCTATTTCGTAGAGATTTTATTAGTCAATAATTTTAGGTACCACTCACTTTTTCTCTAAATAGCGTATTTTCAAAACTATTAAGGAAAATATCTGAAAAAATGTATGATTTTTTCGACTTTTCAGTTCTTTATTTTTTCTGAAGTTCGCACTGAGTTTTGACCTGGCGGGAAGTCTAATTCTTATTCGAAATAACATTTTCGACCATAATCCACAAAAAAATAACTCTTTTCAAACATAAAAAACAGCCCATTTTAGGTCTAATTTTCCTAGACTATGGGGCCACCATGATTTCCTACGCTCATCGCATTTAAAGGCTCACGTGTAGTTACTCTTATTTAATAATACACATCGAAGGTGTAAATTTTATTCCTGAGACTACAATCTGCTTTCTTATGCGCCTTTCCTTTTTCAGCTAGAGAATAATAATAAGGACCTCGTAGCTTATTCGCGCGACACGAAAATATAACTCCTCAAGACAACAAGCCTTATTAGCCCCATTATAATACGTGTCAATTTTTTATGCAGCATACAATAATTTTTTTTACTAAGTTTACGTTACCATAATTATGGATACTGTAGTAAAGTAACTTTAGAACTAAATCGTTCCGTTGAATCTATATACTATTATATATGAAGTAATACATTTTTACAGTTACAACCAAAAGGTTCAATATGTCGAGATGCAGCAAATGAATGTGATTTACCGGAAGTATGTAGCGGAGAAATGGGACAATGTCCAACAGATGTTTATAAAAAAAATGGACATATTTGTGCTGATGGCGAAGGACAATGTTTTAATGGGATTTGTCCAGCCTTAAATCTGCAGTGCGAGCAAATATGGGGTTATGGAGGAAATGCAGCTGATAAGCAATGCTTTGAACAATTTAATTCAAAAGGATCTATAAATGGGCATTGTGGAACTGATGCATCAGGACATTTTGTTAAATGTGAACTAGAGTATGTCGCTTTTATATTACATTACTTTATTATCTTTATTACTTACATTATTTTATTATCTTTATTATCAGTATTACTTTACTATTGGCAAAATGCTAAAATTTTGTATTAAAAAATTGCATGACATTAGCTATTTAATTTTTTTATCAACAACATTTTTCTTATAATTTTTTAATTTTAGGACTATGGCAAGGTTCATTTAATTATTTTGTATCGTGTAATCCAATTTCTAACCCCAATTAGTTTTTGTGTCAATTTAATATTTATTTGCTTATAGTATTTTACTCATAATTGAGAAATAATATTAATATATTTTCAAACATTCTAAGAAAGCAAAGGCAATTGTTGGTTACTTGTTATGGGACTGTTTAAGGTCATACATCGAATATAAATAATATATACATTTTGTAAACGTAATATGGAAATCGGGATTAAATTTTATTACAGAAATGTTCGATGTGGTTTACTACAATGTCAAGAGGGAAGTAAGCAACCTGCTATAGATGGAATTGATACACCTTATTCAAGAACAATAATTTCTATCAAAGGCAAAGAATATGAATGCAAGTAAGTATTCCAGAATTTATAAATATAGGTTCTACTCTATCACATCGTTATTAACGAACGGTATTTATTTGATATTTTTAAAATGCTTTAAGAACCTTTTTACAAGGCACTTTGAGTTACATTAAATTATAGTAGATTTCCTACTAAAGATATTACGAAAAATTATTTTCATTCCAAGAATAGCATAGCCTGACTGACGCATGTAAATAAATCCACGATATGTTGACAACAATTTGGTTCTTACAAATTAAACAATTTTTTTGCCAGGATATAGTATCTGGACATTATTTTGCTAGTTTCTGAGAGTCTCCTGAGTGCAAAGCTGATACATACAAGTAAAGTATTTTTTCACTCGGAAACATCAAGGAACCAAGAAAATATGATCTCGTCTCGAAATAACGAATGTAATTTCTGACCTTTTCAATTGAAATTCAATGATCTATGGTTATTTATCAACGTATTTTCCATCTTACTTGATGATAGCTTATATATCCATCATAAAGGATCCTCTCATTAATTATTCACTAGTCTTGTTCAATATTTTATGTTTTGATGATCATGAGACTGACAAAACACGAATATTCTCTTCTTTATAAAGTTTCGATGATAATAAAAATATTAACTTCTTGACATGCGTTTTCAAGTATAAATAACCTCTTGATAGTATTACTCCGGGATTCGACCGTATATGAAATCCATACAGCAACAGATCAAAAAACAGATAATTAATTATACAACTTTTTTCGAAATGAAGGAATATGCCCAATGTGAATAGATAGCATTTTAATAATTATGTTTTGAATGAAATTCTTTTCTATTTTAAAAATAAATAATGAGAACAGATATGGTTAGAAGAAATTATAAAATCGTTTGCTACTGAAATACTAGCGAATAAATTACAAGGGATGTTTCCAATAAATTCTGAAGTTTATTAAAAAGCTATGAGAATAGTGAAATGAATCTGCCGTTGTAAACCTTTATCAATTGATATTCTCGACCTCCTTGTCATTTACGTTATAAACTCATGTTTTTTCTAGATAATAATGTAGTTGTAATTTCAGATCAACTATGGAAGAAGCTGAAGCAGAAGGTCTCAACCCAATTTTAGGACTAGTTCGCGATGGTACACCATGCGGAGACAATTTGGTAAAATTATTGTAAAATATTTATTCTAACCTAACATTACTTATTTAGGATGTAAGAAACTTTCATAATTATCCTTGTTAGCTCGAGATTAATTTTTCATCAAAAATATCTTATTCATACGACGCCGTTATTAGTAGGAGTCGGTCAGAAATTAAATTTATGTGCAAAATACTGTATCGGTATTCGAGAGATGATTTCGCCTCATCCCTTTTTCTCTCCCACAGTAGGTTCGTGGTATCGCACTTGGCTCACTTGATTATATAAATTTTGTATTGCTACAACATATTTTTATTTTACGTTTTTACATTCATGCAGTTGGTGCAGTGCAAAGGCGCTTCCGTAGTAGGAAATACGAGTAGATCGCGTTAGCTGAATTAGTTGAGTGACGATCTCTCAGAATGTCTTTTTCCACCGTTAGTTTATGGAGTAAGTTCATTGTACGGACCACTGTACTATAACTAGTTCACAGTAGATTCAATGCATGCTAAATTCTTAGATATTACAAACTTTGCTGCTCTTGTTGCATAAAATCGCATTTATTTCAAAGGTAATACTCACAATAATTCTAGTTTAGAGGAAGGCCTGTTTCCTTTAAGGGAAAAAATAGATTTTTTCCTAATTTCATAGGAAATTTTTCAGACTACAATATCCCGCTGGGCTTAATGTGCTGAATAAATTTAATTGCAAAATTATACGAAAAATAAAAATGGAACTGTTGGATTTTTTTTTTAAACTTTTTTCATTATTTTTAGCTTCTCAGGAAAGCATGTTTTATTAAATACACAAGAATACTTTCTTTTTTAGAATTGTCTAAATTTAACAAGTAATAGTTTCAAAGACCTATTAATGTGCTTTCAAAGTTTAGTTGTTAAGTTGAATCTCAATATTTTCAAAAGTGAGAGCTGGAAACAGACTCTGTATATCAAATAATTCATAGACATACTTTGTAATAATATTATTATTATAAAAATTATAACAATTTATTATAAAAGCATTCAACATTTCGTTAAATTGAATAAAATAATTAATTAAATAAAAAAATTATGCCAGTATTTATTACAAAGCGGAAAAATAGTCACTCATATACTCCGATCATATCTAAAATATTCATGTGAATACTGTGTATTCATGTGAATTGGTATATAAGCGTTTACATAATAAAGTTAATACGTATTAACTAAATACGGATAATATATAATTAATCTGTATATTTAATGGACATAATCATGGATTTGCTGATAGAAGTTACAATATACATGGAGTCCCAGAAACTACTGAACATATATATACTGCCGTAATCAGGGTGAAAAACTGAGCGAAAAATTTTTTGTCCGAAGTCTTTCCGATGATTTTCCACGGAGTGATTATCGAAAGAAAATTCCCCCCACCACGGCTCCGAGCAGTGATACGCGATGAGGGGAAGTGAGCGCACCTATACCTATAGCTATACGGCGGATAGTAGGAGTAAGCGTAGCTACGGGTCGCGGCCGAGTTTGGAGGAACCCGAACCGAGCGGCGCGCGCGTCTGCCGATTCGATGTCAGCTTACCGAGGTTAAGGTTTCGACTGGAATTTCGGCTGGAATTTTGTCTGGAATTTTGTCTGGGATATTGGCTGGGATTATATCTGTAATTTTGTCTGGGATTTTGTCTGGAATTTTGTCTGGGATTTTGTCTTGGATTTTGTCTGGAATTTTGTCTGGAATTTTGTCTGGGATTATTCTGGGATTTTGTCTGCTATTATGCCTGAGATTATGTCTGGGATTATGCCTGGGATTATATCTGGAAATTTGTCTGGGACTATGTCTGGGATTTTGTCTGGGATTTTATCTGGGAACTTCCCAAACATAATCCCAGACATAATCTTAGGCATAATAGCAGACGAAATCCCAGACAAAATTCCAGAATAATCCCAGACAAAACACCAGACAAAATTTCAGATATAATCCCAGGCATAGTCCCAGACAAAATTCCAGACATAATCCCAGACATAATCCCAGACAAAATTACAGATATAATCCCAGCCAATATCCTAGACAAAATTCCAGACAAAATTCCAGCCAAAATTGCAGCCGAAATTCCAGCCGAAATTCCAGTCGAAACCTTAACCTCCGTAAGCTGACATCGAATCGGCAAACGCGCGCGCCGCTCGGTTCGGGTTCCTCCAAACTCGGCCGCGACCCGTAGCGACGCTTACTCCTACTATCCGCCGTATAGCTATAGGTATAGGTGCGCTCACTTCCCCTCATCGCGTATCACTGCTCGGAGCCGTGGTGGGGGGAATTTTCTTTCGATAATCACTCTATGGAAAATTATCGGAAAGACTTCGGACAAAAAAATTTACGCTTAGTTTTTCACCCTGATTACGGCAGTATATATATGTTCAGTAGTTTCTGGGACTCCCTGTATATATGAGTCGTGTAAGCAACAAGATAAAAGATCTCACATACCATTTGTTATGACACTTTCCCAAAATATTTAGATTATTTTCAGAGATGTCTTTAAAACCTAAAACTGCCATACAATGCTGATGTTTGTTAGTAGAGAGCCCTTTGGCAAACAAGTATGCTATTTTAATCTTGACTACAGAGTTAAAATCCAGATCCAAAATAAAACTGTATAGATTCGCGTTTGTTTCCATTGCAATAGTGATTCCCTTTGAATTGAGTATTCCAAGACAGTGAAAGTAGCTCGTTTATGTATCCTTTTTGATTAACAGCGATTCCTTTCCCAAACAATGTTTTATACTACCCAAGTTTTAGATCTTGAATACTTTGATTAATGTGTCTTTGGCTTGATATTGAGCCTTCGTTCGATACTACTCAGAAAATTGTCGAATTTCTCGTTACAAAACTCTTTGCCATTATAGGACTGCAATTATTTGATTTTTTTTCTGTAAAGTAATGTAATAAAAGACATTGCTTTTCCGTTCCATTCAGTTCGCATCGAGTTGCATACGTGTCAATGAATGATCATTCACAGAATCAAGCAACGTTTCAACGCACTTTGTATTTTTATTATCTCTCTTAACTTTTTATACAGAGATAAGTCATAAATATACTGATACGTTCATGTGTTATCATACAAAAATTTATAATATTGGACATATGTTTATTTCATACAAGTCATTCATTCAATTCTAAGCTGGCTGGTTCTTGAAATCGGATTTTATTAAATTGGTTTTCCTCCAAGACGTAGTGTTAAGGGTGAAAAATTTGGCATTGTATGATAAATATTTTTTTCAATGAGTCTACACGCGATAACAACGATCTTATTTGCAAGAGACCAAGCACTCCCAAGGTACACTGGAAAATATCATACAAGATCAGACATCTTCTCTCGAGGTGACGACGGCCTTCGGGGGCTTTTCGGCGAAGTTGGGTCAGCTATTTTGTTGCTTGAGGGAGTTCCCGATAACGGGCACGTGCAAACACTTCGACGATCAGATAATAAGAGCGCAAACTAGATCGTTCCGCGCGGTAGCTTGATCGATGGCGCGCAGTGTCACGAACGCGACAATTACAAATTAGAAATTGCCCTCAGTCGATCAGACGATCGGCGCTTCCAACTATAGTCCAGTCGCTATAAGTCTATGTTATGTCAAATTCCAATATTAGTTTAACAGTAAAGTGATATGAAAGATGGATATCGGCCATTATTACAATATAGTCAATATCTAATGCAATTTTTATCGCAGATCATTGAAACAAAGCATTTTTTAAAGGTATCTATGCTTACAATAGGTGATAAAAATTGTAACTTTAAATCTTTATTAATTTGTTGTCAAGTCTATTTGTTATTAAAAAAGACCGTCTCGTAGACATTAATTTTCCCAGCTCACAGCTGTGGTACAGTCTCAATTTAATTCTCATTTTCCTCCTTGAGAGTTGTATCTTTATGTACAATTATTAAAAAAATCGGTTTAACAATTTTATTTGTTTAAAAAAGGCTTCGAAATTGAGGTCGGTGAGATTGACCTGTTTAATTTATTTTCGACCTGAAATTCTGAGCCAAAAATTGCCGGTTTTGAAACTGCAGTGACTGGACAACTATACGGACGCAACCTTTTAACTGGCAGGGAATCTGCTAGGTTATATATTATTGTTATTATTAAATATTTTAATTCTTGGTTAATAATTTTGATAGGAATCCAAAACATTTAGAATTGTTCGCATGTTGCTTTACAATATATTTAAACAATCTTTATAAATTCCACTAAAACAATAAATATATTATTTAAATTCTAGTTAATATTTTAGAAAAAAATGATGTGTTGTATTATTTTTCTTTATAGATTTGTATCAATCAAACTTGCACAAGTCAATTTCCGCACATGGATGTTACGAAATGCCCCACTAATCATAATAATCACGAGTGTTCAGGACACGGAGTAAGTATAATTTATAAAATTTATTAAATTTAATAGCAAATAAATATTAATAATTTATTAATTTGTAATAAGTCAAATAATACTTCTTTTTCTAATAAAATCACTAGTAACCATTAATAATAATAATCCCATGAATAATAGCTTTCTAAAAATAATGATAAGCAAATATAAATTAGGCGCTATAGGATGAAATGAAACAAAATACTCAACAATTTCAAAATTACGCTTATGCCCTACATATTGTTAAAATAAATAAGAGCTAGATAAATACTTAAATAAATGTATTGTCCTCCGTATTGTCTTATCTAACCAGAATCCAGTACAGAGTGGAGTAGTACGTGCAAACGTACTTCTCTTACATAGTGGAGAATAAAATCTTCGAGTAGTTTCATCTTAATAATAAATAAGCTCCTATATATAACTATACAAATAAACGAAAGTATAACTAGCGAAGCGATTTGCATTTAAGGCACGACCGTCGATGCTGGCGTTTTGCGCTCTCCTGACAAGATAAAGCTCATACTTCGCATTCACATCCCACATGTTTATTAATGATAAAAAAATATTGAGATAGATAATAACAAATACACAGAAGAAGTATATATTAATAATTAAAAAAAAAATAAATAATTCAGGTATTTCGGCTCTAAAAATTTATGTTTAATACAATTATTCCATTCAGTAGTAATAATTGTAAATAAAATTTCTTTTTTTATCACATAAAAAACTATACAATTGATTATAAATTTTTTGCTAAATGTCAAAGATAATATGCAAGTACGAATCTCTTTAGTGCAGTTTTAAATAAAATGCCGAAGAACAGTTTAAAAGTTTTGTAATCGGTCGATCTGTCAGATATTACAATTGCAGATTGTAGATTTTTAATATAAACATTAGATGGCGCTGTTTAACCGAATTTAAAAAAGTTTTTGTGTTTGGTGCTATTTTCATACCAAACCATATGCAACTTATAAGAGGCAAGGAATATTTAAATAATTTCTTCACCTATGAACTAGAAACATATAAAGAGGACTATATTAATTCAAGTGAATTAGGGAAGATTGTAACCTTATACTAACAGTTTGTTAGTATAGTATATTCAACAACGAATAAACTTGGAGAAATATATCTGTTATTTATAACTATTGTGTTTTCTCTTTATTTACCAAGTTATATAAAAAAAACATGCGAATATAGTTTTAGATTTTTACTTAAACTTTACATGGATAATTTTTGGCAAATACATGAAGAAGGTATGATTATTTATTTATGATTAGATGCGTTGAAATGCAAGATGATCTTGAAGATACCCTTTTTGTAACATGTAACTAGGCGCGCGAGTTTTGGGCCTACGGCCCTGCGCCTCGTATAAGGTCCGCGAGTTCCACGATGCGGCCCTTTTTCCGCGAAAATTCAGGGTTCGTGGTAAATAGAAAAATGCGCGCGGACCAAATTACTTCCGGCTATCGTGTTAGTAAGATCGACGATAGTGCGAAAGCGACAGAGTGTGTGAGAAAGAAAGAGAGAAAGCGAGAGAGAACAAAGCGGTAAGGTTACCCCTAGGAATAGCATCTTCCATCCCCAGCAACGACGCTACCGAGGAGAAGAAGGAAGGCTCGTAGAGAACGAGAAGAGCTATGCGAGTGTGTGTGTGAACGCGTAATGTTGCGACCAGCGTTGGGTTTAGAATTATGTCAACATGGCGTCGATTTTGGCTTACTCCTAGATTTGGAACTAGATGCATGTATATATGTTGAAAGCCATCGCACCGATACACCGATTTGCCGAAATTATGTATCTAGAACTATTCATATTTCGTGGTTGAGCAGAAACTGTACACTACTGGAATACAAGTTTTGGCGACGTCTGCTACTGTGTTCGTATACGAAAAGGAAAATAAAACGTAATTTCGAGTTACGATTAATCTTAAAGTACTGATTAGCAGACTTGTACGAATGCCGTAGTGTTTTAGCTGTTAGTAAAACAATAAACAAAACATTTGACAACTCGTGTCAATGGATATGCTTTAAAAGATATCTTAGAAAATTTTTGCGCTGTGAATTCTGTTGGTTAGTTTTGTTTTGTAGCGTTTAATTATGGTGTTTAAAATTGATTTTCATTATTGAAGTGCATAATTTAGATGATTTACTCTCTTCTAAAAAAAAATTGAATTTTATCTACCAACTCGTAGCAATGCTTTAAATCATCTAAATTCTTGAGTCGATTTATTTTTTCTTGCACTTCAATAATGAAAATCAATTTTAAACACCATAATTAAACGCTACAAAACAAAACTAACCAACAGAATTCACAGCGCAAAAATTTTCTAAGATATCTTTTAAAGCATATCCATTGACACGAGTTGTCAAATGTTTTGTTTATTGTTTTACTAACAGCTAAAACACTACGGCATTCGTACAAGTCTGCTAATCAATACTTTAAGATTAATCGTAACTCGAAATTACGTTTTATTTTCCTTTTCGTATACGAACACAGTAGCAGACGTCGCCAAAACTTGTATTCCAGTAGTGTACAGTTTCTGCTCAACCACGAAATATGAATAGTTCTAGATACATAATTTCGACAAATCGGTGTATCGGTTCGATGGCTTTCAACATATATACATGCATCTAGTTCCAAATCTAGGAGTAAGCCAAAATCGACGCCATGTTGACATAATTCTAAACCCAACGCTGGTTGCGACAGTGCGACTACAGAGACACATGCTGCTTATATGCGACACATATAAGCAGCATAAGCAAACTATAAGTAGTGCAGTGCAGTTTCATAATTGAACGCGTTGTTATTTTGGCGCGTGCACTCAGCGTCTCTGAGAAACTCATATCGAGACATTAGAAATAAAAATGTGATTAATTGAAATATATCACTCGCGTTTTTATTCTGATTATCATCTCCTCCTAATCATAAACTCCCGCGAATACCGCCGCCTCGAGTTTTTTATATTAAAAATTGCGTTTTTATGCTAAACATTGCATTAAAAAATTGTTAAAAACATATCACTAGAAGAAAAGGATTTGTAATTAATAGGTGTACAACTTTTCTATTGAACATTTTAATATGAAACAAATATTTGTTAAAATTTTGTATAAAAGTCATCGATTTTTCAATAAAATCCCATTTCAGTTATATGTATTCGATCGGACTAAATTTCAATAGGTCACGATGTTAGGGTGAAAGGAATATATGTCGGGATGAGACGGTGTGAGGTTAGCAGTGAGGTTAGACTCGTGTTCAATATATAGGCTTTATTAGCTGACTTCAAGTAAGTCCACACTACTCGACTCTCGGCGAGTATCTGACGCTCGTACCGGCACGCCGCTGCGTGGGTACCTCGGCTTCTCTCTCTATCTCTCTCTAGTTGGGAGCGCCGTCTGGCGGCTGGTCCCTACAGTACTCCCCCCCAAGGTTGAAAAAGTTCATAGGACTTTTTACAGGAAGGAAGGTAAGTTTCCATAATTATTTATTTTGATTATTATTTATATGTTAAGATTATGAGAGAGATCGCTTTTTTTTTACAAATTCATTTTGGTCGAGCTTTTCATTTCAGTCTTAAAGTGCCACCGGAGATTATACATAGTTCCAATCTTTCCAGTACTTAATAATACTCATGGTACATACACTTTTATTCCTTAGACTAAATGTTAACATAACATTTTACAATTTGTTATTGCATTTCAGGGTTTTATACGTTATTGTAACAAATAGGAACCTTTTTTTTATTTTTATTTTTATTATAAATATCTGACTCCATTCTAGGTTCTTGAATAAATAAATTTGACTAGTTATATTACGTATTGTTATCTTTTATTTATTTACAACATACAATATTTATTTAGGAGTATATACAGGAAGGTAAAGTGTGATTGTGGTGTTTAATGTCTGTGTGTTAGTGTAAGTGTACCGTTGTCGAATCTATAAAATGTGTTGTAACGTTTACAAGTTGTCTCGAAATTCCTATTTTTGTTAATCCTTGACTTAAAGAAAACCATAGTCACCGCTGGGCTATGCGTGAGACAAGGAGCTAGTTGCGAAATTTGGATAGAATCAATTGCTCGAGTTCGGTTTTTTCCATACGCATTGAATACCTTAATGATCAATGGCTCGGTGGAGCGTATTGTGGCTAGGCTATCAATGACGGATAGAGAATTTTGTACACTCAGGTTTTTTAAATTCGTTAGGCTTGAGAAATTGACCGCAGGAGGCAGCTCAAGTCCCTCCGTATCTAGGACGACAAGGCTTGGCAACTTTTCTACGATTCGCGCGAGCCATTGTCTCATATCAACTGTGTTTTTGATATGGAGTTCGCGAATGACTTCATTACGCGCGAACTCTAGTGAAGGTAGGCCTCTTTCTGGGAACTCCCTCGGCTCCGTATAATCTAACGTAAGAGCTTCTAAAATATTTTGTGAATTAACAGCTGCCGCAATTAATTGAAGTGTGTGAGCCTGACCCTTGAAGCGTGAGTTGCGGATTTTCAAAGATTTCAATGCCGTATTATTAGCTAAAAATTCGATAAGGCCATCAATCGGCAACTCCCGGCTGTTCTCAATGGTTAGCTCACACAAGCTGTCTTTTACCGGTGAAGTTAAGCAACGGAGGGAGGCTGAGAAAGTGTTGCGGTATGTCAAGGTGGTAAGGTGGGAGATGTCTAAACATGCATCTCCGCCGCCGGGCGTACCTCCTAGAGTTAAATGTTTCGCCCGAATGTTTCGCGTTAGCAACGAGAGTGTTTTCGCGGTCGCGATTGCTCCTGAAAGGTCAACTTTATTAAATTTTAACTTTGAGTCCGTGTCGGCTCTCTGCTTCAAACGTTTTTCAACTATCACTTTTGTTAGAACTGCAGTGCAGTCTATGTGAGCCTGATCGTTGAGGATCAGAGAGTTGGCACGGAAATTTTCTACATCTGCAAGAAATTTCCGTTCTCCTTCGCGCGCGTACCGGTTGTGAGACGCGTCGAGGGCAACATGTAGGCCGTGTAGCAACGAGGATTCATGGCATGCCATGTAGAGGTTCATGAAGTCCTCGGGGTGCAAGTAACTAATTACTAGCTCTGTGACATGCTGGAGCTGCAGCAGCTGAGCGAGCCGGTCCGGTTTAAGGACACTAGGCTTCTGTGCTGGCTGACACTCTTTATTAAACGCGCATGACAGAGTGGCAGGCTGAACTTTAATAAAGGACACAATTCCCCGTGGGTCTGTGAACTTTAGTTCTTTTTTAATTGCCTGCGCTTGTAAATAAACTGAAGTTTCCAAATCTTCACAGACAATTACGGCTGTGGTTCCGTTTTGTCTGCCAGGCCCCTCAGTGGGTCGAGAGGTCTTGCAGACAACAATATCGAATTTACTGCACCCGTTGTCCTCGAGGCACCTTCGGAGTGCGGGTCTCTTTAACCGATAGGAGATATTAAATATGTTAAGACGGAGCGCCGGACGACCGTTTAATAACGCGATCGGAACTTTAACCGGATAAAGCTCTGGTACGTCTTTCGGAAAACGTGAAGTTAATAATAGAGCTTCGCGTCTTGCAAGTGAGTCGCGATAGTAAGGGATGAGCTGCTCAAGGATCAAGTCTGCTTTAAAGCAGTCAGCCCTAACGTCTTGGTTTGCCTGTTGCCTTTTGAAGGCATCGAGGAGGTCTCGTTGTTTCTGTAATTCCTCCATACCTGCGTAAACGAGGAATGATTTTTACATGTTCTAGATGTTTTGCGAACCGTACTCGACTCGTACGCGGTTTTTTGCTGTTTTGGCAAAATTCGTCAACTCTTTTACCGCGTTTTAGTATATTTGGGACGAATTTTTTTCTTTGCGCAGGATGGTTTTGAGAAGGAACGGGATGGGAGTTTGGATGAGGCGTGCTTCTAACGTCGGTTGCTTGGGGATCAGGCTGTTGATTGCCCAGGATCTCTGGATGACGAGGAATGGCAGGAGAAACGGGTGGAGGTGCCTGATTCTGCGAACTGGGAACGTGAGCATGCTGGCCTCTAGAAACGGTCTCCGGAGCCTGTGGCTGTGTGGGGAGAGCGTCCTCAGCGCTAGGCCACCACTGCCAAGTCTCAGGAGATGCCTCTTGAGAAGCTTGAGCTCCCTCGGACGCTGTTCGCGTTGACGGAGTACTGGCTCGACTGGGACTGGGTGGGGACGGCTGGGAAATTATTTGTGTAGGAACAAGGTTCTCGTCAGTGAGAGAACGAGGAAGAGACGGAGGAGGCTCGAGCGAGGAAGTAGTTCTCGCCGAGTTTTGTGTGTCGTCTTCCCCAGCGGCGTTGTCTTCTTCGTGAAGTACGAAGGCTGGTTTGAGCCGCTCTATGTTTATAGTTTTACGCGTGCCATCCTTATCGATCTCAAACGTATGGTCTGCAAAGTTCTTTGTAAGAACTAAGTGTGGGCCGGTGTACGGAGGTGTGAGCACGGGTCTAATGGGCTTATCGCGAGCCCAGACGTGAGAGCACGTTTGTAAGCCTTTATGTATGAACGGCTGCGTCGCGGTTTTATGGTCTACCGGGACGGGACGGACTTTCTGCATGAAGTCTCTAAAATCATTATAAAAAACGCGCACGTCTGGTTCTTCTCCTATAAATGGAGAGAAATCACCCGGAATTCGTAGTGTTTTACCGTAGACCAATTGAGCAGGGCTCGTATTGGAGTCTAGGCGAATTCTGTTTCTTAGACCGAGCATGATGTTTGGTAAAATCCGTGTCCAGTCTCTGTTATCTGCGTAGCACGCCAGAGCTGTCTTAATTTCTCGATGGAGTCTCTCCACCATGCCGTTGGAGGCTGGGTGATAAGGAGACGTCCTAATACGGTGTATTCCAACAATTTGGAGCAGTTGAGTAAACAAACGAGATTCAAACTGCATGCCCTGATCTGTAGAGATTTTAACAGGAGTACCATACCGACTGATCCATTGATCAAAAAATGCGCGGGCAATTGTTTCCGCGGTCGTGTCCGGGATCGGAATGGCTTCTGGCCATCTCGTATATCGATCTATGATGCTAAGGATATGAGTGCATCCGTTAGACTGAGGAAAAGGTCCTACGATGTCTAGATGAACGTGATCGAATCTACCGTCCGGAATTTCGAAATGATTAGGTACCTGCCTGTTATGTCTATGGATCTTTGCTTGTTGGCAGGGCAGGCATGACTTGCACCATTTTGCTATATCTCTGTGCATGTCCGGCCAAATGTACTGCTGTCGGATAAGCCTGCTAGTCACTATAACCCCTGAGTGGGTTGGAGCGTGAAAGGTGTCAAAGACTGACCTTCGAAGGGCTTCCGGGATGTACGGGCGGATAAAGTCGTTCGATAAATCGCAGTAGAATTCTGCGTGTTGCGCCCCCCAGGAAAGTTTCCTGAGCTTCATTGGATGAGTTGGGTCGCTTAGTGTTTGAGCGAGTTGCTCGTCGTTTGCCTGCTCTAAGCTAAGTTCTAAGGCGGTGAATTTAGTGGGAAGTTTAAGAGCATGGATGTCTATCCGTGCTTTACTTGTGAGTTCACCGAGAAAAGCTTCATCGTCTTCGACCTGAACGGGAGACGGAATAATTACAGAGTTAATACGAGATAACGCGTCAGCGACGTCGTTGTCCTTGCCAGGGAGATAGTGAATCTCGGTATTATACTGCGAGATGTATGAAAGTCTACGCGATCTGAGTGGCGGCATCTTCTCGGCGTTTTGATGCAGTGCATAAACTAAAGGTTTGTGGTCGGTGAAAGTATCGAACTCGACCCCTTCGAGAAGATGTTGGAAGTGCCTGATAGCCTCGTAAATCGCGGACAATTCCCTGTCGTATGTGGCATATTTCTTTTCGGCGTTCGTGAATTTGCGGGAGAAAAAGGCAATGGGTTGCCATTTGTCTTTGGCGCTCTGTTCCAGGGCAGCGCCCATGGCTGTGTCAGAGGCGTCGCAAATGAGCCGAAGTTTCGCATTGTCGTTAGGATAGGCCGTCAGGGTGAGTTTAGCCAGGTCGGCTTTGCATTTGTCGTTCGATTGCTGTGCCTCGTCCGACCAAGAAACTGGTCTCTTGTCTTTTTTCTTACACCCTATGATTTGTGCATGCAGGGGAATCTGTGACTCTGCTGCATGTGGCAACAGCATACGATAGCTGTTAACTAACCCTAAGAATCGTCTCAGCTCCTCGATGGTGTTAGGCCGAGGGAAATCTAATATCGCTTGGACTTTCTCGGGAGAAGGTTTAAAACCATGAGAAGTTATTAAATGACCGAGAAAGACTAATTCTTTAACGCCTAAGCTGCATTTATCTAAGTTTGCTTGGAGTTCATACTCTACAAGTCGTTGGAGTACTAGGTCTAGATGTTCCCTATGCTCAGACTCTGAGGTGGAAGCGATTAGAATATCGTCTATATAGACGAATACAAAATCTAAATCGCCGAGTGCTGAGTGAATATAACGCTGGAACGTTTGTGCAGCGTTGCGGAAACCAAATGTCATGACCGGAAACTCGTATAACCTGAACGGTGTGATAACCGCTGTTTTCGGTATGTCCTCTGGCGCGACCGGTATTTGGTGGAAAGCTTGACGGAGATCAATAGCGGAAAAGATGTTTTTACCGTGTAGAAAAGACATGCAGTCTAGCAGTCTAGGAACAGGGTACCTATCCGGAGTGGTAACCATATTCAATTTTCTGAAATCTCCGCAAGGACGCCAGGAGCCGTCCTTCTTAGGAGCTAGATGTAGGGGGCTTGCCCATGGGCTGTTTGAGGGTCTGCAGATCCCTAATTCAACCCATCTTTTAAATTCTTTCTTCGCGGCTTTGAGTTTCACGGCAGAGAGCGGTCTGGCACGTTGCCAAACCGGTGGACCTTTAGTAAGGATGTGATGGAATACTCCTCGCTTTTTGGCGGAGCGAAATTGGTCTGGACCGAATACTTGGGGAAATTTGCCTAATATATCACTATATTTGTGTGTAGGGTCTACTAACGAAATGTGTGCGGGATCGGCCTCCAGTAGGATAGCACGAGCTCGGGCGAATTGGTTGCCGTCAACCAGAAATCCTTTTTTAAGGTCCGGAAGAAGGTGGTGGGCCGCGAGCAGATCCGCGCCTATAATTGCGTGGGGAACGTCAGCGACGGTAAAGTTCCACGGGATTTTGTACGGTAAGCCGATGTCGAGAATGCGTCTCGCGGTACCGTATGTATTAATCGCAATGCCATTGACCGCGTACAGTTTAAGAGCGGCTGGCTGTGCCTTCTCAGACCAGGAGCGCGGGACAATAGATATGTCGGCTCCGGTATCTATGAGGAATAATTGCTGTGTTCGCGAGTCGCGAACGTGGAGGCGCAGGGATTTTCGGGCCCGACTGCCTGCCTCGTCGGCAGCGGGTTTTGTTAGTTTTCCTGCGCTTTTGGGTTTCTCGCGATTCTGACTACGTACGAGTCTTGGGGCCGGCGGACCCAATCACACGGTAGGATGCAGTTTCGTGCTGCATTCGCGTACTTCCGGTGGTAGTAACACGTTGTGTGATCGCGAGACGGTGAATAATTGCGGTTCGGGGAAGTCCTCCCGTGGGGACGATCGCGCGAAAATGAGCGTCTCCGAGCTCTTGGAAAATTATGACGGTTGTCATTTGAATCGCGGCGCGAGCTATGGTTACTCGACGGCTGGTTTCGCGGAGCAAGTGCTCTCTCTATTGCCTCGAGTCTTCGCTCAAGCGGCAGCGCGAACTCTGAGCTGTCCGGAGAGTTTACCGCGTATGTGTTTGATTGTTGCGACATCTCAAAAGCCATGTCGGCCCGAGTAATCATGTCGCGTTCGTCCGAACAGGTTAGTACCTGTAATCTGATGTGTGTGGGTAGTCTATACTTCCACATTTCTATTGTTGTTTCGCGTGGAACTCTGTCGCCCGCTAAACTTAAGAGTTCTGCTAGGAAATCGGACGGTTTTCTATTACCTAGCGACGCGCCGCGGCACCACTTCTCAAGCCGAAGCTGAGGGCTTGCTGAGTAGCGCTCTACCAGTACGTTTTTCAACTGGGAGTATTTGTTACCGCGGTCTAATGTACTGAGTTGATACCGGATGTCTCTCTGCACATCCTCCTGAAGGTATCGACACGTGAAATTAAATCTAGCTTCGTCGTCCGTGACCCTAACAGTGTTAAAGAGGTCATCTAGTTGGCGGAACCAGCCGGCTGGGTCGTATTTATGAAATAACCAATACGATAAGTTTCTAGTCCTCGAAAACTGTGTTTCATCGATTGCCGGAGGCTCCCTGTGCCTTAAGGACGGTTGTGTCGCTAGTTGATCTGAAGAGATCAGTGGTAGCGAAGTGTTGCTCGGAGCGGGTTGCTCTGGAGCTGATACGCGAGCGGGGGGGGGCGGGCCAGCAGCTGTGTAATATAGTCCAGCTGTTGCTGGATGCTAGTCTGAGTTTGTTGTTGCTCAGTGAGCTTAGTAACGAACTCTTGCCTTTGTGAGGCCAATTCCGCCTGAAGGGTTTCTATCTCCGGTGGAGGGTCCCTAGCTTCCGCTACGGAAGACTCCATCGTCAGGTGACGAGAGTTAACGTTCTCTAGTAGAGAAATGTTTGGGCGGCTGGGGTCTGCTGGGAGGCTAGGCTGGTTAAGCCCCGCGTATTCTGCTAGGAGGGCAGAAGTCTGTGTGCCTGTACCTGATGCCCCTGCACTGTGTGCGTTATGAGCTAAAACATGAGTTCCCTGTACTGTTTCGTTCGAGGAAATCGAAAAATTATCCGGTTCTGACTGGTTGGGAAAAGTTTCCTGTTGCTGTTCCGCGTTCGCGTTAGTTTTGACGGGAGAATGGCTTAAAACCATCTTAGTAGCTTTCTTATTATGGGAACGAGGAGGAGGTTGGATTGGTTCAGGGAGCAGTTTCCCGGAACGTAGTGTAGTACAATTATTTACCGAATCTGACATTCGCCGCGAGCTTTGTCGACGGCAGGTCGCCCAAACGAGTCGAGTGTTCGGTTACAAGTGAAAATGAGAATTGAAAAAATGGATACCTCGTTCTTACGCTGACGGTCGGTAAGCGGAGTCCGCCTCAGTGATCAGAACTGGCTCTTCCAAATGGGTCCACAGCCCAGGGGACAGAGTCGAACTTTCACACGTTGAGGTTTATCCAAACCGTAACCGGGCGTTCCGAAATCGTACAGGTGACGCACTGGCTCGTTGTACCTTGGCTTAGGCGCTTTCGAAAGGGTCCGCGGCCCAGGGAACAGCGTCTAAAGCCTTGGAAGTAGAAGCCAAGTGCTTGATGAACGGCTGGAGGCAGCCGACTGAGTATGACCTGTGAATGACTTGAAAAAGGAACGTATGAAACCGACTGTCCGAAAGTTAATCGCGAGATTGAGAAAAGAAAAATAATGTAAATAATAATAATGTAAATAAGAATAATCGCGACGCGGAATGAGACACTAGTTGTGTTATTGTTAGTGAAACAGACACGTTAGGTCTGGTGTGTATTTATGTGTACAAGCAGAACAATATTTATAGCATAAGTTATATTATAGTGTAATATAAGAGAGATTGCGTTAGATCTCTTCACGTCTCGAACCCTGAAAATGCCGCAATTAAAGACTAATTTTTCGCACTTAAATGTAATAAAAATAATTTAAGCTCACCAGGCTAGTGCTTGCAGACTGGCTGTGCCAGAAGATACTCGAGCCTTGTAGGCTGATTGCAGAATGCGCACAGCAGAGTGAGGTTACCTTACTTTTGTACAAGTTTTTTACTTAGATACTAACGCTTTATATATCGCACTTATTCGTAACGAGAGGACTATAGAACTTCGCGACTGTTACAACAGCCCGGGCGTCAAAAATCCGCGCAACAATATCACGTGAATTTAAGAAAAAAGATAAGTTTTTGAAAAATTGCTTCAACACGGTTGAGTGTGGATTCGAGGAAAACCCGAATAGCGCGCGTACTGTATGATTTTACATGTATAGGCAGTTCCGAAATTCCAAGTGTAGCTAGTGTCACGTGTTACTGAAAAATTGCGAAAACAAGACGGTGCCCTGTTGCCAAGCGCCAGTGGCGCGGACAAAATTTCGCTACTTTACCGTTGCGTTGACGGCGTAGTTGCCGTTACGACCGCATGGTGGCGCTGCCGTGGACGGTGAAGTCACCGTTATGCCGGGAGGCGGCGCTGCTTTGCTAACGGCGGTGTTGCCGTTGTTACCGCTAGTTGCGGCGGAAGTGCGGGGTGGCGCTGCTGTGCTAACGGCGCTGTTGCCGTTATGACCGCGCGTTGCGGCGGAAACGCGACTAAACAAGATGGCGTCGCGAACACGTGGCTAAATGAAATTTATTAAAAACCGGAATTTCCGCGAACATTTCATACATGCTTATTATATGCGAGAGCGCGAAAAATGACAAAAAATTACGTTTTTGATATTTCCGGGAACACCTCCTACTTACAGGTTTTTAGATGATGCGCTGAGGACGCGATGTCGCGTCGATGTAGCTGCCGTAGCCTGGACTTCTGGAGGAGCTGGAGCCGGGGCTGGAACCTCCCTGTGGGATGTAGATGGTTCGCTGGGCTTCCTGAGGTTGCGTCTCCAGGCGGTGGTCGTTGCTGTGTTGCGACGATCCCCGAAGTTGGTCCGGAAGGCTCCGCGTCACAGCGTGAAGCGGGATGGCGGCTTGGGAAGCAGCGCTTCCTTGTAGAGTTTTTTTGATAGGCTCGGGTGAGCCCTCGAGAGGAGTACGTGTAAGAGACTTAGCGTGCGAACCGTGGTTCGCAAAAGCTCACACTTCAAGCGTTGATGCCTCTAAATGTAGAAATCCCTTTTGCGTGTTCGACGGCGTGGCGTGGGTTGCGACTTCCTGTCTGCAGAATTTTGCCTCGTGGCGTGGAAACTTCTCGAAACGTGAGAACTTCCTGAATCAGGCCGAAGGATGAATAATTCCTAAATGCCGAAAGACTGCCGATGGCTAATATTTCTTGAATATCTTCTTCAAAGAATCACGTCGGGGTCACCAATGTCGGGATGAGACGGTGTGAGGTTAGAAGTGAGGTTAGACTCGTGTTCAATATATAGGCTTTATTAGCTGACTTCAAGTAAGTCCACACTACTCGACTCTCGGCGAGTATCTGACGCTCGTACCGGCACGCTGCTGCGTGGGTACCTCGGCTTCTCTCTCTATCTCTCTCTAGTTGGGAGCGCCGTCTGGCGGCTGGTCCCTACATATATACACAGAATTGTTATGATCGGTTTAAATCTCATTGAGATAACCGTGGTACAAAAAAATTTTAAATTTATAAATATATTATAAATATATTATAAAACAACCTTTTCTTTATTAACTAATAAAGAAAAGGTTGTTTTGGCATAAATAAGTACATTTGAGGTTAGTTTAAATATTTGAATTTTTTTATGAATTATAAAAAATATCTTATATTACATGACTTTTAATTCTAGTTAAATAATAGTATACTCACAGCTTATTACATTTTACATTTAAAATTTCCTATTGTTTTTTTAGTGTATCTCTATTGCAATCCTAACAACTCTTACGATGTTTTTGTACAATTTTCATAATATGCTGCTTCGAGCTTTCATCTTTATTTAAATAGCAATTATAGGTAGTCTCTCTATTTTTGTGTATTTGTCATTCGGAACTTGAAATTACTTTCCATCCCGATGTACAAATAATCTAGATAGATGCTTCGATACAAAAACATAAATTGTTAACTCAAAGGCTTCTTGTCCATGTTGCATACGAAATTGACGAATAGATTCACGGTTTAAATGCAACTCTTCGAAATCAATATCAAGACAGGCACTGAACACTGCTAATATGCGTGGTACATTTCAATCGCTGACTCTCGCGCGATCTAAATTTATAATTTTTCATCGCAATCAAATATATTATTTAAAATTATAAGATCTTCCTCAGGAAACATAAAATTTCTTAGGTTGAAGCGATCTTCAGCATTCTGAGGTGTGGCAGGAATTGAAACACTAGATTCTAAATATTAAAAAAACATAATATTTAATGTCATATTTGATAACAATTTTTCTATAACTATCAACATGTCTAATTATTTCGCAAATTTTAAACAGCTTTTAATGTATATACGTATGCATTTTATCTGATTTGTTTATTCAAATTGTGTTATAATCAGTATTTTTCGTAGATCATAACATAATTATTAAACATTTATTTTGCAATGTTTTTAATCGTATTTTAGTAAAATATTTTTTATAGCGGCAGAATGTTTGATCGTTTACTTAGCACTCAACCTTCATTACGAGTCATAAAATTTTAGGGAAATCAACTACAATTTTTTTCGACCGTACTGCTGCATCGAGCGTGACATCGAGCGTGACATCGAGGATACATTTTAGGGAAAGTTTGAATCTCAACGCGTAGCATAACTAAGTATTTTTTTATGGGGCATACTAACATTACCATATATCTAAGTACGATTATTTATGACAGGGGTAGGTTGAAATTATCTTTATTGTTCTGTTTGTCACTTCTTAGATATTTTTGTTCACAAGCTCATTTATTTTCGAGAAAAAATTTCATAAATGTTAAATATTTATATATTGTAGATAAATGTATTTTTTAATAACAATGATCTTATGAAGAAAATGTTCAAGAATGCAAAAATTCTTAACATTTGCCAGAGAATAGACTAGAATTTTTTTTAACGTATTGACAATGTTTAAATTTGATAAAAAAGGCACTATTTTCTTGGTCATACATATCGATAACAAACTCGTAATTTAAGTATTAATATTAAAATAACTAACCTTCACATATTTCAGATTTTTCAGATGAAAATGCTGTGTTGATTAATTTTTAAGTATCTATTGTCCCGTTAAGCTTTCGAAAATTTCAAAATATCTTTATCCTTTAAATCTTCAGTATTTCTGTGAGCAATATCAAACAAGCAGTCAATTTTTGACAAGAAATTGATCTCTTTCACTGTTTGCGATATAGAATTTTTACGGCCCTTCTCATGTTTCATCACTGTCTTATACTCATTTAATAATTTAAATAATTACGACATAGAGTGCTATTCTTGTCTTATGGGAATTCCTGCAGTTGCCAAAAACTGTAACTTTTCTAATAACAATTTTTTATGCACTTCGATCAATTTCATTATGATTTTTTTATAATAACAACAACACTCTATAACTTCTCGCACAGATGGTAGCTTTGAATCTTCAAGATCTTTTTTAGTATATTCTATGAGAGTGATTTCGGTATTTCCCCGGCTAATGGCTATTTTTAAATATATACTTTTATTGTTTGAAATTAAACTGTTCTGTTTGACTTTTCGTTAAGTTTTTATGAAGCTTCGCGACTGTAGGTCATACATTTTCAGATATCTTTACAGCTCTTGTACCGATTCGCAATATTATTTAAACATAAAAAGAAAAAAAATCTTTGAATTCCATGAGAATTACAATATTCAAAAGTGGATGAAAATTATTATTAAAAGTGGTGCAAAGAAGCAATATAAACAGATTCAGTTTGAAAAGTAAAAAATCATTTATTTGAAAGGAACAAGCAATCTCTTTCAAGAGCTCAGCGTTAACTCACTTAGACATATGTCATAAGTCAGAGTACAAAAATTACAAATAGATTGCGCCATCCTAAAGGATGTTACAATACACCTATTATATATATATATATATATTTCCGTACATAGTGTACATATATTTTTAACAAAAATACTATTACCCTAATGTGTGTATATATTATATCTATATATACAGAAGATAAATTTAGAGAAATCGCAGGAGTTAAGACAGTAGTAACATCGATCTCGTAACTCTGACTGTTTCCCGCTATTATCCTGGCAATGTAACTCCTAATAATAACAACTAAACTGATAAAGAGTAAGCACCTATGCGTAATCCTATGCATAGCTAAGGTTGGACTACATAAGAATAGAACTGATATTCTGCACCATAAATCATAGATTAAAATTAAGTTTCCGTTATATTATTACAAATGACAAATAATAAGGTATACATAAATATGAAATTCGTAATATATATAATAATCATTTTTAACCCTTGATGACGAAAATGTAATTTATTTCTAATCGTGTGTTATATAGGTATGTAATAATCTAAATAAATGTCACTGTAATGGAGGTTGGAGTGGACCAGATTGTTCATTAGAACAAGAACAACCTATTGAACCATTAACAAGTAGTACAGAGACCTCTATCTCACCATCGGCAAAAAATAAAATGGAAAAAAAAGAGACCCCCTACGGTGAGTTTAATACTTTATGTTTTTTGTTATTTTCAACGTTATGCTTGTATCAATCAGTTGAGACTAGGAATCGAACCCGGGAATACCGAATTACGAGACCGACACTCTACCGAATGAGCCATCACAAAGCTCTACTTTTAATATTATATTGTATATAACATTAATATAATAATAAAGTGAAGAAAATTATGTTTATTGATTTATACAAAATTTTGTATAATTATTATACAAATACACACATAAATTCATGCATAAGGTAAATACAGACTTTAATACTAATATTAGGGAAATTGATAGATAACTTTATTTCAAATAAGAAATAGAACATGGTTAACAAGTTGAGACCTTCATAGATACTTTTTTATCGATATAAAGCATCGTTTTTAATTTTTTAATGTTGATATCCACTGATCGAAATTTCTTAAAATTAAATTTGTAGACTGTTCACGTAGGAGTTTATTATGACATATACATATAACTTTGAATGTATTTTATTTGTAAAATTGTACTAATTCTTAACTAAAGTCCCATTTGTGTTTTAGTGAGTATACTTCACTGACGAGTTATACTTTTTGTAAAACATTAAAAAGGGACGAAGGAACCTTTTCTCTGTATTTTATACCAAGCTAACTCGTAAGTCTGAATTATTAGGTAGAACTAAAAGAGAATATAAAAATATTCACACTCACGTATCTTGGCACCATAGAAAAAGTTTGGTAACGTGGCTACTTTCATATGAAGCTTGCAGTCATACAATAAATATCGCCTACATAATTCTAATTGACTATTAGCAACAATTATCCCGCGTTAAAAAAGTATTTGTTCCTTTGATTAAATGAATTTTTATAGATATACGTATCGACCATCCAAAAAACGACTTATTTTTCTCTATTCCAACTACAACTTCTTTTCTATTTATCCGATTAAAATATTTTTTTCAAATTGAAGATCTTTTAATACTCTTTTCAGTAGTATATAGACAATTGACAATCTAATGATGCACTCTAAAAAAATTGTCAAAATCCACAAACTGGCCGCAAAAACCGAGTAGCAAGCTGAAATAAATATGTAATTGGCTCATTTCATTCGAAAGACAATTTTTCAGACATAATCCCAGACATGATCCCAGACATGATCCCAGACATGATCCCAGACATGATTCCATACATGATCCCAGACATGATTCCATACATGATCCCAGACAAATTTTCAGACATAATCCCATATAAAATCCCAGACATTATCCCAGACATTATCCCAGCCACATCACAAATAAAATCCAAGAAAAAATTCCAGACAAAATTCCCAAACTCGGCCGTGGCCCGTAGCAACGCTTACTGCTACTACACAGCCACAGCTGCGCTCACTTCCCCTCATCGCGTATCACTGCTTGGAGCCGTGGTGGGGGGAATTTTCTCTCTATAATAACTCCATGGAAAATCATCTGAAAGATTTCGAACAAAAAAATTTACGCTCAGTTTTTCACCCCGATTACGACAGTATATATATGTTGCACCCATTCTGGTACACCCTGTATATTTGAGTCATTCTCCTATAGATTGATCGGATAAAAATTTGTTTTTTCTCAAAATATTTTTAAACTGTTCTTTGTCACAGTATCTACATTCACCAATTTTTTTATATTTATTATGATGGTTTTTTTAAAATACAGTTATAGGATGATTTCTCTTACTAAAAATACAAAAGAGACTTTTATTCTTAAATAAGTTAAACTTTACAAATAAAATACTTTCAAGCATGTAGACGTAGATCATAACAATCTCCGAAGTCATCATATTTAGTTTTAAAAAGGTTCGATCATTAGTATATGACAGTATATATGTTGCATTGTGTCTAGGTCACCATATATGTATGGGTCTATGTTACTACTAGTGTGCGGTTCCCCATACACCCATTCGACTCTGTAGGCTCATCAAACGACAGAGCTGTCAGCCTTGGCTGACTTTAGCACAGTTGAAAAGCACCTGACAGAATATCTAAACCTCTTTTCGCGTACGGTGAAAATAGACAAATTTCATGCATTTGAACAGCTTAATAATTAAGTTTTCACTAATCATCGATGTAATTTTGCCTTTGTTATATTTTACAAGTACGTTGTAAATGATTAAAGAAAGTTTGCATCTTGATGCTGAACTGCTTAATGAATTTATCGCAGTTAATTTCAACCTCTCGATTAAGTATCTTTAATTGCTAAAGTGAGTGATATACGAATCCCTCTCCACGTCCATGTCAGAGTCTCCTTTCACAATGATATCATGTGATGTTGGGTGATAATTATAGAGTAAGAGTAAGAATTGAAACACAACAAACTACAATACTGACAATGATCTCTAAGCCATAAACGAGCATAGGGCCGTAGTCTGAATAAAAGTGGATTCCATGTTACCTTTAAGTATTTGTAGTGTAGAAGTATTAATACGTTCAAACTCATTACGGAAGGATCATATTATTTATGGAAACCCACACTTTTACATGAATATATTTATATAAAAATGTAGGTTCCCCAGCCAAACAATTCAATCCCGGCAAATAGCCTGATAGGGGTGAGAGGGTGACAAAATTAATTAATGTAATATATTCTATGATATTATATTATATTATATATTATTGTTTATTGGTGCAAATTTTACATTACAATAAAATTTAAAAAATTGAAAGGTGATACAATAAAATAATATAGATAAACTAAAAACTATTAAAAACAATTAAGTTTATAAAAGTAAATATTGCTGGTGGACAAGACTATGATAGTGATAAGGATGACGAGTGATTTTAAGAAAAGAGTTTCAAAACAAGAAAAGAAGTAAATCCTCTGTTCAAAATACATGGAACAAAAATTACAGCATTTCTGAGAGAGGTCAGCTACGAATGCATAAATATTGAGACGATTCTGGATAATGGAGTGTATAAGAACATAAAATAAATAATTGTCTAGGGGTGTAATATTGTATTAAATGAATTTAGAGATAAAAAGTAATAAGCTGTCTAGTACTGGTTGTGAGCCATCTAAGATTGCTCCTATTTGACTAAACTGCACTCATGACTATGTTTTTATCCTTTCTTGTGCCGTAAATAAAAGAAGTAGGACAAGTCCTGGAATCAAAGAATTTCGCAGCTTGAAAGTATACAAGCCACATAAGGATGTACACAAATATGTACGAAAAGGATACTTCAAAACCATTATCAGACTACGTCTTTCGTCTTTTTTGCATTCCTACGGGTAACATTGACTTGATATTATTGACTTGATTAGTTAGTCTGCGTCAATAAAATAGAATGTATTGGCATTGAAACTAAATTTATTATAACGATTTAGAAAAAGAATTGTTACGATTTTCTATATGTATGAACCAGCGAACCACGTGGTTAGATGTTAGCTGAAGAAGGGCACAAAGTTATATCCACTGAGTTTCACGAACCTAATCTGAATACTGTAAATAGTAAATAAATAGATTTGAAAAATATCTAGAAGTAAGCGAATTTCTAAATTTGCCGTCTGATCTCGAACCATTTTCACAAAGAGTGAGATTACAAGAAAATTTTGGCGCGCGATGCAAGGAAGGATTTTTTGACGACTGTGGGCAAAGGTTATATCGTCGTGCGTTCAAATCCCCGTAACGTAAATCATCAGGTCTTCTGCATATAAGGGATACTTCCAGTGCAAGAGAACATCTGGCAGATTGTTGTTGATAAATAGAGCGAAAAGTGCCGGATCTAGTATACGGCCCTGAGGTACACCGACCACTTAAACTTGGTTGAAGAGACTGTACCCAAGCGCATAGCTACTGCCTGTTTTCGACCTGTGATAAATGAGTGGATTGATGTTGCAGCTGTTTCCAAGAAGCTGATTTCAATAAGCTATTCTGCAAGTAGGTTAATATTGACACGTTCGAACGCCTTAAAAAGATCAATGCCGACCAGTAAAGTTACACAGCTGTTATTAATATTCTTCCGCTGGCGGAAACACGACTGATGAAAACACAGCACTTCATTATCCTCAATAAAGTTGAGTGTTTGAGTGTTTCCGATACGCTCAAGCTCCGTGGACGTCAAATACAATATGTTGATTGGATGGTAGTCACCCGCAACCAAGGCCAGGGACTTCTTCAGAAGAGGGATGACTCTCGCGTGTTCCCAGCTGGTAGGAAAAACTACTTGTCTGCAGAGATAAATCGAATATATTTAAAAGCGCAAACATGGTACTGCATAAGCAATCCATTAAGTGTGTTAGCAAGAAATCGTCCTTCCTTCGGGCGTTAGATTTTATGACTGAAATCATCTCAATCATGGAGAGGCACATGTAATTTCATATTAGCTCAGAAGGAATGATTCATCAGTTTGTAATATAATTAATTCGCGACGACTTTTTCCAGAATGTTTTGCCTCTAAGCGACAACATATCTTCCAGTTACAACGAGAAACTGAAAAATATTAATTTTAATATTTTATTATTATTTTTCTTTATTGTTATGCATTATGAAACGGATGTAACTAAAGAAAAGTTTTATTTTAAATATCAGTAAATGCTGAGCTTAAAATATTGTAATAGTAAAATTATTCTTTACTTTTTCTTAATTTCTATAAAAACAAGTCATAAAAAGGTTCTGATTAAGCTCATAAGTTATATAATTCAGTGCAATTTTTCAAGGTAATACTTTAGCATGATTTACAGAAAAAAATCCGTTCTTATAATTAATATTTGATACATCTATCAAATATTAATTATAAGAACGGATTCTTTTCATTTATGTCAGAAACTCATTGCTTCGACGGTCCGTAAAGTTATTACGATTTTTCCAAGATACTGTAAAACTATTGTTGAATTTTATTTCGGTATCTTGGAAATAAAAAGTTTTTTTACATCCCAGAAACATATGTATTTCAAATGTTCCAGGTCTTCCAACACGATATTCTAACTGCTTTAAACATGTCCACTGTATACTAAAAAGAAAGTCTTCTAAATTTGCGATTTATATATCAAAAACTGAAGGAAAGAATCAACCAGTTATGATTCACCCCAAGGTCTCAGTATTGCTATTTTGTTGTATTAAAAATCGTCACATTTTCAGCTCAAGATTAGATGTAGAAAGTAATGGGTAGTTCATAATTTATAAATCATTTTCTTGAACAAATAAGATTTTTTGATCCAATTATATTATTGAACTCATATTTTAGTACTCAAAAAGGTACATGTAATGTCTGAAATCTACGTAATTGGAGTCATAATTATTATTATTATTATTATTAATTCTCTGGGATGGGCCCCTAACGGTCCCGGCACGTAGGCTGTGCGCCCATTGTACCATTCCCTGAGGTTGCTCATGCTACTCCGGCAGGCCAGCCATTCTCCAAAACGAGAGAATGGCGCCCGAGTTAGCGAGCCTTATCTCCTGTGGGTCTATGAAAAGTCCCCTAGTAGTTGGTTCCTGAGGTTGCGGAAGCCCGGGCATCGTGTCATGATGTGAGCAGGAGTTTCTTCCTCCGACCCGCACCACCTACACGTGCCCAATTCTTCTCCACCTGTTTTCTTGCCAAAGTGTCTAAGTCGCCCATGACCAGATATGATCTGAGCTAAGCATCTGGAGTTCCTCCTGCTGTTGCCAGTCATGCAGAGGCTCCACTCTTTATTCAGTGCCGGGCCATTTACCATCCTGGAGTGTTTGCAGTCGCGACTTTCTCGCCAGCTTCTGGTGTACTTGTCCCTAACCCATTCCAGTATCCTCCCCACGGCTAGCACCTAGGCGCCCCGACCGTGGGTTCTGGACCCGGTAGGCAGGTTCCTGCTCCCAGAGCGGCTGGTCTGTTGGCGACCTCATTGCCCCTAATACCAGTGTGTCCCGGCACCCATAATAGCCTGACCCTGTTTTACAGGGCCAGCTTGTTGAGCATCTTCTTACAGTCCCAGACAAGCGCCGAGGCGGTTCGGTGAGTTTCCAACGCCCCCAGCGCTGCCCGGCTGTCAGAACAGATGCTGATATGCTTGTCCCATGTCTCGAGTTCCAGGATCCTCTTAGCACAGGACATGATTGCTACAACTTCGGATTGAAAGACGGTGGCGTACTGCCCCAGTGGAAGAGAGGTGCCCCTTCCGTCCCTGCGACAATAGTATCCCGCCCCTGTTCCCTTAGCGTTCTTGGATCCATCTGTATACCAGATTTCACCGCTGCCCGGCAGGGTGTCCCGTTTCGTTATCCAGTCCTCCCTGCTGGGCACCTCCACCGTGTATCTCCTTCCAAAGGTAACCCTTGGAATAATAATATCCGTCCTCATGTTAATTTCTGGATCGGATGTCAACACCCTGGGTAGTCGGGTGTGTCGTGTACCTGGCCTCCATTTGCCCTGGGCATTTAATCTGTAGGCCGTCTTCGCCGCCTCGCCAATGATGGCGAGGTGTATAGGTTCTACTCCTGCCAGTAGACCGAGTACCTTGGTTGGAGTTGTGCGTCTTGCACCCGTGGCTCCTCTAACTATGAGTCCCCTTATTCTTTCCAGGGCCCTTCCCACCCCAACCTGCTCCACCCTAGGCCACCAGACCACAGAGGCGTATGCAAGTCTGGGCAGGAGTACAACCCTGTAGAGCCAGAGGACCATCCTGGGACTAAGTCCCCAGGTACTGCTGAAGACCCTTCTGCAGGTCCAGAAGGCTGTAATTACCTTATTACATTGGACCGAGAGATGTTCCTTCCAATTGAGCATTTATCGAGGGTTACCTCTAGATATTTAGCCGAATCCTTCACCTCTAGTATCTTCTCCTGAAGCCTCGGGGCCCTATAGCGGTGAATCTTATATTTCCGTGTAAAGATGACCAGCTCAATTTTGCTCGGGTTAACTGAAAGCCCCGTAGAGCTGCACCATCTTTCCACTTTCTTTAGCTAGTTGCATCGTGTCCATAGCTAACTCAATGCAACTGCCTTTAACTAGGATCAGAAAACCGTCCGCATAGGCTTGGGCGCTATACCTCCCTCCCTCCCATCAAGCGCTTCTAGCAGCCCGTTAGCCACCAGGCACCAGATGGTAGGGGACAGAACGCCGCCCTGCGCACAGCCTCTACTGACCCTTCCTGTAATCGTTTTTGTCCCCAGCGTGGAGACGACTTTCCTGCAGCTCAGCATGTTCCCTAGCCAGTTAACCAACGTAGCCGGTACTCCCTGCTTCGCTGCCTCTTCTTGGACAATATTGATGGAGGTGCAATTGAATGCGTTTCTTTCCTGTCGAACTGTCCTTCAATTTGCCGGACCGCCGAGTGCAGGGCGGTTTCTGTTGAATGCCCTGCCCTGTAGGCGTGTTGGTTCGGATGTAGTGGTGATATTGACAAGACCTCGTCCTGTATGTACCTGTCGACCAGTCTCTCCAGTGTCTTAAAGACAAAGGAGGTCAGGCTGATAGGTCTAAAGTCCTTCACCGTAGTGTGACTCGATTTCCCCGCCTTGGGTATGAAGACTACCCTAGCGGTTTTCCATGTGTCGGGTATGTGTGCCATGGCAACACTAGCCCTGTACAGCTTGGTTAGCGGGCCAATGAGTTCCTCTAGGCCCTCACGCAGCATAGCCGGGTATACTCCATCGTTCCCCGGTGCCTTGTAAGGGAGAAAGTTGCTCACTGCCCATCTAACCCTTTCCGGAGTAACCACTCGAGCCGCTAGGCTCCAGTCTGTCCTTGCCGGTCTTCTAGCCCAGTTCCTGCCTTCTGGTCCTATGCCCAGCCTGTACCCACCGGTCCAGCGGCCCAGTTCGTACTTGCTGGCCCTTCAGCCCAGTTTGCTCTCACCGGTCCTTCGGCCCGGTCCGGAGTCTCCTGGATCCCCGCGGTCTCACTGAAATCCGGAAAGTTGGCTCCCAACAGTAGGCGCAGACTTTCCTCCTCGGAGGAAGTGTACTCCCCTGTTGGTAACTTAATAGCCTCCCACCACACTTCTGGGTTTTTGGCCAGGATGCGGTTTAGCCTCGCTACGTCAGGGTATCTCTCGATTCCCTCACAGTAGTTCTTCCAACCTTTATACCGTGTCTTGTCGACGCTTTTCTTGTAGCGGCTTTGCACTTCTCTATGTTGCAACCAATCGTCCGGTGATCTGGTCTTCCTTGCCTTATTAAAGGCTTTTCTGACCTCCCGTCGTGATTGTTCCAATTCCTTGTTCCACCATGGTGTACCATTGGTTCCCTTGTGGCAAGTTAGAGGGCAGCTTCTCTCGTAGGAAGTCTTTATAGACCATTCTAGGCAGCGCGCCCAGTGGTCCAGTCCTTCCCTTGTACCGAGATCTGGTCTGAAGGATGCGAGCTCACTTTTGAGAGACTGTCTATACAGTTCCCAATCAGTTTTCTTTGGGTTTCTGTATATCTTCCTCTCCGGCGACCCCGCTCTCCAGTCAAAGCAGATATGTCTGTAATCTGAGAGTGAAGGTTCTGTAGAGACCCTCCAATTTCCGATACAGCTAACTATAGACTCTGAACAAAGAGTCATGTCCAGAACCTCTCATCTGACAGCATTGAAGAATGTGGTTTCATTCCCCCTGTTCAGAATGTAGAGGTCTGTTGTGACCAGATATTGTAGTAGAGATTCACCTCTACTGTTAATATCTGTGCTGCCTCATATTGTGTGATGCGCATTGGCATCGCACGATAGGAGGAGTGGAGTGTTTCTCTTCTGGCACCACTCCACTAGTTCCTGAACCTCCCTCGGTGGGGGTTCATCATCAGCGTCGTAGGGGAAGTATCCTGATGCAATGAATACTTCCTTTACTGAGTCTCCCATTGGGAGACTAGTCCTAACGACGGCGAGGTCACCGCTACACCAGGACGGCAGTAACATGGCTTCCAGCCCCTTAACAATGATGCACGCCCTCGGGGTACTGTTCGTCGGGTCTCTAAAGAAACGACCAACCCTAGCTAGCCCCCTAACACGGCCTGCAACCATCCAAGGTTCTTGGATGAGGCATATGCCTGTATGCACCTCAGCAAGGCACCTGGCCAGAACAGCCGAGGCGCCTTTGCTGTGGTGCAAGTTTATTTGGGTAGTCATAATTATACAAACCTATAATTTAAGATTATGTCGAAGCGATCTAGAAAATCATGAGATAGCAGATACCCAGAAAAGCTGTTTTATGCTTAAAAAAATGATATAATAAAAATGTTGTTAGAACAACAAATATTTAGGATTATTCAGAAGTAATAATTTTTCAGAAGTTTTTAACCATTTGAGAAGTTGCAACGACAAAAATATATAAAAATGGGAAGGGATTTTGGAAAAAAATGCACTTGTACATTTCCAAATGCATGTTCTTCAAAACCACTTTTTTAGTGAGAATAGTTCATGAATTAAAAAGTCGAAAAATATTCAAACGCATCTTGAAATTTAAAAATTGTGTCGACGCAATCTGTATATATGAATAATTACTGAATCACTTTCATATGTTTCAAAAACTACACATACTTTAACACCTACCGTTTACATATAAAAATATGAATTAAACAAATTTTTTACTAAGAAATCGTACTTTTTTAAGGAATATTGTGTTCAACGTCTAACTATTCTACTGTCACTAATTCCATATCAGATTTGAAAAGTACAGAAAACTTTACGTTAGAAACCATGGGTTCGAATGATTTTTACTATAGACATTATATTATAATCTTGAACTGAAAATCGAATCAGCGTTGATGGGTTAAAAGCATTTACTTTCTGTTGCCATAATGGGTACATAATTTTTTATACAATGGATTTTTTAGAGTTAAAGGATTTTTGCAGATATTTATTGATTGGTATTTTCATATTTAACATAAAATTTGAAGTATCACTTCAGAAAAAATTGTAACATGTATCTACCGATGGCATTTACCGCGAGTAAAGTGATATCAGTTAAACATAACACCAGAAGACAAACGTATTTCTATTATAAAAGTAATCATTCTCTGATAGATTAAGTAGTCATCACTTTTTTTCTCCTAAATATTTTGAAACTGTTCTTCTGCCTTGTATCTAATAAACGTATCTATTTTTATGTCATTTTGAATGTGATTTATTTGAAAACATGTAGCCATTTTTACATAAAATCTTCTTTCTGTGCTTCTATTAAAAGATGATCCCCTGAGGAGTTAGAAGATATTGAAAATTGTCAAAAAACTGATAATGTCAACTTTGACTCTCTTTAATTTGGAAGTTTGTGAAAAGGTAAATATATGCAGCATGCTGAGAACAGATTTAAATTATTATTAAAAACAATTGTTTAACAGTTAGTCATAACATGGGTGATTCTTGTCAAATTGATCATTGTGCATATAAATTAATAAATTAGAAGAACGTCAATAATAAAAGACTCAAAGAATTTTAGATGCGTGTACTTACCATCGAACCTTAACAACTGAATTGCCTTATCAATTCATCTGTATGTACTAAAATAATCCACATAACTTCCTAGGAAATTGTAGTACCTTTTTTGACATTCATATCAATTTGTAGGCAAAAAGCTGTGAAACTTAATAACAGTGTAATATACGATTATTATCTGCGTATCACGCATACACATTTCGTTAATAATAATTGGTCCACTCAAAAATACGGGATCAAATGCATATTATTTTGTGAAATTCTTTCAAAAATCCTGCTCATCCTATCATAATGAAATAACATAACCTTTCATGACTTTTTTATACTCAAAACTAACTGATTTATTTAAGCAATGCAAATTTCTATGTCATATGTATGGCTTAAGAATTACTCATTGATGTAATATATTCGAAGTTTACGAATCACTTTTCACTGTGATTTAACACGGGATAATGTACATTTTTTGTGATCGACTTAATAAAAAAAAAATTTTTCAAAAGTTTGTATAATTTTTTAATTTAAGTCTTTATCAATGTTAGACAAATCATATTCTGGAAGAACAAAGGATAACTTCGCTATCATTATTTTTTAAAAAACTATTGAATGTATGCAATAAAACTTCGTAGATACTTTTATAAGAAAAGCCTTTCAAATAAATATGTCGATTCACCTTGGAAGTTACACAGTAGTGATTAAAAAATTTCAAATCATTCAGATGATTTTATTATCAGTTTGTCAACTGTTTGAAGGAAAAAACATTGGAAAAGATGATTCGATAAAAAAATATTTCTTTTTAAGATCTCTTTAACGAAATCTTACATAATTTTCATTTGAAAATTATCCGTGTAATTATCGATAAATTTAATATATTGACAAATGTTTACTTCCATGATAATTTTTTTATACCGTAAATGCTTAAATTACAAGTTCTAAATCTGCCTTTGAATTTGAAATAAAATTTTATTAAGATTTTATTAGGTTCTATTCTAATAACGAAGTTCTGTTCTTTTTTATGAAAATGCAAGCTTATTGTGAAAAAATAAGGTTACAAATGAATCATGCGAGGTATTGCCCATCGCTAGCTACAACTTTTCCCATGCTTCTGGCAGAGCACGAATACCGTGATGGTAGAAGTGTTCGTATTTTGAGGCTATCCACTAATCAAGCCATTTTGAGATGTCTTCATATGAGCAGAACTGCTGATCAGCATAACCTTCACAGCGTGAATATTCGGCCGAGCCGACGCACGTAGAAGCATGACCGGGCTGTCCCCATGATTACTTTCTCTTTGTGTTGCTGTAATAAATCCATTTTTCATCACCCGTAATGATGCGGCAAAAAAAACCCTACCTTTTTGCCGCTGGAGCAGTTGTTCACAGGCGAAAAGCTACGACTCTTGACTTCAAATCATAAGGAACCCAAGTTCCTTGCTTTTGTATCATCCCCAACGCATGAAATTGTTTGGAAATAGCTTGGCGGGTAACTCCTAATGCAGAAGGAAGCTCTATTTGCGTTTGGCATGGATCCTCATCGAGCAATGCCTCTAATTCAGCGTCTTCGAAGGTTTTTGGCCTTTCTTCACGCTTACGGTCGTCAACATCGAAATCACCATCTTTGAAGCGACGGAAACAATCACGACACGTTGTTTCACTTAAAGCAGCATTTCCGTAAACTTTTTAGAGTTCTCGATGCGCTTCAGTCGCCGTTTTCTTCGAATGAAAGGAGAAAAGCAACAGCTCTCGCAAATAACGGTTATTTGGCACAAAATAAGACATATTCAGACAACCAAAGTACATAACGCAAAAACAAATTCACTAATGAGTCTAAGCGGTTTGTTTATTATACGTCTAACCTTGATTTCAAGACGTTTTTGATATGTCACAATCGATTACACTTACTGCTGGAGACATCTCTTCACAAACCGCGGGAACTCAGTTGCGCTTCTAATAATATAAGCTTAAAATCTTGCAGGAATATTATTTAAGATGTATACATACCTTTCCAAAACTACTCAGAAAACTTATTTATACTTAGTACAGAAGTTGTGGCATTCCACAGAAATAACGTGATAGCAACAGTTTATATCATAAAATGCTTAATAAAGGCCAAAACACGACTTTGTGGAATAATAACCTAGTTCGGTTGTTAGTTAAAAAGTCACAGAAGTTACAACTTAGTTTTTTAATATAAATTAAATTCGAATATAAGTAATATATCGAGAGGTTAATAATTGTCCGCCCGTTGGCTAAGTTGTGTTGTTTTATGAAGGAATGGCCCAGTGAAATGATAATTGCATCAAGCAATCAATTAACATCGCAAACTGTCAAAAGCAGCCTAGATAAAAGTATTTGAAATATTGAAGTAAATTAAATAATCATAATACGGTAAAAATATCTTAGCAAGAGTTATTATCACTTCAGTAATTAATAATAAATACATTTATTCGTGGAAGAATTCGTAAATGCATGTATGCATAGATTGATATGTGTAAATACCTTGCAGCAATTAATTTTCTAAAGATACACATTTACGGTAAATAACTGTATAAAACAAAAGTAATCATGCAATTCGTACGTGAATCAAAGATCAATGGTGATTTTCAGAGGGAGTGAACAACAATCTAAGCACCTTGGCTATGGTGTTTATCCTGGTGGGTGTGGTGAAATGCGTCTTCATATGTTTTGCACTAATGGCTCTTTGCTACAGGTACAGTAGCAATTTCATACAACGCGTGTCATCATTTTGTACATTCGTAACTAGATGGATGCAAAAAGACATTGCACGTAACAGTCGAATGTTCAATGTTTTCATCGATATAATGTCGTAATACTATTGTGTTTCCTAAATGTCTTTATTGTTACTATAATCAAAATTGTAATTTATGTGCCTTCAATTAAATAATTAATTATGCTTCTTACTCTTGAAACCTTTCAATTAAATTTATAGGGAAAAGTGGTCAGTTCTTGGCTTATTCTAACAAATATTCTCTTACCCATCGAAATTGGTTGAAAAAAATCCCTGTAGACTGTTATTCATATTGCAAATTCTACGCAAGCTTAAGCAAAAATACTTTTTTAACATATAATAAACAATTTCAAGGAATTTAAATAAAAATATCTTATTTCTTCTGTACATAAAAAATGTCTCCTATGTACTAGTTTTGCTTAACAAACGTGGACATCGATAAACTTGGAGTAGTTTTTTGCAATTTATAACTTTAACGCATTATTTCTATTCGCAACTTTACTATTCAATCGAATAATTTAAAATCAATAAACATTTATATTTCTATCAAAAGTAATGTAATGCGTGTATTTTAGGTCAACAGTATTTGTGTTTGCGATCCAAAATAGTAAATTATAAGAATTGTAATGTTAAAAACCATAAAATTTCGTGCGAATTCGCTTCTGATAATGCTCATATATCCGTAAATCTCATAGATACACTCGTATGATAATGGTTACAGTCTCCAACCATGACAAAAATTCTCCCTATATTTTAGAGATTTTGTGGATATAATATTATCTGCATGGATTTTGGTTTTACGATTTACAAGATCATTTCATGATCTATTAAACGGATAATTATACATGTTAAACAAATGTTTCAAATATCTTCATTATTTACAATTACTGAGACGTTCGAGTGCATCGAATTGAATGCATTTCGAATCGAATGAACAATTTTTACAATGATGTCAGAACCATTAAAACTTTAAACTAATTAATAATAATCAAACTTACTGTATCTGATTAGAAATGGTTAATCACAAAAAATTAATATACCAAAAAATAAACTGACACAAACACTTTTATAATAATTGTTTTGCTTCATTTATCCAGTCGATATCTATCTGCAAAATGTCCCAGATATTTAAACTATAGCTATGTTGGTTGGACCCTAAATTTTTTTAAATGAATTAAAATGGCAGCCCATTCGATTTTTTCAACTTAACAGATTTTTTCATGCCAGCATTCGATTTTTCTAAAAATGTCTAAAGAACGAAAATATCTTAGAATCACTTGAAGAATATTCTTAATTTTTTCGAAATAATTCGGTCATATTTAGAATTTTCCTTAAATTCAGATTACAAAGATATTTTTATTCTTAAAATATTTTCAGATTTATAGTTTTTGAGAGATATATAGATATATGTATATAGTATTTACTTTTAAAAATTACAGATTTTTCTTTTTTGTATGGGTTGACTTCAATTTAGAGGAGGAACATTCATAACCTAAGAAATTTTGCAGAATGAGCGGGATGAATAAATTTTCGAAATTATATTCTATCAAAAACAAAAGTTGTGTTGAAAGTGAATGTGCAAAAAACAAGGAACTGAAGCATTATGTAAGTGGATGAGTGAATCCATGTAATCAACTACTCAATTTGATCACAAAGACCTTGTTTCATTGATGTTCTATTGTTCAAAAACAATTTTTCATAGTTCAAAATAGAGGTTGAAAATTTTCCAAATGGATAATAAGAGTATCCTTAGTAATGATTGTATTGTATTCTCCTAATTATTTTATAGATTTATTTTTTAGATGTCTTTTAGTATATAATACATTATAATCTTGTATGTGTTAATAAAGTAAAATGAATCTTAGTTGTTATACTAATATAAATAATTCTAGAATTATTAAACACAGAATACTGGAGAACTAAGACTGCAATATTCGACGCATTAGTCAAGTTCATTAATCGCATACCTTTAAATTTTCCTTGTTTAAATCAGCAATTTATAATAAATAGAACAATAACTAATAAGCAATCAAACTTTTTAAAGCAACGTATTATGCATGGTGGGTTATGAATACCTATCTGTGTAAAATAACTACTACAAAATTGGTCTTACACTGAACGTTTAGAGAATAATTATGAAAAGTTAAGTGTATTTATCCCGAAAAAGTTTGTTATGTTTGGATGTACGTGTGAGCGCACACTTCATCTGAGACATTATTTTTTGCTGCTAAAATTCGGGTAAAATTATCTTGCGTTTTCGCTAATGTGTATTTAATTGTTCAACAATTGAAAATTATTAAGCAAATACTCTGCAATTTTTTATTATGCAATTGAGATAGCGTAAGCAATTGAAGTTAGTTAGTAAACTAGATCCGAAGTATATACAGGTAGACCCAGAAACAATGCAACATATATATACTGTCGTAATCAGGGTGAAAATCTGAGTACAAACTTTTTTGTCCAATGTCTTTCCGATGATTTTCCATAGAATTATTGAGGTGAGAAAATTACCCCTTGGCTCTGCGGTGAAGCGCGGGGAGGGGAAGTGAGCGCTATTCACCACGCGGCTACGGCTAAATTATACTCAGATTTTCACCCTGATTACGATAGTATATACATATATTGCATTGATCCATTACTTAAAGGTATTTAAATTTACAATTTTTTTGCTAGTTATGTGCTAATCAGTGGTAAGTTTTTCAACGTGAATCTTGTTTTCTAATCTCTATTTATAATTAAGTATAATACAGTAATGAAATAAAATATTATATAGTTTTATAACTGGATTCAAGAACCCGTATAATATACCTGCACAAATCTCTAAAATTTGGAAAAGTATTGGTTGATTATACAACTTCCGGAGATTGAATGAACAATAGTAGTAACTACCTTTATTCTATAAATACGTTATTTTATGCAGAAGTAAGATTGAAATTCTGAATATGCCCTCGAAAATTTGAATATATGAACACATACACGCGCAAATGTGTATACGTGTGTATGTGTACGTGTATTAAGTATCTATATACGGTATATATATGATGGTCTATGCTTGTGTTTATATATCAATAAATACTATGAAAAACTAATGTCTTATGAAGTTTACTTTCAAGGTAGTAAATAAGTGTTCTCTTTCTTAATTCTTCGCAATATTGTCTACAATTATTATATATGTTTTTAACATAACTTTGTTATAAATTCAGATTTTAAATTAAATATTATATGTGCTGATCTTAGCTTTCTGTTTGTTTGTTTCTATCTGTCACTGCCATTCCTGTCTGTCTGCATGCTGTGGGACGCTCGGAAACCAATCTACCTAAATACTGCACTACGTTTGGTACTAATTATTGGATGATTAAATTTTATCTACGGTTTCATAATCTCCCAGAGAACTACCACGGCTCAAACACTGTGTATTTAGTTATAACGCTCATGTCGGTGGTAGGGGGTGTATTCGTAGTATTTGCAATGATGGCTCTCTGCTACAGGTCAGTCGTAGTACATAAAAACTTCTCCCTCTGTCTCAGGTTAGTGTGCAGAAACATACACGTAGAACTTCTTTATTTGCCGTTATTCCACCACACCATATTTTTATATAGCTATATTTTTTTTAAATGCAATTTTCTAGAATTTCAGACATCACTTCATTTTGCTTTATCCAATTTTCATTAAGTAACTATAATGTGAGAAACAATATTTTATTTTATAAATTTCTCATTCATTTTCAGAAAAATTAGAGAAATCAACATAATTAATACTAATAATATTAGTTCAATTAAATTACTAATTTACAATTTTGATGAATGAAATTAATTTAATTGATTACAAAATTTCTTAACTATTAAAACTTTTACGAAAGTTTAACTAGTAATACGTGATCTTCGTAATCTCACTTAACCCATATATAATACTTTTTGGCATTTAAATATTATCATTTTATTATGCTATTTTATATACTCTTAGAAGTGTTGATTTTTAACAGAACCAATTAATCACCAAACCCAGACCACTGTATGAATTGTTTTAGAATAAAAAGATCATGTATTACATGGATTTCTGAAGTATAAAAAACTCCTATTATCTAGATGAAATTGTCTTTTGTCCTGAGATCGATAAAACGCTTTGTATTACTTGTAGCATTTGGCGAAGGTTGTTCATGTAAAACAGAGTAAATCATTGCCGCCCAAATACATTAAAATTTTGTATACATTCTTAGGTAATATACATCTATATGTAGATTACCTTCATATGACATTAGACTTTAACTCTAGATTTTTTCGATACTCTTATATTCTATATTTTTGAGATGGCTCTGTCTTTTGACTTTATATCACCATAGAGTTGAAGTGAACTTTAAGTGCATTTGGGAGCTAATGGATTAAGACTTTTAAAAATATCCACAATTTTCAACAACAAGTGTAATTTCATGTCTATTGGATATGATCTAAAATAAACAAGAACTTTGACTCTCAGTGTAATCACTGCTATAGATACTGCGATTTATTAAAATGCCTTGTTTGAATAAGCAGAATCTGCTTATAAGTATAGCCGTATGTATTGAATTGGCATTATTTGTAATTGAAAAACTGTTTAAAAAAACAATGGAAATAGTTAAATGTCCTTATGTGATTCTTAAAAATTTATTGTCATTATAATTAAAAGAGTTGAAATATTAAGCAATTTATCCAGGGTTAGTAATATGCAAAATAGATTGCAAGATAGACTAGATTGTTCAGATCTCAAGAAAGAATTTATTTTTAATATTATGTAAGGAATCTAGTTAAAAACAATGCGAATTCTATTACGATTATCATTCGATTATTATTTTTGATCTTGAAATAACCTTGTAAGAGAAGGATAGGACATGTTTTTTACAGTCATACTTTTCTCTATGATGTTTTCTTTCCAAATTATTATTCTGTTCCAATACTTGGTTAAATGTGCACGCATTTAGGTAGAAAAACTATAGATGAATAATCTCACGTAAATTCTGTTTATAATTTTGACTTAGTGTAATTAGAATATATAGCTTGAATACATATTATGATGCGAAGTTTCCATTTCATAGTTATAACTCAAGTAAAGAAATGATGGGGACAGATTGGCTGTTATTCTAAAGGTTACTCTTTTGGATGAGAATCGTGAAAGGGCAAATAGCCATAGTAAAGTAAAGCTTCTGTGCTAGCTTCTGGAATTATGGCTCGTTAATGTTTGTTTTTTCGTCGAATAATCATAATTTTTTTAATAAAAAAAAGTTATCATAATATTTTGAGTATCGATTAACTTCAAGATTCGACGAAATTTCACTGCACTATAATAAAAAAGAGACTTTTATCTGATGTCAAGTTTTTCAGACGTTGCCATTCTATTTCAACGTGTTGCTTCTTTGCAGGAAAAATTTTTCCGATTCTCACGAATGCAGGTATTTTTTTCGTATAAGTAATATAAAGTAAGTAAAAGTATATATGCATAGTAATATTATCTAGATTGCTTGTTATAAAAGTACAACTACTATTCAGAATGCGATTCAAATTACGACACTCAAAAATAAATTTTAAGCATGATACCGATTCTGAGAAAACGAGAATATGAATAATGTTAATAATGTTGCTAGATAGATTGAGTATCTCGTGAAAACTGTTTAGTTACATTCAACAAGGATTTTCCTGGTGTTCAGATATCTTTAAGGTATATTTCTCAGAAATATACAAAAACTATGTTAATTATATTATTAATTAATAAGCATATCCGTATTTTAAGAAGACAGTAATATTTTAACAGTTTTTAATACATAATTATTTACCAGAGTTTGCTTATTGTACTATAAATAAATAGTATAGAACTTCCATAAACAGTAAATAGTTAAATACGGTAAGGTTATGATTTGTAGATTGGAATTAACGGTGACATGACTATGGTATAATTATTCAAGTAAATACCTAAAACTATTTTAATTCGAACTGCGAGTAGTAAAAAATGGATGTAACTTGAGGGTTTAAATAGGATTCGTAAAAAATTTAAAAGTAGTGTTTGTTAATTTAATACAATACATATCCAAAAGAATTAATTTTATTAATTAGAAAAATAATGAAGTCGATAGAAGGAAAGTAAGGAAGGAAGGTTGATATAAAGAATATCTGTAGTAGGATGATGTTGCTAAGTTAGATGGATTCATGTAAAGGTTAAAATTAAGAAAATTAGTGAATTTTAAAAACAATCTTGACTGTAATAACGAGGATCATCAACAATATTGCTGGAATAACGAAAGGCGATAAAGAAAAGAAAGATAGAGAAAAATGAATATAATTGCAGAAAATTTTAGTATACAATAAATCAATCTAGTGCATACACAATAAAATGATGGAAATCATTGAAATGTTTGTAAATAGCAATCGAAAAGAATTGTTGACAACTCTCTTTACGGAAAACAGTCACTACAAATAAAGTTGCTGTCTGTGTATCTTTTGATAAAGCACTATCCAATTAGCAGCAAAAGTTAATGGAATTCGCGTAGTTTACTATGTAGTTAAATAAAGCATGCAGAATTGTTTCGTAACAAAGTTATGCACTGTCAGTACAGATTTTACTGAACCCCTATTTTATTTCTAGCTAAATAATTTACGATATAAAACTCGAATACAGGATTTTATCAAGCTAAAATGAATGCAAAGCCCACTTGCTCTTCTGTGCAAGGGTTGGGGGGAATGAGGTATAAAAACGTGTAAAAGTGTGTAAAAACGTTTTAGCACTTTGGTATTAACTGGGAAACGCAGCCAGAACCCTTGCGGAAACCCCAGATTAATTATCTTGCTAGCCCTGTATTCTTAATAAAATCTAAATGTTATCTCGCATCATACTAAAAAGCGAATAATTTACAGATACATCAGTTTTGCAAATACTTGTTTGCTTACATAAAGAAATTTCAGCATACAGTAATATTCTCTTTCGATCATTGGTTGCCATCTATCAATCAGGCGCAACATATATACTCTATCTTCTTAGACTGAAAAAAACTAAAGTTAGTTAAAAGTTATGAAAACTCAGTCTGCGGCAAGCCTCTCTTACCGCACCAGAATATTTTTCAAGTATATTATATTACGTGACACTAGAAACACATTACTGATTATATCTGGATTATGTAGGTTACATAAAACATTCTATGTATAATTTTTATAAATTATCTTCTTAGTATTTCATAAACATTCTGAGGTCATGATTTTATAAGACAAAGGGTAATTGTATCATTAATTTTATTAAAGATAATTTAAATTCGTAAGACATTTCAATATTAACCAATTGCAAATTGTAATAGTTAAGATACATTATAAATGAAACTGACGCTATAATTTTTTTTAAATATCTTTAAGAGTTATAGGAGTTATAGGATGGTCACCGAATTCTTTATTAAAATTTACTGCAAGAAGAACCTTGATAGTTTTTTTAAAAATAATTTACCTGAGAAGTCGTTTATTCAGACAATTTTCTAAAATTTACGAATTTCTATTTCCAACAAACCTCGTAATGTTCGTATATAAAAATAAATGAAATTAAAAATTTTACTTTTGTAAAGCTTTTGAAAACACAAACTATTGATGTTCATTTACATAATTATTTTTAACTGGTTTACAAATAATAATAACTGACGCACCATGTAAGTTTCTTAGTAATTGTACCTTGTGTGCTACAATCTGGCGCATGTTCATTAAATAGGAAAAAAACTAATATTTTAAAGTGATTTTTGATAATAAACGAAAATAATTCAGTGCAGGATGATAAACAGGGACACACATGAAATTTGTTTGATATTCAAAAAACGAAATATAGGTGGGTCAATCCTATAACATTTCTAGTTGATATAGAATGTACATTTACTAAGGGAATATGCTTTAAAAACAATATATTTATGACTTCAATATTTGCAGATGAGGAGAAACCATCATATTAAATAAAAAATTCATATTTTTTAAATTAATCAAATTTTAAATCATTATTATACTACAAGATACTATCTTGCTATAAGTTACTGTTTACTAATGTCCTAATTTACTTTTTGTGTATATTATGTAAATCCTGAATTTTATTTGAGACTTATGAATTAGTAACTACTAAAATTCATTTATAACAATTGAATAAGTTTTAAATTAGCTACAAAATTACATTGTATTAATTAATAAAACTTAATCAATAATACTTTTAAGCATACTCAAATTCAGTTTTTAGTAATCCTCACAATCCTTTTAATATTTAAAGCTTTTACAAATCTGACTAATCAGTGATTACCAAAGCTTACAGCTCTAGACTTTGTAATACTTTAAGTTACACATGAATTTACAACTTTATAATATTTTATATGCATAATAATATATATGTATATAATTTTAATGTATTCTAATATTCTATATACATATACAAATACTTTATCTCTAATAAATATTTTTTTCTAATTAAAGTAAAATATTTTCTTAGAAAAAAGAATACATTGCAGAAATTTGACCCCCCCTACTCAAAAAAACCGACGCATAAAGATCAAAATCCAGAAATCGCAGCTTTGGACAGCGTCGACAAAATTCTTAAATTTGGACCTATGCCACATTACAGGTTAGATTCTTATTAGCTGAATAAATAAATTTAACGTACAGTGTATATTATAAGCATTTATACCATAGAATGTAAATAATATTTTAGTAATAATGGTTAATGAGTTTTTGCTTTAACAATCATGGAATTGTTAAGAAAAATTTGAATCATTGGATTCACGTTTTCCAAGGATGTTCCACAGTATTTATTGTGTATTTTTATGATTCGAAATATCATTACAAAAGTATACAATTTTTTATATTCAAATCAATTTTTGTGTTAAAAAAACAATAGAGTCCAAATAAACGAAAATGCAATTACAGCGCGATAAAAATCGAGCGCAAGTCTTATTGTTAACATTAAAACATTATTGTCTTTTCTAGCTTTGGAATATCTTACAGAAATTTAATATAATTGTGTTTCGAGAAAATACGGGAAGAACCAGTAATTCCAATCAAGTCTTGAAAAATTTACCAATTTAAAATTTGCTTGAAGAAACAGATTATCTTTTATGCGATAAAAAAGAATTCTAAAACTAGGTTGCTTGATTGAAATTCCAAGAACCAGATCAGTGCTATTTCAAGCTAGATATAAAGCTATAGGAAGTCAAAATAAGTTCAGGAATTTCTTAACGTTGATATCAATCATTGAACCAGTTCGAAAATGAATTTAAAGACATTGATGGCTCAAAAAATAATTATCACATATATCTACAGCTTTAAAAGTATTTTATTAGTAAAGTTTATCTAATGTAATAAAAAAGTCTATTTCACGTTTTTAGTTAGAAATGCTTCCTAAAAGAGTTAGATAATTTTTAAAATAGGGATAAAATGCCAAAATTCGTTGAAATAACAACTTTGACATTGTGTAACTTAAAGAACCTTCCTGAAAATATCTAAAATAATTCATGAAGATAGATAAAGTTCCAAAGATCAGTTTGAAAATATTATGAAGAAAACCAGTATTTTACCGGTTAATCTATAAAAAAATAATGATACATATACATAATGTCTTTACATTTCTTATATTGTATATAGAGAAGAGTAACAGACAACAACTTCAACTTTTGTTTTGTTTCACTGAAAAATAGGGTTGTTTATTTATATAATTACTTAATTCAATACATTATTAATGTGTTAAACTAATCTTACCTGAAAAACAGAGAAACGAATATTAAAAGCCAGTTCACTGTCTTTCTTCTACATAAATAATATTAATTTGCATGTGCGTATTTTGTACTCTTGTTTTCTTGTATGCCCTATCGATAATATCGGTAATATCGATTATCGACAGGAAAATCGCGACACCTACTGCATTCAATTTAAGAAACGTGTTTTCTTATATATATGTATCTATCTTTTATTTTTTGCCTTGGCCAGTTCTTGCTCCAAAGACGTCAATATAGTCTAGTTACGAACACTGTTTGCTCGTGATTTCGTCTAGCGTTTAGCAGTTTTTAAAGCACGTATACACGGTTTTTATTGCATTAAAAATCTTAATGTAAATGATTGATATATAATAATTTATCTACTCCATAGTTACTCGCTTAATAATTTCTACACTGCGGAACTTGTGAATTTACACGAACACGACAGAATCAGATAGAAATAAAACTGGAACGCACGAATTCATTACTTACTAATTCGATCACACACAGTGAGCCCCCCCCCCCCTGAATATACAGAAATTAAGATTGCTGTTGTTTTTCTTGTCTTCGTAATCATTATGAGTCGAATTACCGCGACTCAGTGCGCACTTCGGTAAATAGTCGAATTCCAGTGATGGTACTGTAAAGACTAAGATAACTAATTCTAACTACTAACCATACCCTGCTAACCAATACTCCTACTAAAGTTCTGCGTCAATTAGTTGGAGTCGCACCCATACACCTCAATATTATTAGCGAGGCAGCGAAGTCAACCTACATTGCATACTCAAGGAGTAGAATCTTTAGAATAAAATATGATGTCGAAATACCCAGCTGGAAATATTGGAAAAGGAAAAAGGATAGTCAACCCGGTAATGAGGACATCTGATATATGGACGGATTCAAAACTGATACGTCAGCAAATGGTCAAACAGCCAGGCAGTACTAAAGGCGTCAAGTGCCCACAGAACCACCTCAATGCGGGTATGGAACTGCAAAAAGCTACTGAACCAACTGACTTTAAACAAGTTCAGATTACTATAGGTACCAGAGTCACTGAGATCGCTGATTGACTTGATGCTTTTGGAGCCGAGACCTCCTTTCCGGGACCAGAATTCGCGGTCGGAACACCAAAGGGCCTAACCATGATCAGGATTCTAGAATAGGTAATGGAGGAGCACACCAAGACCTGGCGAGAATCTCGTGACTAAAAACACTCCTGGATGGTTATTGTCCCGTCACCAAACAAATAATGGAAGCTGTGTATGGTACGAGGTTACAGGAAAAACTCCAGTTGTCTAGCCTACATCGTGTCAGTATGTAGGCATCTCAAACAGTTCGATTTGAGAACAGGAAAAGAAGACTTAGGCACGTGCAGGTGGTGTGAACAAGAAACCTCTATCTACATTATGAGACAACGCGATTCGAAATATGTGAGCTGGAGCGGAGAGTGTGGGAATTAAGCGGATGGAGGTCAAAACTGTTTTCTCAATAAGCAAAGGAAATACAATTATACTACTAAAAGTATTATTAATTTTAATATTTACCAATTTAATTACAAAAAATCTTCAAAAAATAATTTTGGAAATTACTACAAATTTCTATTCTTAATATCTCGTCATAGAAGTAACTAGTCAACATTCATACATGAATTGTTTATATCAATTTTTAATAATAATGTGATCCAATGTTATAAAACTAAAGATTCATAAATGTTAAAGTTTCATAATTTCAGTATATATACACATATAACAAAGTATAAAAGACTAAATGTTAACAACAATATGAGATTTACAATTGAGGTAAAGTAGCCAAGTTTCCCATTAACTGTACATTTCCACAACTATCGATCAGACCATTGTAGGCAGTTCATCGACCTCTTAAATTTACGCTAACTTTCGACTACCGGCATTGAAGAAGGGAATCTTCATTTAAAAAAAATGACGTTGTATTTGAAATATAAGTTTCCTTCATATTGTACTAGAAAAATGACCTCTTTTCAAAAATAATTTATCTATAAAATGATTCAGGTGATTCTTATCATTTTGAACACCCTGTATATGTTTAGATCATCTTTGTGAAAAAGCTACCCTTGACTAAAATTGGAGCAACTTACATAATTCATTGATTTGTTATTATGTGCGAATCAATATATAGTTTATAATGCCATAAGGCCTTTCGCAAAATCTAAGTTAGTTTTGTAGGAAGGATTTTGCAGGGAATAGGAGTTAAATGAGAATCGACACCGTTGGAGTAAAGTATAGGAAGTAGATTTATTTAAAACCGCATCTGAAACGTTACGTCTAGGGTATGCACACGTGTCTGAATAGAGTTCTGTTGCAAGATAACTGCACCGCACGAAAGAGTGTCCTCCTTGATGCGACGGGCCCTTAAGTACCCGGCCTAACGGGACTTCCCCCCTCTTAGGCCTCGCAGCGTCAGCTCTCCCCCGCCGCTCCCTCACTAGGGTCTTGACGTCGGGGAGGTTTCCCGCGCGATGTCGGTAGCCAATGGTAAGGCTCAACGCGCATCTCGGGTTTTCCCCCTGACGCCAGCCCATTAAGAGAGCGTCGGACGAGGCTTCGAGAACATTCCCCACAATCGGCCCTCCTGACGTCCATCCGCCCTCGGACCGTCACTCTGGAACTGGAAGAGGGTCATCTGGCTCTTGCGCCTCTTCCTCCGCTTGGTCGTCGCCGTCGTCGTCGGTATCTGCGTCCAGGTCGTCACGAAAGCCTCGCCAGGGTTTCATATTGTCCGCAGATGTGGTCGTCTCGAAAGGCCCCTCGCAGTCGGCCGCCTTTTCCACTGCGTAGCGATCGTGAAGGTCGCACCTTGCGATACGATAGGGTCCAAAATACTTGATGGACAGTTTCAGCCCTGGACCCTGTTGGGTCCGCCTGATTGAAACTAGGTCACCTTCGCGGTACTTGATTGCCTCTCGCCTGCGCCGGTCGTACTGCGCTCGATTTTCCTCTTGGATGCGCTCGATCTGTCGTCGGGCGCCGGCCCTCAGGTCGCCTCTGGCCTCCTGGAAGTGGCGCACCACCTCCTCGTTGATCGCCTCCTAGAGCTGTGGGTCCTTTGGCTGCCTCGGTCGCGTGCCAAACAGCAACTCGTAAGGACTCGTTCCGACCGCTCGCTGGTACGTACCGTTGATGGCCCTCTGCGCCCTGCTAATGGACTTGTACCATTTTTGCGGTTTCTCGGCGCACAGTTTTGTCATTACCGCGGCGACGATGGCGTTGACGCGTTCCACCTGTCCGTTACCTCTCGGGACGCCTGCTGTGATGGTAAGGTGCAGGACGTCCTCTCTCTCGCAGAATTCTCGGAACTCGTGTGACGTAAAGGCTGTACCTCTGTCTGTCACAATCCGTCGCGGGCTGCCGAAGTGCTGCTGCCACACTTCCAGCTTCTTGATGGTCTCGGTGCTCCCTGTAGACTTCGTCGGGAAGATCCACGTATACTTTGTGAAGGCATCCACCAGAACGAGCACATGCTTGTAATTTTTACCCGTTTTGGGGAGCGGCCCCACGTGGTCGACGTGAATCGTGTGCATCGGCGAGTCGTCCTTCGGGATGGGGTTGAGCAACCCTTCGGCGCGGCCTCGCTTGCGTCCTCCAAGGATGCATGGCAGACAGTTTTGGATCACCTTCTCTACGCGCCGTTCCAAGTTCTTTATCGCGTAGTCCCTAGTCAGAATCTCCGTCGTCTTCCGGACCCCAAAATGTCCGATGTCGTGCGCCCGTTGGATGAGCTCGTGGTGTAGTCCATCGGGGACGACAAGTCTCTCTTGTCCGGGCTCTCCTTTATACAGCAGGCCATTGCGGATGCTGTTGTCCTGGTAGGCGCCGTTCTCCAAGCAGAGCTTTATCGCCGCCAGTCTATCGTCTCGTGTCTGAGCTCTCGCTAGCCTAGCAATGAGCTCGTCTTCGATGAGGTTGACTGAGTCCACGCGACTCAGTGCGTCGACATGTCGCATGCGCGTCCCAGCGCGATGCTCGATTTCGTAGTCGAAGAGTCGAACGAACATCACCCATCTTCCGACTCTTGGTGACAGCTCCTCTTTGCTCATTGTTTGCTGGAAAGCTGCGCAATCGGTCACAATTTTTACGTGCAATCCGAGCAGGTAATTTTTGAACTTTTCTAGCGCCCGAACTACGGCTAGGAACTCCAGTTCGTAGCTGCTGTATCTGCTCTCCGCCGGCGTCGTCTTTCGGCTCGAGTAGTACACCGGGTGCAGTTGCTGGTCTTCCGGATTTCTCTGGAGCAGGATGCTCCCGTAGCCGTCTTTGGAGGCGCCCGTATGAAGCTCCGTCTCCCTGCGTTGGTTGAAGATTTGAAGCAGGGGCGCTTCCACTAGCGCCTGCTTTAGTGCGACAAAGGCTCTCCTCTGCTCTTCGCCGAACGAGAACTTCACCTCGTCCTTCAGTTGGTCGCTCAGCGGCCTCGCGATCCTCGCGTAGTTCCGGATGAATTTCCGAAAGTAGCTCGCCAGGCCCAAGAACCGTTTCAGCTGGTTCTCGGTTCGCGGTTCGCGATAATTCACCATAGCTGCAGTCTTGGCTGGGGATGGCGAGATCTTTCCTTCGTCGATGACGTAGCCTAAGAATTCCACCTTGGACTGAAGAAGCTGGCACTTCTTCCAGTTTATTCGGATGCCAAATCGTTCTGCGCGTGCCAGGACGGTGCGGAGGTTCTCCAGAGCCTCGTTGTGGTCGCGTCCCATCACGATACCGTCGTCCATGAAAAAGACAACTTTCTTTTCCCTCATCAGCTCTGAGAAGACGTATCGGATGAAACGAGTGAATACAGCGGGTGCCGTGCTCACGCCAAACGGGACCACAGTAAACTCGTACTGTCCATCCTGCGTCACGAAGGCCAGATACTTCCTACTCTCCTCCTCGAGCTTCACATGGAAGAACCCGTTCTTCAGGTCAATCGTCGAATAGACTTTGGCCTCGGCGAGATTATCGAGTACATCCTCGACAATCGGCATCGGCGTGGCCTCCTTCACCATGCGTTTATTTGGCTCAGCGTAATTCACACAGATACGCGGCTCGCCATTCTTCTTCCTCGCTACCACCAGGGTGCTGGAGTAGTTGCCGTAGCCGGGTATAATGATTCCCTGCTCAAGCCACTCCTTCAGTTGTGCGTCGACGATGCTCTTCTCCATCGGAGACATCCGTCGAGGTCTGCCGTGGAACGGCGTCTCGTCCTTGAGGATGACTTTCATCCTGATGGGCGCCTCCTCCTTCACCTGGGGATTGTAGGTGGATACCATTCGCCTCACCTCCTCGCGATGTTGTGCTGGCACGCCTTCCAGCACCTGCGCCATCACCGTCGACTCCTCGATGATCGTCCTGATGTACTCCGCCTTGGGGAATCGCGGCTCGATGATAGCTCGGTCGTCGTCGAGAATCAGTCGGGCAACGTCTCGTATCGGGTCCCCGATGAGTACAGACTCTTGCATCGCATCCTCGGGCACGATCAGGTAGTCCAGGCTGTAGGTGACCCCGTCGACCTGGGTTGGCGGCTTCACAGAGCCCTGGGGCTGCACCCGAGCACCTCCGAAGCCCTTCAGTGAGCCGATGTACTCCGTGACTGGGAACGTCGTATCAGCTCGTGCCTGGATCTTCTTCCACAGGTCAGCTCTCACAGCGCTCTTCATAGCTCCGCTGTCTAGCATTGCCTGGGCCGCCACTCCTCCAATCGTGACGTTGGTATGACTTCGCGAAGTCGCTCCAGCGAGCGTCTGCACCAGGTTGATCGCTGCTTTCTGGCAATTCCTGGCTATATGCCCCGCCTTTTGGCATTTATAGCACACCGGGCCCTCGGCTTTGGCTGGGCAGCTCTGGCTCTTGTGGCCTGTCTTGCCGCAGTTGAAGCACTTCGCCACGTTGCTTCCCTTCTTCTGCTGCGTCTGCTGGCCCTTCTGCGATGATGCTTTTGCCGCTTGACCGTCCTTCGAAGCCTTCGTTGCCGCTTTGTAAGCCTCCAAAGCGTTGAGAAGCTCCTCGTAGTTCCTGCTGTTGTAGATGATCGCCTTTGCCGCTCCATCGCCGGGTAGACCATCGGCGATGTATTTGATGATCGATCCATCGGAAAGCCCTCCCTGGCGGCCTATAGTCCTCATACGATGAACGTATTTCAGCCAAGGCTCGTCACGTTCGGGCCTCGTCTTCCTCAACGTCTCATGGATCTGCCGCTCGTCTACTTGCCTCCTGAAGGTGATGATCAGCTCGTCTCGCAGGTCCTCCCAGGTATTACCTTCGTCCAAGCAATCGCACCAGTTTTTGGCAGTCTCGGTGAGCGCGCGCCTTGCTGCTACGAGCGTCTGAAAATCAGACCACTGCATGAGTCGCGCCAGCTCCTCGACTTTTCGGACCCAGCGCTCGACGGGCTGCGTCTCCTCGATACCCGAGAATTTCGGCAGCATCTCTGCCTCCTCCCGGAACGGCACTCGGGCTCTGCTGCTCGCCTCATCTGTAGCTCTTGGTGGTGGGGGGGCTCCCCCCGCTGTGCTTGCGTTGTTGCCGGAGGATGGCAGCGTCCCGCCGTCCGACGTTGCCGTCTGCGCCGCCGTCCGCGTTGCCATCGGCGTCCCCATCTGCGTCGTAGGGACTACTTGTTGTAGTAAAGCTTGCATTCGCTGTAGCTCTTCCCTCATTTTCTGCATTTCTTCTCTGGTTTCATTTCCCTCCTTCAATGCAGCGTCTCTTTCGGCTTGGAGAGTCTCCATGTTTGCTGCGTCGTTTTTGGTCATCGTACCTGCGTTTCCTAGAGTCTTCCCTTTGGTCGTGCTTGCCGTCTTGCGTCTCGACGTCCGATCTGCCTGTTGTTGCAGAACGGTCTTCTTCACGGCTCTCAGAGGCTGCTGTCTCGATTGAGAGAGGTACACCTCCCCCTCTCCTTCACCTGGTTTCTCCGGCAGTTCCTCCGTGGTGGCTTCTTGGCGTTTTCGCCCGTCGACGCGTCGCCTGCGTCGTTTCGCCTCGCGCTACCGTATACACCTTTTTGCCGTTGAACTCGCTTCGCCTCAGCGTCGTTCCACCTTGCGTCACTGGTCACCTTGCAGTTAACACTAACGGCCTTCGAATTAAGTGTGCGAGTAAGCTAGCCACGCCACTTGACTAGTCTCACCTGAGCGTCGTTTTGTCCACCTTGACAAGTAACTCGCACTCTTCACCTGCAGTAGCACCACCGTCGTCTCATAGCACTTCCTCCGGTCGCTCTTGGAAATTCGGCACTATCCTTCTCCGCTTACTCCATCGATTCTTTTCCTAAATCCCGGACGAGCCCCCAGTTGTAGGAAGGATTTTGCAGGGAATAGGAGTTAAATGAGAATCGACACCGTTGGAGTAAAGTATAGGAAGTAGATTTATTTAAAACCGCATCTGAAACGTTACGTCTAGGGTATGCACACGTGTCTGAATAGAGTTCTGTTGCAAGATAACTGCACCGCACGAAAGAGTGTCCTCCTTGATGCGACGGGCCCTTAAGTACCCGGCCTAACGGGACTTCCCCCCTCTTAGGCCTCGCAGCGTCAGCTCTCCCCCGCCGCTCCCTCACTAGGGTCTTGACGTCGGGGAGGTTTCCCGCGCGATGTCGGTAGCCAATGGTAAGGCTCAACGCGCATCTCGGGTTTCCCCCCTGACGCCAGCCCATTAAGAGAGCGTCGGACGAGGCTTCGAGAACATTCCCCACAGTTTTATCTCTATAAATACAAAAACCAAATAAAAGGAGTTAAGAACAAAAATTTTTCCTAAATGATTTTTTGCTGCCTGCATTTTTCTACGCACGATTATCATACAAGTGTTCTGAATATTTAACCTTAAAATAGCTCTCTTGATTTTTGACCCTCCACATTATCTAATTAAACAAAATGACAGTATTTACAAAAATTTTTGTTTTTGTCTTTAGATTATTTTTTATTACTTTCTTCATCTCGCAGATTTTTATGCAAAATTCCAAAGAACCAAAATATAAAATCTGGATCCTCTCGAAACGATGCAATAGATATTTAAACTTAAACGATATCTGTTTACGGGTTCCGTACCTCTTTTAAAAATATTAATAAGCATATTTTCTTTTAGAAGTTCCCATACATCTTCACTTTTTCAGAATGTTTAAATTATTTTGTGAATTGCAACTTTGCATTATTTGTAAGATATTCTTATATTTAAACAAGCTTATTAAAACTCCGAGGAATTTAAAATTAAATATTCATTTCAGGGAGCATGATCAACATTTGAAGCGACCCGGAATGGACGATGAGGATGGAGGTACAGGGACCGAAGAAGTTGTATCTTTCATAGATCTACAACCAAACAATCTCACAAAGTTACCTGAGAAAGGAATTTTAAAGAAACAGGGTAGTTACGGTATTAAAATGTGCTACATATTCTTGTAAAGCAAAAACAGTGCTCTCAAAGTTTATCAAGCTTTGGAAATCTGTAATAACCCTAAAATGATCAATCATGTAGATTCCATTAATAGAGGTTAATATATTTGAAAGTGCAAAAAAGCTTAATGATTAAGATTTAAGTTTTTTGAGATAAATTTTTATTAATTCAATTTCATTAATTCATAATATTGATATTTTGAAAACTTGCTCTTTGCTCGTGGATGGAACCATAATGAAATAGTATCGTGAAATAGCGTAGTAATATAATATAGCCTTTGTTAATGGAGATAACATCAACAATTTCTAGATAGGAACAAATCGAAACCTATTTTAATTTGAACCTTTAATATCACTAAGACCAATCTCGGTCTAATTTTCATGAGTCATAAATATTAGTAGCAACAATATAAATATTTGAGCAATAACTTTTTCACAATTTCTTTAAATATTGTTGTTTACAATTATCACTATTAAACAAGTTTATTTCGTAAAAGAAGCATAAATGCTTAATAATTACCCAACTCTATAGAAATTATATGCGATACAATATTAATAACTTTTTTGAATCACAAGATATACATGTCAAAAGTATTAATGAGTCCTAGTGTAGTTCTTTATAGACTTTGGAATAAAAACATGTCCATTTTTCTGAAAATAACACGTGTAAAGGCTATAGCGGGATAAGCATGTAAAAACTGCCCGAACCTGAATCTTAATTTAAACCTAGCTATTCAAAAGGACGCATTTAAAGACCTCTTGAGCCAAATTTTCGGACCTCTAGGTTTAAATCTAACGTCCCTAGACTTAAAAACGTGTCTTTTTGAAAAACATTTTTTCTGTTTGATGGTTTGCTCCAAAAAATCTAAAAAAATTCATGAAAATGTATTTCCTAGCGAGGAACTACCCTGATTTTTTTCAGTTTTTAGAGACCAAAATTGGACCCAGGAAAAATATTTTAATTTTTCAACCATTTTTTAGGTTATGTAGATTATATTTGGCTAAGATTCAAATGACTCTATTTTATGTGTTTTTCCCTCTCTTTCGAATGCTGCTTTCAGATATATTATTTTCAGACCGGAACATGCTCAAAAATCAAATAAACCATTATATATACTTTAGAAGGTCAGGCTTGACCCCCACTATATATATATATATATATAATTACGAAAAATATTGTTGACGTGCAAAGCAGTGATCAACGTCAGCTAACTAGTTCTCAGTCGAGCTCAGAAGTATTTGACTCGCAAAGTTGAGGAAGCGTCTTTGAGGTAACATGTAAACCACCCGTTGAAGAAAAAATACCTTCGGTGGAGTTATCTCTCAGAAGAACATTTTGATCTCATTCCTGCTGTTGTCTCTGTAGAAAAAATAACATAACTACAGTGCCTTTAAATGCAAAACTGCAATGTTTTTAGTGAGTTGAAAATGTTTATCCTAAGTGGCAATAGAGTTAGTTCAAAGCATTTAATAAATAAACGTTTTTTTAAAGACGGCTTAAGTCTTATACAGGTTTACCGTTATACAAGTTTTTTAACTGCACAAGAAATATGTTTATTTTTAAACCAAATATCAGATTCAGCTTCACAAACCTAATTACATAAAATTGAATTATCAGAACTTGACGAAAAACAAATCAAATCTTTTACTAGTCTTTCTATTGACGAAGTGCAAGAGCTAGGTAAATTATTAGTTTCCATCCGATCGTCAGATAATAGAACTGTTACGCAAGCTCTTGTTGTATGTTTGTTTAAATTACGTACTGCTGCATCAAACAATTTCATTTCGTCTATTTTCGGAATAAAAACAGAAAGTAAAATTTCAGATTTTTGCGAATCAGTAATTAATTTATTTGAAAAGGAATTCTTGCTGCATTACTTTGGAGTAAAAAGTATCGCGAGAGAAGATCTAGTTTATAATCACACTTTCATTAATGCGAAAATACTTTTTCATTTAACGGACGAACTTGTTTTTGTTTTTGACGGGACTTATTTACGCCATAAAAAAAGTAAAAATAATGAATATCAAAGAAAGTTATATTCAGGCCATAAGAAATATCCTTTGGTTAAGCCATTTACTATTTGCACCACAGACGGGCTTGTTGTAGATATTCCAGGTCCCTTTCTAGCCACCGAAAACGATGCAACCATCATGAAGAAGGTTATGGAAGATCCATACAGTATCAGAACAATCATGAGAAAAGGTGATATATGTGTTGTGGATAGAGGCTTTCGGGACGTCGTACCTTACCTAGAAAGTCTTGGTTTTAAGATTTTGATGTCCGCTTTAAAAGGAAAAAAGTCCAACTTAACAACAACTGAATCCAATGAATCTCGTTACGTTACAAAATTAAGATGGGTAGTAGAGGCAGTTCACAATATTTTGGGGAAAAAATCTAAACTTCTTCATCAACAGTTGGATAACAAACTTTTACCAAAAGCTGGTGCATACTGCAGAATCGCATGTTTCCTCAACAACCGGTTTGGAAAGCGTTTGAATAGCGATAACGATGACGATGAATTGCAAGATATTCTCATTGAAAGAATGTTAAATTTTAATCAAAATGAAAATACTTTAGTATTAGAAGCTGAGACAGCCAGATGGTCTGGACGTACCACTACAACGACCAAGCTAACATCACAAGATATTCTTGACTTTCCAGAAATGACTGACAGGGATCTAAAGATATCTTTTTCGGGCACCTATCAATTAGGTCAAACGATTTGTTATCTGGCCGAGTTAATAAATGATGATGAAAATATTGATTTGGAGTATATTAAGATAAAACCAAATATTATAAAAGTATTAGTAAGATCTAGGCATATAAATCGTAAGATCTACAAATGTTACGTTGAGTATAAACCTAACTCAATCGAATACAATGGTATACTACGACATGCATGTGAATGTGCCAATGGATTGCGAACTGTAGGCTCCTGTTTTCATAATGCAGCAGTCATGTATTATCTCAGGAAGGCTAGATATAAATCAAAATTCATTAGACCAGTAAAAGTTTTGTCTGAATTATTTTCAAATACAGACATTGATGCAGTTATAGACGAAGATAGTGATGAAGATTAGTCTTAGAATACTTTTGAATGCCTTGACGCCTTTAGAATATCCGTATTTGCAGGTAATGTGCAGAAAACAAGCAAAAAATAGGCAAAATAAATGGTTTATTCGATTTTCAAGCATGTTCCGGTCTGAAAATGATATATCTGAAAGCAGCAGTCGAAAGAGGGGAAAAGAACACAAAAAATAGAGTTATTTGAATCTTAGCCAAATATAATCTACATAACCTAAAAAATGATTGAAAAATTAAAATATTTTTCCTGGGTCCAATTTTGGTCTCTAAAACCTAAAAATACTCAGGGTAGTTCCTCACTAGGAAATACATTTTCATGAATTTTTTTCAGATTTTTTGGAGCAAACCGTCAAACAGAAAAAATATTTTTCAAAAAGACATGTTTTTAAGTCTAGGGACGTTAAATTTAAACCTAGAGGTCTGAAAATTTGGCTCAAGAGGTCTTTAAATGCGTCCTTTTGAATAGCTAGGTTCAAATTTAGATTCAGGTTAGGGCAGTTTTTACATGCTTACCCCGCTATAGCCTTTATGTATTGATATTGGAAATGACATCTTTGATAAGTTGATTGGTGAATGTTATTATGCTAGTACTAATATGAAAAACAACTTTATTTATATTTGGTTGCCTATTTATCACATTACATCTTTAGAAAAAGTGTAGTATTAACTAAGCATACCATTACATTGCAATTTATGCTACTCTGAAAACTCTATCTATTGGAAATGATAGATCATCGTATGCAATAGTTCATAATGCATCAAAATATCTATTATAATTTATGAATCTGATCCTCGATTCTATTAGTGACACCATTGCATGAAAACAGCTTCTCAGACGATCATATTAAACCTTATTCCATAAAAAACTTCTCTTATTTCATTCAATTACTTGTTGAACATTAACGTACTGATGCACGTGGTTGAGCATTAAAAATTAAATGCACGCACACAATATAGATATAAATCCGGACACTCAAAAATATTCTTTGTTCTTTAAATTTTTCTGAAATTTTTTTCCAATACCACTGTTTTTACCTAGAAACACCGATATGGGCGAACTTTTGTTGATATAAATTACTTTGCCACTGAACTTTATCATATATAATATTAAATGAAATAATCAAAATCTCATAGAAACCGAACGTACTGAGCCCACATTGTTAATACTTACTAACTTTAAATTCAAATTTTGAGATAAAATTACAGTTTTTTACTCAATCATCTAAATAATTCCACTTATAAATATTTTAAAACATTGTATTTATATAAATTATATATACATATGTATTGTTACTCCACTGCCTTCGAGTCACAGGAAAATGTACTATTTTAATGATTCGGATATTATTTTCCACACCGTTATTGTTTAAAGCAAGTGGATAAATATAATGATTTATCCTTAAAGTAACCATCGAAATGTTATGAATTCCATTGATGTAGAACCATTATTGCTTTTGGTATCTGTCTGCAGATTCTAAAATGTTTACAGCTTATTGTTATGTAATCTTGTTATAATTTACCTACTAACAAAGTATAACAAAATGCCTTCCTTATTGAAATTGCAGTTATAAGAATTTTCTAACGTTACTTAGCATATTCCTAATTTATTTTCATCTCACGATTTCCCATACCAATCCGACAGTGGGATTTTCGATATAAATTACAAATTGTTTGTAACACTAAGAATTATATTTTTTCACAAGGTATTCCTGGAAGTGGAACAATGTCAGATGTAGAAAGAACTCTAAATTGCATTAATGGTTATCACGATGATATATTGGAAGCACTTAGAAATGCTCATCTTGGTCTATCAAGTACACCTACAAGGAGTGAAAATTTGTTAGACGATGAGGCAATACGCAAATCATTAGTTGAACATGGGTACACAAGTGATGTATACCGTAAAGATTCAGATAGCCAAGATAATATGGGCCAGCAAGAGGATGACGATGAAGATGATATTCCTCCAACCTGTGGAACCATAAGAATTAGAACTCTAGAAGATATAATTCGACAGTTAGAACATCATTCGACACGGCGCATCAGTCCTGTAGATTCGGAAGATATCAGAGTTTCTGAAAATGAAGCAGATCGACACTATCGAATGGATTCTTCTGTTTGCAGTGAATCGTCGCAAGGGTAAATAATAATATTATTACTACTATATATCAATTGTTTCTTTCGTATATTATTTAACATATAGATGGAAAAATATAATTTTCTCTATATCCACGTCTTGGTGGAAAACCTAGCGAATTCAAAATTAGAATAAATATACAAATATAAATTGATATATTTATCGTGACAACTTATTATTGATGTTTATAAGAAGTTTACAGAATATATTAATATTAATTATAAATATATGGCTTCGTATAAACACTTATACGTTTACATGATAACGTATTAATATATAAATGAATATATTCATAAATATATCAATTTATATTTTCTTTTCTACGTTGTGTTGGTAGGTTCTTGAAATCTAATTTTAAACTGGCTCGTTTTTTAAATTTGATTGTAACTGGCTGTTTTCGAAGCCATTTCTGAATTGGCTGAATTTTTAAATCTTCTTTTGAATTTGGGAGTTTTTCCTCGAAAGCATCGATATGCCTATCTCGCGGTCAATACGCAGACAGTGCAATTTCATATTGAGTTATGGATAATATAGTGTACCGTATAGTAATTTAGAATAGTCCATTGGGTCTGTGTTTTATAATATGTAACAGGATAGTTCCTACCTACCGGGTACAACACCTGGGAGATGTACATAGTATTTGAGCAAACAAATTGCTCAGGTCTGCTGTCGTACCGCACATCTCTTCTCGTTTCCAGGCGTACTTTCCTTCCTCTCCTTTACTCTGATGATCCTGGGAAAAGGCCGCTGGGACTCGGAGATGCTGATGCTGGTGTAAACTGGCTGCTGTGGTGTTTCTCGCTCCCCTACTCTCAATCTGTCTCTCACTCTCTTTCTCACACACACACACAAACTTGTACTATCGCTAATCGATCGCTTAGACGCGATAGCCGGAAGCAATCCGGTGCGCGCACGTTTTTCTCTTTTCCACGAACCCCGAATTTTCGCGGAATGAGAGCCGTATCGTCGAACGCGCGGACTTCGTACGAGGCGCAGGACTGTAAGCCCAAAACTCGCGCGCTTAATTATATGTACACGTTAAAAATAGAAGTATACAAAAGCTTTTAAAGAATTACACTCCAGAGGAAAGATGGTGAAACAAGAAACTATTAGTAAAATATTTGAAGATTTTTGGATTACTTACATATGTGTATATACCGAAACTCAAAAGAAACTAATTAGAAGCAAATGCCGATATAGGCATCCTTGTTAGGATATGCTACAAATACAAGAGATTTTCAAGTATATTTACTAAAATTAAGAAAAGTTATAGAATCAATACACTTTAAGATTGAAGAAACTAAAAATGGTGTGGCTGTATTATTTAATAACAATATAAGAAAGAATAATAATTATATAATCAAATTCGATGACCAAGAAGCTATGGAAAATGAAGTCATGCTTAACCAGAAAAATAATAAGAAACAAGAACATGAAGAAGATGAAAATGTAAGAAAAATTTATATATCTCAATGGGGAAGAACTGAAAAGCCAAGAAAGTTAGAAAGGAGGATCGACGTCTACTATTACTCCCTCAATGATAATATTAGAGTGAGATCAAATAACGATGTCAAGAAAAATTGTGTATCTAATAAGGTTGACTAATAAAATATAAATAATGTATATAAATTATTAATCAGACTATATTTATTGTTGGATTTTACCCGCTCATTGTAAACTTAAAATATTTTTTTCCTGCCCTAAATTACTTTAGTATGTACGCCTAAATCAGTGAAACGTGCCGAGCGCGGCACGTCTTAGGATTAAGTAATAAAACCACGTTTTCCGAGCATCTGAAAATACTCCGGCGACGACGAGCGCGGAAACTGCATGCAGTGCCATAAAAAGGGGTCTGTCCGAGGTCTGCCCGCTCCTCTATAAGTACTGCCGAGTGCCAGAGCGGAGGTAGTCCTAGACAGACACTCGCTGTGTTCGAAGCATCTGATCTGTGTTCTGTCTAATAGAGTCGAGTAGACGAAGCTCTCGACATAGATTTCTTATATTACTTGTACTCTTTTATATTGAATAAATAGTCCTTTATTTCAACCTTTATACTCTGCGAGTTTCAATATTTATGTTACTGACTTACAAGTACATCGATATTATTCAGTAATAGTTAACATAACCTACACAGGAAACTCTTTGCGCACCAGATATTTCTTTTCAGCAGGTCGGCCCCTCGTCTTGGTCACAGTGTTTTCCTTCATCGTGTCATCGCGCGTCTTCCTACCTGCCCGAGTACAAGCTCCACCTGCTCGCTTGCAGAGGTTCGCTCGCCGCTTTACGCTCGCATCCCTCGGTGGTTGAGCGACGTCAACCTCTTCATCCGTCAATCCTTTGACAGCGCTGCCTGGCTGTCAGAGCAGATGCTGACATGCATGTCCTGTGTCACGAGTTCTAGGACCTCTGAGCACACGACATGATGGCTAAAACTTCAGATTGAAAAACGATGGCGTACCGTCCCAGTGGAAGAGAAATAACCCTTCCATCCTTGCGACAGTAGTATTCCGCACCCGTTCCCTTGTTGGTCTTGGATCCATCTGTATACCAGATTTCTTCGTTTCTTGTTCCAGTCTTCCCTGCTGGGTATTTCGATCGTATATCTCCTTCCAAAGGTATGTCTTTGAGTGATAATATCCGTCCTCATGTTGATATCTGGATCGGATGTCAACATCTAGGGCGGCGAAGACGGCCTACAGACTAAATGCCCAGAGAATCCGACTGTCGTGTACCTGGCCTCCATTTGCCCTGGGCATTTAGTCTGTAGGTCATCTTCGCCGCTTCGCCAATAATGGTGAGGTGCATAGGTTCTACTCCAGCCAGTAAACCGAGTACCATAGTTCGAGTCGTGCGTCTAGCACCCGTGGCTCCCCTAAGTCTTTCCAGGGCCTTTTCCGCCCCAACCTGCTCCACTCTAGGCCACCAGACCACAGAAGCGTATGCGAGTCTGGGTAGAAGTACGGCCCTTATAATCATAGGACCATCCTGGGACTGTGTCCCCAGGTACTGCTGAAGGCCCTTTTGCAGGTCCAAAAGGCTGTAACTACCTTGTGGCATTGGACCGAGAGATGTTCCTTCCAGTTAAGCTTTTTATCGGAGGTCACCCCTAGATATTTAGCTGAATCCTTCTTGTTGTCGTTTGAATAGTTCTTCAAACCTTTATACCGTGCATTGTCGACGCTTTTCTTGTAGCGTCTTTGCACTTCTTTGTGTTTTACCCAATCCTCCAGTAGTCTGGTCTGCCTTACCCTGTTAAAGGCTTTTCTGACCTCCCGTCGTGATTGTTCCAAGTCCTTGTTCCACCATGATGTACCCTTGGTTCCCTTGGTGCAAGTTAAAGGACAACTTCTTTCGTAGGAAGTTATTATAGACCATTCCAGGCAACGCGCACAGAAATCTAGTCCTTCTCTATTACTGAGGTCTGGTCTGAAAGATGCAACTTCGCTTTTGAGGGAGTGTCTATACAGTTCCCAATCGGTTTTCTTCGGATTTCTGTATATCTTCCTCTCCGGCAGCCCCGTTCTCCAGTCAAAGCAGATGTGTCTGTGATCTGAAAGAGAAGGTTCTGTAGAGACCCTTCAGTACCCTGATGCCACAACTACTTCCTTTACCAAGTCTCCCATTGGGAGTCTTTTCCTAACTACAGCCAGGTCACCGCTACACCAGAACGGCAGTAGCGTGGTTCCAGCACCTTGACGATGACATACGCCCTCTATGATGGGCCGTTCGTCGGGTCTCTAAAGAGACGTCCAACCCCAGCTAACTCCCTAACACGGCCTGCGACCACCCAAGGTTCTTGTATTATTTTCTTGTATTGGTCAGGACGGCCGAGACGCTTTTGCTGTGGTGCAAGTTTATCTGGGTAAATGCCACCCGGACACTAGCCATGGAGGTTAGGTCGGTGCGGTGCTACCCGTACGCTGCCATCTGGGTCCCTCGTCCACCCTCACGAGGATGGTTCCCAGACCCCATTGGATTCTAAACATGCAGTTCCTAAGTACCCGCAAGCAGGAATCGGGGATGTTAAGGACAAGGAAGGTGCCGTAATCCGATCCCTCCCTTCTTTCCTCAGCCAACACCCGCCATTTCTCGACTGCGAGGTCCGGATGACTGCGCCCAATCCGACCCAGAATCACATCCGAACTGATCCTGTTACCAGGGATCCGAATAGTGACTCGGTGAGGCTATTTAAGTATAGACAACTCGGACAACGCTAGTCTCTCCTCATCCCAAGGTCGCAGACTGGGTGCAATTGCCTCTAGCCAGTCCCTCAAGAAGTTATTCTCCGCCACTACGACGATCGCCCCCAGCTTAACGAAGTAATCGCGGAAGGAGGGACACAGTTCGGTTTCGATCTTAATGACTAGTAACACTAGTCCTAAAGGGACTATGACAAAAAACGACAGCGGATGAAATCCTCTCAGAATTAAAAATATTAACTAAAAACGAATAGGAGCTCGAAATAATTAAAGTCGATAAAATGCCAACAAGACTACCATCCACGGACAACTTCATAGTATAAGTCTCGCACAAATCTAACAATAAGGCTCTAACCAATATAAACAGACTTCAATGTCAAGTACTCAGATGGGAACCGTTAAACAAGGAAAAACTGACTCAGTGTAAAAATTACCAAAGATTCGGACACGTCGCCTCAAACTGCGTATGACTAATAGATGCTACAAGTGCATACACGAACATAACCCAGGAAAATGCGAGATAATCAGCACGACAAGCAAACAAAATCTACAATGTGCATCAACTGTGGACAAAAAGGACACCCAGCGTCGTATAACAGGCTATTCAGGACAAAACACAGTATACAAACACATATACATAAATAAATTATCCGCAACTCTATAATCGAGAAAGAAAATATAGGAAACTTAAAGCTCAACTTATCAAAAGTCAAAAAGGAAATTGATAAAGAGTTTAAACTAGAATCAGCGAGACAATGGCTCCAATCAATAAAAAATATAGATTACAGAGAGTCGTCGAGCTTTTTTCCTAATCTAAATAAAATGTTCAGACAAAAAAAGTAACAGGAATAGAATCAATACTGGTCGACAAGGACGATGGTCGCTTTTTGTGAATATCGTAAGGTGTGGGAAAACCTCTCTACTATCAATAACAAAATACTTATAGAAGGACAAACATTTCTCACAAACTTTCGGCTCATACTTCGCCAAAATAAGTACAGCTAACAGTACCGATAACCTACCGCTTAATAACATTGTTAACACCAAGCATATACAATTAATGCATGATTTTAACAGCTTCCCAATCTTAACTACCTTCAATAACGCTAACACAGCACTCAACCCACTAATCAATCCCGACCATAGCATAAAACTCACAAACTTCCACCGGGATAGAAAACATCCCGAACATAGCGACTAAAAACCTCAGTAATAAAATAATCTCCTACTATACTATCCTATTTAACAATGCACTTATCAATCAAAATTTCCCAGCACGATGGAAAACAGCAAAACTCATACTAATAAAAAAAATAGAAAACCAACCCAACTCACTGGACAATTTAAGACCAATCAGCATACTACCAACCATCAGTAAACTATTTGAACGGATTATCAACAAGTCTATTCTCTCTTTTTATAACAACAATAAAGCTATCCCCGACTATCAATTCGGCTTCAAAAAGAAACACTCTATGGTTCACGCTATTGGTCTTCTCCTCTCGACCATTAACGAGAGCTTACGCAAAAATGAAATCGCATCCACCTGCCTGATAGACTTAAAAAAGGCCTTCGATTCCGTGTGGCTGAAAGCACTACTATTTAAACTAAGTAAACTTAAAATGCCTATCAATATGTTAAAACTTGCAGCAGACACGACTGTTGGGAGAATATTCATTACCAGCATTAATAATACTTTAGCGCAAACTAGCTATACCCTAACTAGAGGGCTTCAACCAAGCACAGTTAACTCGCCGGCTCTATTTCTATAATAGTAATATTCTCTAATTATTCAACACAAACAAAGCCAACTCAAATTTACGTGCATTTGCCTTTGCGGATGACCTTGTAATAGCTGGTACGACAAAATTTACAATCATTATACAATGGAATCAAACATTACTATAATAACTAGAATCTATAAATAAACCCAACTAAATGCGAAACCATTCTATTTAGAAACCCCGTCTCTCCCTATACAAACAGGAGCATACGCAAGGGCTGGAAGACATTCGGAATTTACGACGAAAATAAAAAAATACAACCATAATGTGCAATATTTAGGTATAAATCTTGATGACCTATTAAGATTCAAAAATAACATTAATACGGCAGTCAATAAAACGAACGCAACTCTTAAAAAGCTGCGTGGCTTATTCTACTCTGCCCTGAATAGCAAAACTAAAGATAGCCTATTTGAACTTGATTAGGCCGATTATAACCTACGCATGTCCAATATGCCTAAACATCAGCGCCTGCCAAATGGAACCAATAAGTGCTTTTGAACGCAAAATACTTCGAGTCTGCTTAAAAAATACAGAAATTATAATACAGAAAAAAACGAGAATTAAACGCGCTAAATATCCTGAACCACGTCATTAAAAATAAATGTAGTAACACGGACATAAATATGGCAAAGGATGGCTTTATGTCACTAGAGCACATAATTCCACTACTTCAGGATGGAAAACTAATAAACGATAAATTTATACCTATTATTTACCATATGCCAAGACACAGTAGTGATACAAAAATTTATGGTAATGACGTCGTGCGGGAATTTAAATATTCAAGAGCCATGTCAAAGAAAGACATAAATACAGCGAAAAATATAGTAAAAAACGCCATTGTTGGGCGATAATCGGCAATATGCAGTGCAGACCATACCTCACACTCTCCTTAAAATACACAAACGTACCAAGTTCTTTTTACTGCGTTTCCTGTCAGAAAAGACACCTTTTTTACTTGGACAGTATTCACCGTAAAGCGAAGAAGAGAATTTTAAACATATAAAACAATCGTAAATAAAACCAAGTGCTATAGAAAAATAGAGTGAAAGCACAGCCAGTGCTATTTTGTATAAAAAACGAGAAAATAAGACTATTTTTTACTACTTTGTTTTGTGTCTACAACCGTAATATTGTATTTTTCATATTGACAAAATAAACGTTTAAAAAAAAGCATGAGATTGTTAATCTCAGGGTCGTGGGTTCGTGCCCCAAGTTGGGCGCTACGTAACGGAGTGAGACGCATTATTCATAAGAATAATCCAAAAATATACGCGGAGTTCAGGATTCGAATAGCCGTCCAGACGACAGTCGAATGCCCTAACCACCGAGCAAACTCCGTACTGTTTATATCTATCTTAATTACTGGCAGGAACAGGTCTCGCTACTCGTTACAAATATATATATATATATATATATATTTGTAAAACTTACAAAACTTTTCTACTCGGCACCCTGGACTACGGTTCTATAATCTTCTCCCACGTAACATCTCCACCCATGGAAAAGTAGACGTCTTCCTCTCCTGCTTAGGTCCCCGCGTTTCCACCCCCAATCGAATCATATACGCGGAAACTTGTGAAATCCCCTCCTTTCTTCGACCAGAGAAACTGGCCTTTAATTTCGTTCTGAAAGCACTCGCCAACCGCGATAACCCGACCAGTCACTCGCTCGACATTCTCCCCTCAACCCTTAAGATTCGCAACCCTCGAAACTCTCAAAAGCTGCGGGATCTTCCGGTACTGCATGCGTTCTCTTACCTCCAACCATACCGCGATAAAATCTTCTCTTCCGACTTCCACCCTTGTTTTTCTTATCCCTTCGACTCCCAGGCCTTTCTTCCCGAAGTCATTCTTGATGTTGGTAGGAAGGTTAAAAACTCGCCTACTCCTCCTCAAAAATTCGCAGATTCTATGCACTACTGGCTATACCAGGCACATAGGGCAAAGGGAACCTGTCCTTTGGGTTTTTACGGATGCATCAATACTCGAAAACAAGGGGTGTTACGCAAGATCACAAGAGGATGATGTAAATTATCCTCTATCCAGTTTCGGCCCAATGCACTAATCCTGGGGATCTATCGTATACACCGAATATTATTACTCACGCGATACTCTGGATCTCGTTGGAAACAATTCTGGAGCCGTACATTTGGTCCACCACAGTAAGTATGTTTGTTAAGGGGAAGACCTGATAGTCTGAAAGAGAAGTATAAGACTGCCGTCTTTCGCGTTTGTCGCGAGGTGGTACAAAAGAACGCGGCTCAAGTTACAAAAAAAGAAAGTCGCGCACAAACGAATTTGCGTTTTTACTACAAAGTTTCGTGTCGATTTTTCGATACGCCGTTAGATAGGCTCCGCCCCCCGGGCCCGCTTTGTTATGGAATGCTAGCGCACGTATGCTCTTCCCTGTCTAATGCGCCAGCTAACATACACAAGCATACAAGGTGAGACCGGCTACATAGCGAGTGTGAGAAAAGGAGAATAACAACTCATTCGGATGTAGCCGGGCACTAGGCGCACGCCGTTTATCGGTCGTCGCAATATATATATATATATATATATGTATATATTTTTTAAAAAGTATTGCGTTACTTTTTTAAACTAGAAAACAAATCTATTCTATTGTATTTTATTTAATTCCAAATTTTCTCACAAATTTAAAATGGTTTTGTTATAAATTACTTATTATTTATTATTTTATGTTATTTATTTATTGCCGAATACTTTTAAAATTCATTTCGATCGTTGCATTATTTATATTAACAATTATTTTAATTCATTGTAGAATTCAATGAAAATTAACTTTCAATTTTTGCAAAATTTGTAATACTGTGCATATAAGCGTTTTATTATAAATAATTTTAACGCATTAGTTTTATTAATTGTAAAGAGGGGCGCTAGTTTTGGGCCTACAGCCCTGCGCCTCGTATAAGATCCGCGCGTTCCATGATATGGCCCTGATTTCAGCGAAAATTCGGGGTTCATGAAAAATAGAAAAACGCGCGCGAACCAGATTGTTTCCGACTATCGCGTTAGTACGATCGACGAGAGTGCGAAAATAAGAGAGTGTGTGAGCGAGAAAAAGAGTAAGAGAGAGGACACAGCAGCAAGTCCTCTAGCAGCTCATCATCAAGGACGAACGTCTTCCCCGAGTCTTCGAGAGGAAGGAGGAACGACCGACAGCAGAAGACGAGAAGTGTTGTATGCGTGTGTGTGTGAGCGCCTAATATTGCGACAGTGCAGACTACAGTAACTGTAAGTAGTGCACTGCACTTTATATATTGTTAAACGCGGATCTTTGCGTGAATCATCGAAGCGAAGGTGCAGCGGTACCCGGTGTTATATTCACGCAAATCTCGCCTTCTCGCGCGCGCCGGATGAACGCGTTGTTATTTTGGCGCGTGCACTCAGCGTCTCAGAGTATCACACAAATCGAGATAAAGAATATACGTTTTGATTAATTATAGGATATCACTCGCGTTTTATTCTCTCGATCATCTTTCCTAATCATAGCCTCCGCGGGCATTTCAACGTCAACAAATCGTTGATTTGCGCGCTTTATACAAACGCATCATCTGAGCAGCCGGAATAAGCTGCTGTGCGGGGAACAGCATACTAGTGCAATTCGTTCGCTCACACACCAGGTACTCCTCCCTGGTGTTGTACACGAGGTAAGAAAGCACCCCGTTACATAATACATCTTTGTAATATTTTTAAAATAATACTAAACCATCAACACTAAAACTAATCTTATATTTATGCAACATGGTAGTGGGTGAAATCTTAAAATTATTATTTGTAAAATGATTGTAAGAGAGAAAGAACGAAGTAGATGTTCCTCTGTGTCTCTAATTAGCGGTCGTTCTCATATGTTTTTATTAATAGACAAATAATTATATTATATAGAAAAAATTGACTAAGTATAAAAGGTATATTTCGAATACATTATTTATTAATTTTTATTTTTCATTAATTAATTAATTAAACGTTGTTTGAAATTATGTATTTAGCATTTGCGATTCCCACGATACATCTATAATATGGTTCATACGCCCCTAGTGCCAATAGTTTGATTATTTGCGACCACTACCGACACTATTTATTCATTCTATGCGCGATAGCCTTGAAGTACACGTAGCATTTATAATAAAGAACCTGTTATATTCAGATAAATATATTGTTTGTATTTTGTTCATCCAAACATGGTTTTTTTATTGATCTTGTGTTAACGCATTTTACCTGTGCAAAATTATACCCACGAACAAACTTAATGATAGTGTATTACATTATTAGAGTTAAACGAATATTTAGATTCACAATATTTAACAAAAATGTTATATTCTTATAGAATTCATTATAAAAATTAATGTAAAATGAAGGCTCCAAAAATCATACTTCAGAAACTTTATATATTTATAATATTTTTTGATAAGCACTAAATATTATTGGTTCTCTTAGAAATTCTACGAATCTATTCAAATTCTCGGCCAATTAGTGTAACAATCTCACCACAAATATTTTATTGGGTATTTCTATTTAACGAATTATAAAGACTTTTTACTTTGTAATACTTTTCAACTTACTGTGTTCTAAATCTAATTAAAGAAATTTTTAATTCAAACGCTCACATGAGAACTCTGTATTACGGTTTAGGACGTTTGTAAATGCTGTGACCTTTTATTATCATTAAGTATTTCTTGTGCTATGAAATCTTGTATTTTAGTTATGAATTTGTAGAAATGTAAGTTACTTACTCTGATAGTAGAATTATTATTTAGAAGTAGAAGATGCAGCCGGAGCCGTGATGATGATACGAGATTTGTATATGGACGATACCGCCAACCTACTTCAAGAAGTCCTTTCGGATCACACCAACATACACATCAATTACACGAAGAAGAAGGAATATATGAAACAGCAGATCCTGACAGAAATTCTAACCCTAGGGGCGAAACGCCAGATAGTGAAAGGTATTTATAAATATTGTAATTAAACTGCTATTTGGTCATGTTTAAAGAATATTTCCTTAATTTTCATTGCAAAATTTTGAACGGTTCTTGCAAGTTATGAAGTTAAAATATAGTAACATTCTTTGGGCGAGTATCTATCGCCATAGTTTGTAAAGTAAAAAATTTATTTTCGACATGAAAATCATAATCCTGACCATTACTTCGAGCTCATGTGTAAGATAAAGTCATCTTTTTCACAATCACCCGATAGCAGATAGCGGATTTTAATGTACTATTTAATGATGCGATGGAGCGGACACTTGAAGTTATTCCGTTGACGTTTTCTCGGAAGTCAATGATTCGCTTCGGGCGCTAACTTAAAAACTTTCTCTTTTTAACTCTTGAAGTCGATGTGCTTTGTGTCTCTATCTATTGGAAAAAATCCCATCCTCATTCCACTAAAAAATGGCTCGAAGAAAATAAAACTTTAGATTATCTAAAGTTTAAATGTTATCGCGAGATAGTTTAAACTAATTAATAAGTACAGGGTGTCCCAGATTTGGTACACCATATATATACTGCCGTAATCAGGGTGAAAAACTGAGCGTAAATTTTTTCGTCCGAAGTCTTTCCGATGATTTTCCATGGAGTGATTATAGAAAGAAAATTCCCCCCACCATGGCTCCGAGCAGTGATACGCGATGAGGGGAGGTGAGCGCACCTATAGCTATACGGCGGATAGTAGGAGTAAGCGTCGCAACGGGCCGCGGCCGAGGTTAGAAAGTCGGTCGTGGCGGAATAGGTACTCGAACCGAGCGGCGCACGCGTCTGCCGATTCGATGTCAGTTTTCGGAGGTTAAGGTTTCGACTGAAATTTTGTCTGGAATTTTATCTGGGATTTTATCTGGGATTATAACTGGAATTTTGTATGGGATTTTAAAAAATGTAGTTGATTATCTTAGCATTGAGCTTATACAAAAAATTTTAAATAATAAATAGTTCAGTAGTAAATTGTTAATTACAAAATCGGAAAAATTGCTCCAATTGTTTGAAATAAACGTAGGTGGTTTAGTTGACTGATTATAAGAACTATTTGTTGATGTTCAGTTTTTCGGAATCTTTTCCTTCCAAATTTGCAATGAAGACGCCGTTTTAAATGCACTGCAGCTAAAAATTTAATACGCAAGATATCTTTTAAGATTAAAATTGTACTTCTGAGAGAGACTTCAAATCAATGGCTGGCCATAGAGTGTTTAACCATTTCATTTAAAAACATAACTTTAAAAAATCATGCTTTTTTAAGTTAATCGATTCTTTATAATAGTTAATGATTATTTTAAATCCATTTGTATTATATGAAAAGGCATGCGATAAGCTTAAAAGTATATCTTATTCGAATTTTTCTGAAGTGATTTGGATTAGATATGAGCCCCCAAAAATAATGTACCGAGAATGGTGTTTTGGGCGGTTTAAGATAAGTTTAATGCGAAAGAAAGTTCTCGAAACCCTGAAATTCAGTTTTGACCCTCGATGTCTACAGATGATGTCCAGATGATAATATTCGATTTCGTTTATATGAGGATATCAATAGTTAATCATCATCGTGTTGCTTAATCAAAGCCTCAAAGAATTAAATTCTTTTTTAATGTCATTTAACCCACTACGCTTAATTAATTTCTTAACAATTAAGTATTAGATCAATATTTATTTGTTGTAACATAAAATTTAGAATTTTACTGATGAAGGATGTCCTTGATAAGAGATAAATCGGTAATATAGCAAATTGATCAATGTAATAAAATTTAAAATCACCATCGAATGTTTCTACTTATACATTAATTTTACTTAATTTATAAGCTATTTGAGTAGAGAATTTGTTTCCCATGATCATATTTAAATTGTTATGGTTTTCATCTAATAAAATAAAGCACCTTGGACATCTTTCTTAATAGTTTATTGTAGAACTATTGTTAGGTTCGTATAATATTGTTATTTTTTAGTGATGCATTTATTCAAGCTCAACAACCATCAGCCCGGTGGACGAGTGAGACGGAAATACTTCAACGTACATTAGATCAAATAATACCAATTGTTGAATCTACATCATCTACGAATTCACACCGAGATCAAACATCTACAGATCAACTGCCAATTAGCCAGCGTGGTTATTATCCATCCCCGCCTAACATCGAAAATAGCAAATTTGTAAGTAACGAAATTACTTCTCAATCAGAGGGTCAAGAAACTCTCTTAAATATTTATGGAATCGACGTAAAACACTTGCCTCATATTAAAAGGAACTCACTTAATGATAATTTTAGTATAGATTGTAATATAAATACTGATTCCTTTAACGCTGTAAGTACTAATCTTACTAGTGATAATGAAAATACTGCCCTTTTGTCCTCTTCCCACTTTCCGGAGTATAAACATTGATTATTGTTCAATGATATGTAGTTTAAAGCATGGTATGACATTATCTTAAACTCGCATTTTATACTGGTTAGTGTAAATAATAATAAAAATTATAAATGCAAATTAAAATAAATTGGAATTTTCTTTTATCAATAATATGTAATGTTTTATGAATAAACAACAAAAGTAAAAATAATATAACCCCTTTTTACCCTATCCTAAACGCAATATACAATATATGATATATAACTACATTTTTAATTCATTTAAGCAATTTTCTGCAAAATCAAAACTTTTAAATTATTTTGTATTCAACTTTAACAGACTCATTAGTTAGAGTTAAAATAAATAATTACCTAGAATATTTTTTATTAATTCCTCAACCCCTAAACGTCGCCAGTTTGCAATAATTTTTCAGCTTAAATTTAGAAGAATATTCAACTGCAAAAAATTCAAACCTATGATTTCCGATGTAAAATTTCTGAAACTTTCTGAATCTGAAACAAAATTTAGTAACTCAGAAATAAAACTTGGAAACAATTTCAATAAATGAGATTTTTAGTTAATAACCTTTTTTAAGTTCATATTTTGTCATTGAAAAAGTTACATAGAGACTTTACAACAAATGAATGTAGATGACACAATGTATTCTTATTCTTACAATGTTATTCTTTAAGACTGTGTCGATGAAATTTCTAAATTCAAGATGGCTCACACTCTATATGCTGTAACAGGTACAGCAAGTGAACTGCGACACGAACGCACCTAAAGCGAGAGCGAGAGAAATAGTTCGTCAGTGCGATAACAAGTGGGAGCGCAACCCCGAAATCGTTGTCTTGGACGTTGAGACCGACGTTGGCACATGGAAAAAAACTTTTTTTTGAAGCTACTAAGTATTAAAAGCATTCGTGGGACTGTAATGGACCGCTTGATTATTAAACAAATTCTTAAGTGGAGGGGTAAAGCAACTCTCGACAACGAAGCGATAACGCCTTGTCTGGAGGGTGTTGAATCCTGTTGGAGGCAGGGAGGACTTCGGTCCGACCTAACTCTAGTGGAGAGGAGATTAACGAGGCAGTGCCAAACAGGGCACCTGTCTCGGCAGAAGCCGCAGGGTCAAGGGGATTCCTTAGAGAACTCCCAAGAACCAGGAGGCTTCCAACCCAGGAGTCTCGGGGAACCAGAGCGTCAAATTACGCAAATGGTCAAATGAGACTCAACCACCAGGTAGGATAGCAGTTAAATGTCCTATGTTTGGCCACCAACTCACCACGACGAGGATGATGGGGATCCACTAACGAGGGTAATCTTGGGAGAAGGCTACCCTGATGAAGAGATAAACCAACATCATTTGGCTCTCATCAGCGAAGCTGTCGAAACCGAGATCTTCAAGATCGAGAATGGACAGTTTCCCTCCTTCCGGGATTCCTTTGTGAAACTGGGGGCCATCGTGGTGATGGCTAAGAATGAGTTCTCACGGGACTGAAATAAACTAGAACAATTACGACGGGAAGTCAGGAAAGTCATTAATAGGGCAAGAATGACCGGAATACCGAAAAATTAGGAAAGGCATAAAGAGATACGGACACACTATAAGAAAAGTGTCAAAGTAGAGCGAAACAAGAGCTGGAGTACCTATATGACCGTATACTTGCTAAAAATCCAGAAGTTTGGTTAGAGGCAATCAAATTACCCTTGGGAGAATACGCTGTCTCCGAGTAAGATGGTCTACGACTATTACTGGGGGCAAACTTTCCGGATTTCAACGATGCTGCGGAGGACCAAGACACTCCAGATTGGAACACAGGACCGGCGAGGATAGATTGAGACTTGCAGCTCGAGTTGCCATACCAGAAAAGATCAGATGGGTGGTGAACAACTTTAGACCTACAAGGCACCGGTGAACGACAGCGTATACCCAATTATGCTACATGAGGGCCTGGAGGACATCATTCTCCCGCTGATCAGAATTTTCAGGGTAAGTGTCGCTATGCCGCATATACCTGAGGTATAGAAAACTGCATGGGTAGTCTTTATACCCAAAACAAGGAAAGCTAGTCACTCGGCAGTCAAAGACTTCAGACCTATCAGCCTCACCTCCTTTGTTTTTAAGACTCTTGAGAGGTTGATAGACAGATACATACAAGACGATTTCTTGGTAAATACACTACTGCACCCTAACCAACACACTTATAGAGTGGGACACTCTACAGTGACCGCCCTATACTCGGCAGTTCACCAGATGGAGGAGCAATCGGATAGGAGGGAATATGCGGTGGGAGCATTTCTGGACATTGGGTGCGTGTTCAACAGCACCTCACCAACGTTGTGCAAGAGGAGCGGCAAAGCAAGGGGTACCAGCCATAATCGTTAGCTGGCTAGGGAACATGCTGAGCCGATAAAGGTTGTTTCAGGTTGTTATTAGGGAGAACTGAAAAAAGAAGAAGGACAACCTACCGGGCAATAGTGATTTCTGGTTCGCGGACGGATCCAAGACCGATAGCGTAAAGAGAGCAAGATACTACTGCTGTAAAGATGAAAAAAGCATGTTTCTTCCCCTTGGGCCGTATGCTACTGTCTTTCAGTCTAAAGCCATTGCCATTATAGGCTGTGTTCAAAGGATTCTTGAACTTCGAGCATAAAGCAGACACATCGCCGATAGGACGACTTCGATGCTTGTCTGGGATTGCAAGAAAATGCTTAATCAGCTGACCTTGGATAACAAGGTCGGATTCATATGGGTGTCGGACCACAGTGGAATTAGAGGTAACGAGGTCGCTGATCGACTAGCCACTTTGGGAGCAGGACCTCCCTTCCGGAAACAAAACGCGCTAGGAAAGAGCATAGCAGGGAGTGGCGGCAAGATTTTGACTTCGAGCCCTCGATAAGTGATTGGCCTGTCGCCAAACAAGGATTTTTTTTTCTCTTGCGCTAATATCTCTGTAATAATGCTTCTATTGAAAGAATTTGCTAATATAACACTGCAATGCACATAAAATGTTCTTGCACAAAATTTTGCTTCTCTCTTGATTGTAATATTTACCGGTTTTCTTATTTATACGATAACAATAAATCAGTTAGTATGTTGAATTTCGAAGTGGACCGCGCTTTTATAATTGAAGGCGAAATAGCGGAATGGACATGGAACATGCCACTTTACTGCGTATATCGCTCCTGGTCTGGACTAATTTTAGTTCGTCCGCCTACCGTACGGTGTAGTCGGCCGGCCCTCTACGTTCCAGTAACTAAGTGATAAGATAATCGGCCCAGAGATCGAACCGCATTCCTTCTCTTACCTCGACGATATTATCATCGTCACGGAAGATTTTGAACAACACTGACTGAAACTAAAACTTAAACTAGTTGACATAAACCCTTACATTGATAGTGAGGCCGCTCCACCCGACCTCGCTGAAGAATATCCGGTAGCCGCGGAAGTCAACTCCGTGCAGGATCCAGATCCGCCAAATCAAGACCCAAATACTGCCAGCGGGCAGACTACTGCGAGCGAAACACGTATCATAGTATAGCGCGTTGCTGTGAAGATTACGTAAAAAACGAAACCAACCTCGTCCCCCACGAACAAGCGAGTTTCCAATAGCTAGTAGGACGAGTAACTATAAGCAAATTCTAGTATCACCTCCCTAATCGTTTACAGGAAAGCTATGGAAGCAACACCAAAAATCACCCTCTGATTCAAAGACCATCTCGGACAAGAAATAGAATGAGGCCTCCCGTCCCACTTTCGGGAACTCTTCGCCCCTTGGCTAATGGTGCCTACCGTGCCCCTACCAGTCCGGGCGACTGAATGAAGAGCACCCATCGACAATTACTCGCGCTGGACCTAAGCGAACATGCGACCCAGGGACCTAGAACACTACCTATGGTCCACACTGAAGGAACGGTCCGCAGATATAGCAGCATGGTGCTATATCTGCGGACTCCTGGGCATTAAATGCGGTCGAGAATGCCCCCGCATAAACTAAACTGAAACTAAAATTAAACTTTTAAAGCGTTCCAAAGCGATACGCTTGGCTATAGGCCGGAACTTGCGAAGGCGCCGATTATAATAAATTTCCTTTCATAGAAAAAAAAACTTTCCTCATAATAAAGCAAATGCAAACATTTTTTTTTAATAATTACAGCCATTGATATTTTTATTTACCGTTGACAGGTTGACAGGTTTTACTCAACACCCTGTTCTCCTTCACAAGCTGGTGAGAGGAAAAGAGCTGGAACGCCTCCGGCTACCCAGCGTCTGGGAAGGGGGAATATGACAGTATGTGAACCGTCATGCCCCAGGCTGTACCGTCACTGAAGGATATATGCTGTAACAGACAGCAAGGGAACTAGTAAGATGAACGCAGCTAAACGAGAGAGAGAGAGAGATCTACGCGGCGCGAGTAGAATAAATAGTTCAATAGCGATCACGAGTGGAAGTGCAACCCCGAAATCGGTATTCGAAAGTCTGACACCCGCTTTTTTTCTTCGCGACCACTATTATCGGCCTTCCTCGCCTGTGATTGACGAGACCGACTCAACGTCCAAGACGACCTCGAGGTTTCTGCTGCAGCCCACCTGGACCCAGCCGAGAACGATAGTGACATCGCCTTTGCGTTGTAAATTCGCCCCATTCCCTTCTACGTATCTATGTGTCGCGTTGCCGAGACTCTTACAATAAACATGTGCTTATATTTTCCAAAAATTTTTTAGTTCGTTAATTTTGTCTCGAAACAACGAAGTTTTATTTATTAACACATCCTTAAAAAAATTAAAATAGGAAAAACGGTGACCGGAACTCAATAAATATACAGGGTAACCAAGAAACAATGCATCCTTTATATACTGTTGTTTGTAATCAGGGTGAAAATCTGAGTATACATTTTTTAGAGTTGTTGAGGAGAGAAAACTTCCCCTTACTGCACATGGCCGCGTTGAGTCATGATGGAGGGAATTAATAAACTCTTATATTTTGGAGAGTAGTCAATGGGAGTGATCATTTAAAAACACACTATACCCATTTAGTCCTTACAAACATCTCTTCATTTACATTGCAGCAACACAAGAACTACATGTAGCGAACTGATCCAGCAATCAAAACCGAGCTCTAGTTTTTCTACGGATACGTGGTTAGGCGCTTCTACGAAAGGTAGCTCTCAGGGAGCGAGTGATCACCCTCAAAGGATTAAGTCAGAGTACGAACAACAACGCATCCACCGACACACTCCTCCCCACTGACGAAGCCCTCTCCACTACCTCCCGTTGCCTTGGCAACTGTGGTGAACGTACCACCAATGCGGCAGACCAGCAACCGCAAGCTCCCACTGGTAAGACCTGGGTTAATCAAGCGACTTCTGGCCGAAATCTCACCAACGAAACGGAAGGCGACGCGACCCACTCGACTTCCGGCATCGAGACTATTCTCCAAGGTAACGAAAAAGGAGGAGATGCTGCCATCCTTGCCCCGATCCAAGCTTGAGCAGTTGCTCTTGCCTCCGACGTTGCCTAAGCGTCAATAGGTCGACTCGACCGCCACTTCATTCGACTCAGCGCAAGTGCGCTAAGCCTCTACATTTTAACCCGTCCTCAGGGCAAATAATGGCAGTCGATGTTTTGACTGCCATTATTTGCCCTAATGTATACGTATCTTAGATTCTGTAGAAACTACTACTGTAAATATGCTTTACATTTTCCCGTTATTGTCAACTCAATGTAAGGTACCATAACCAGGAAAGTACAACATTGAAGTTACACATTGCATTAGGCGAATATGAAAGCAGAGAAAGTGTCTATTTCTTATCACCGAATGAGTACATGTGAGTAGACAGTTAGTGCCTTAGGCAGTTCTTAGCGAAGCCTTACACGCCATGCGCTTTAAGGGGGCAAGACACCTTTGAAATGCAAATTACTAAATTAAAAAATTTAAATATTTATAACAATGTAATTATAATTTACACTTATTCTAATAATAGAAGATAGTTTTACCTTCATTTCGAGAGGTCTATTTCTTCTATAAGTCCCTTCGATAGCTAATTGAAACAGATAGTTACAAATTCACTCACCGTAGAATTCAAAGTCAACCATTGGATAGACTGAGTTAAAACTAGGTTGCGAATGCATCGGTAGCGTTATTTATATAGCTCATAATGCACATTCTGCTCAAACACTTTAAAAACACGTGTCAACAATGTACCAGTTTTTCTGATGCAATTTATCGAGCAACATCGTTGTTGATATCAACGTTATTTTTTCAATCAATTCCAGCAACTGCAACTGTAGTATCAATTTCTCAGTAGCATCAACGTCTTAAATACTGTCACCGCTATCCCATTTCGAAAAAGCATCGGTTGTGTACATTCGTGTTTACGAATAACTACAAGCAGTTTAATTAATAACAGTCTGCATCGATCTGGTAGCGTTTCATAGAATATGTTTGGCAACGTCACGATAGATGGTAAGCGTGGTGAACACCACCATATAACTGTCAGTTTACATGCTCGCACTTTTATGAGCAGCAATGAAGTGGAGTGCGCAAAAAAACCTCTCTGTCGCTGTTTTTGAAGTCGACAAAGTTTTGCGGAACTGAAGTCAAGGCATAAAAAAGGGTACTTTATTAACTAGAAGGTGGTTTGTTAGGTGGTGGATGATAGCAAAATATCTTCAAAACATTAACTAAGAATAAGAGTAAGCATGAGATATGAATTCTACATGGTATTATCTAGTATAATCTAGTAATAGTAGTAAATATATTGTAACGTGGTGAATTTTCCCCACGTCACAAGGTCGTCGGCAGTCGCCGGGGCAGAGCTTCCCGAGGTAGTATGAATGTGAGTGTGAGTGCTATTTAATTCAGCGTCTGCTTATAGAGTGTGCAAGCAGCGCGTGAGCGGGAGGGATACGCGCCAAATATAAAAAGAACGGCGGATCGTGACCTTTTCCACCGGCGAAAAGGACAAGATTCTTCTGGCAAGACGCAGATAGAACGGCAGACAGACAGGACACTCAACCTGGGCCCGCGCTCTGTAAGGCGTCGTACGCGTTTGGCGGAGCCCCAGTGGGTATGTTGGACGGGGCCGGGAGCAGCTGTAACCGGACCGACGGCATGGACCACCGACTGTCGAAAGGATTCAAGAGAGTGGACGCTGGCAAAGTCAAAGGCCACGACGATGTTCACCATCCGATTTCTTGAACCACTAATTAAAGTGAAGAAGGAAATAATTTCTCCCTTTAATTATCTGAAAGCTGTATCGGCTATCTGCGTAGTTGAGAGTTTATATTTCGCGGGTATCTGCTTCAACAAGCGAAGAGCGGCGAGGTTATCTATGCGCATGCGCGGCGGTCTAACGATGCATAGAGCGCGCCCGGGTAGCGACGCGAGAGTGAGCGAGACGAACGATCGGTAGGCGATAACCAATAAGAGTGTGCGTAATTCGGAGGCATAATAAGCCGGACCTTTGTCTTCAAAAATTGTCGCGCGCAACGATACTCTCCTGCCCTGGTGCCTAGCCGATCAGACGTGTTTTCTCTGAAGGGACGTGCGAGGGAAATTCTTTGTACTTTGATTGATTGGATATCTCCTTCGGGTTCGACTTCGTCGTGTAATAAGGTAAGTGAGCTTTTGTTCTTGGCGGAATTCCCTGCGGAAGCGTAGTTTCACGTCGCGGACGCGATCGCGATTGCCTCTTTGTATCGGCTATTTAGAGCCGGCTGCCTTTGTTCGGGGAATATCTACACGGCCGCGTGTTCGCAGTCGTCGGGATATCTAGTAGTGCGCGGATACCTTTTCTACTCTCGGTTGTCTCTTTTCGTTATCTTTAGTCATTAAGTGTTTTGTTAAAATAACTTTAGTTCGCGTAGCGCGCGTCTTGCCATAAGGCGTCGGACGCAGGCAAGCGTGTCGTCGGTTAGGGTAACTTGGTCGAAGGCTGACAGCCCGGGGTGAGAGCCGGGGCCCTGTTTAGTTTAGACACTCGTCGAGCGTCTGCAGAATTCACAGGCGAGTAATAGTTTAAGGTGTGAATGAATAGCCAATAGCGGGGCATGAATGATAGGGAAATGTAGGAGCGTGAATGTAATGAGAGCGTTGAACCTCGAGACGCGCGAGAGTCGATTATCTAGACATCATTCGTAAGACTAGGGTTGACTGTAGAAAGTAATTGTGTGCGAGTGGCCGCAGTGACGCTAATTTGTATGTACGTCTAATAATAATAATATTCATAGTCGACTCAAAACTGCTAGTGCGTAATTCATTTACCTGAACCCCGAGACCTGAATCTACTAAACACATCCATTGTCCCTGAACTGGCCGAAAATTCCCGGTTAGCTATCTCAAAATAAAGAGTCGCGAGACTCTGATACTCACGCGGAGTATCTGACGCCCCGAGTAAAAGAAATCACAAGTAAAGGTAGCTAATCGGCAGTATAACACGGCGAAGAGGTACCTGGCCAGACACACGCATTATAATATTTATCCCGAGAACACGACAGACAATTTTACTACGTAATTACATCAATTTCTGTCTTCATGATGAATGGTATGTACGTCTAACCGAAATACATATACCTCTCACCTTCTTAATTTCTTCCTCTAATACATTACCTCTAGAAATCACCGCTTAGGTATTTTCTTAAGTACAACTACGTTCAATTTGGTATTGATTAAATCTATTGATTGTAGGGTTTGTGAGTGTTTTTTGTCCATGTCAACAATGGAGTCTGTAAGTCTTAAGAGTGCGGATTGTATGATAAACGAATGCGGATTGTTAGCTTGTATAGATTCAAGTGTTTGTATAGATGCAGCATTTTTAAATGCTGTTTCAATATCCATTTGACCCATTTGATAATTTAATAAAATTTTCAATGTGTGAATTTTCACATCTGGTGAATAAATATCAGTTATTTCCTTTTGTTGAAACCCACTTACTACAATTCTCGCTTTAAATTTATTATCTGCCTTCTTTGTGTATACCCACTTTAAATCTAATATCTTTTTATCTTTCTTTATTCATAGCTTCTTGCCAATTTTTACTATCACTGCTATTTATCGCTTCATTATTATTGAGGGTAAAAGTGTAGCGTAAACAATACACTCAATTCAATAGCAGAATAAAAGTTAGTCTTTATTGATATCAAATGGAATATTTCAATACAGTTTTTTATACAAATAAACTCAACAGCTATGGCAAAATACTGCTGCTTACATTGGAGTTTTCGAACTACTAACTACACGCTTCCTTAAAGGAAAAAGGTAGTGCACATTTACTGCAGAGATACACAAAATATGGAGTACACTTACATTTACATTTACAACTGTTTACCTCACAGATATGCTCTGTGTTATCCTCTATTTCTGTTGTGAAAACTTTAGACTCGGTTCGTTCTTACCTGTGTTGACTTCCTCGGCCTCGCTGACCTCTGCCTCTGCTGCGATAACTACCATTGTATCTTATTCATTGTAGTTATCGTAGTCTCGTTCCTGCTGATATTGATTGCGCGTACGCTTCCTCGTGTTTGCTGTTGTCCTACTCTCGAGCCTCTACAGACATTTCTTCCATTACTTTGACTTGTGGATTGGTATTTGAAATGACCAGATTTTCCACACCTGTAGCATATATTATCTTTTCCTTATTCTGCTTTAAATACATTTGTATTTTCATTTTTGTGTCTTAAGTTTTGATTTGCACTTTGGTTTTTCTTGAACTCAAATTCTAGTTTTGATTTTAAAAATTCTACAGTTTCGTCTTTTTCTGGTAACACATCTACAATATCAACTAAATGCGACCAACTTTCTGGTAGTGTTGATAAAAAATAATTTAATTTATATTCATTTGTTTTTTTCACCAGCATTTTTAAATTCATTTACTAATTATTCAAAATTATTGTAAAAATCTGTCGGATCCTTATTTTCTTCCATTTTTAAATCAAGTAATTTTCTCTTACATAAAAATTTCACGGCACTACTTTTAACTAAAAAATTTCCATCTAATTTATCAATCATCTTCTTTGCACTTCTTTCATAAATAATTAATTTGAGTTGTGTATTTGTTATACTATTTACAATATAATTTTTAGCTTTTATTTCTTTTTTACTCCACTCACTTTCTGATATTTTTGTCGGCCTTTGATTTTCTTCAATAACTTCCTTTCACTCTTTAATTATAAGAATAATTTAAATTGTACTTCCAATTTTCATAATCTTTCCCATCAAATATTTGCAACATAAATCCTTTATTTCTGGTAGACATGTCGTCCGTCATATTGGATCGATTTTCCTTTTAATTTCTTGAAGCACTCTTGTTGTATTATTCAAAATAATTAGTTTCTTCACTATATTAACAAATCGTTTTTTAGCTTTGAACTATTTAATTTTATCTTCTTCCGTAATCATTGATTTCTTTGTGCAAATTCAAAATTTGACCCATGCTCTACACAACCGCGTTTTTCACGTGCCAGCCGTAATCCACTCGCATCACACTTAAATTTCGATATTTGTGACATTCCATTCTATACACTTTTACTTATTATTATGACTTATATTTTCTTTTGGATTTTCCTCAAATTTAGTCTTTTTTACACTTCAACACTATCAAGTTTCCACGTGGCGCTCTTGCCTTACATACACTTATATTTATCGTTACAAAACTCGAAAGTTATTATATGAGATACACGAGATACAACCAAGCACTGCTACCATATTAAAATAATGGTCAAATAATTAAATAAATGACGATTATTTATTTAATATACTTTATTATTCTGATGTGGCAGCTTAGACATGTCAATCAACCTTGGCGACTTAAATTATAAGAAGAGTGGGCGTGAGTACTTTCTGTGCGAGCGCTCCTCTCCAGTCTATACTAGTCTCACATACACACACATATATATTGCATGCATTTATTGCGTTTTCATAGTCGCGCTGGTTTCGCTGTACAAAATAATGATGTACTAGAAATGGTGCGACAAGTATAGATTAGAGATATATTTAACAAGGATTATAATATTTACTGTATATTCCACAATAAAAAACTGTATAACCTTAATAATGTTTATTGAACGACTAGAATCTCTAACTTAATTAAGAACGGCGACTCGGACTATGTTGATTCTTCTGACCCCTTGACTCTACTAACTCTTGTCGCCCAAGCGTGCTTCTCGCTCCGCTTCCCAACATGACTGCTAGCTTGTTGTGAAGCTAGCTCCAATCCGCGCGAGGCTGTGAACTCTGTTCCCTTCGGTGCCTCTCTATTAGTAACGAAGAGACCTCCTCCACAGCGACCACTCTGCCAGTGACGAAGGCCGGTTTTAAGAGGAAAGTGACGGATTTGGGTTCTCTCGGCTTATTGAGATGACTGTTGCTGGCTGGGCGAGAAGGCTGGGCGAAGAGTCTCCTGGGAGCGAGCTTACAGAAACAGCTGATGTCGATAACTCACCGTGAGCCCGTGATGATGTGGGCTCATCCGGTGCGGCTGTCGTGCTTCAGAGTGTCGTGTAACCGTTCGACCATGCCGTTGGATTGCGGGTCGTACGGTGACGTACGGATTCTGCTTGTACCGAGTAAATTGATTAGAGCTGCGAAGAACCTGGTCTCGAACTGGGTACCCTGATCAGAGATTAACGAGAGAGAGAGGAGTACTGTAAAGGTAGACCAAATTTTCCTAAAATGCCCTGGCTACCGTTTCTGCTTGCTAATCTCGAAGAGCAACTGCAGTGAGTCACTGGGTGAAGCGGTCGATAATCGTTAGGCAGTAAGCCACTCCGTTCTGAGGCGGCATCTTTACGATGCCGATGTGGACGTGAGAAAAACGAGCGTCCAGTTCGTTGGACCAGCCAATTACTGCATGATTGTGCAAATGCATCTTTGATAGGTTAACAGGAGACGCAGCTGCGTTCCTACTTCGCGACGTCATTACGGAGGCTGGGCCAAAAGTATTTGCCGTCGACTGTACAGTAGAGTGTAGCTCCTTCGAAGGTCAAAGGTTCCAAGGAGAGAACCGAAGATTCCTTTAGATGAGGGAGATGTGGTTCTGTATCTTGATGCTGAGCCAGTTCTGTAAAGAACAGAGTTGCAGGTAGATCAACAACTTCGATTCTCGAGAACGCGTCTACAGCTTCGTTATCCGTTCCCTTGGTGAAGTCGAAAAAAATGTCGAATTGTGGTAGCTAATCGAGTTGCCTTGCTTGACGTGGAGAAGCCTTGTCGAGCGGTTGTTTTGCTGCGTGAATAAGTGGACGGTGATCGGTCAGCAGTGTGAAGCTTCTGCCCTCCAGGATGTTCCTAAAATGTTTGACGGCTCTGAAAGCACCGAGGAATTTCCTGTCGTACGTTCTGTACCTTGCTTCAATCGAAGAGTTTCCTTGAGTAAAACCTAAGAGGTCTTCAAGATCCGGTTACATCGCATTGTTCAAGAGAAGCGCCTACGGCCACATCAGATATGGCGGGGAGAACTAGCAACAGCGCGTCGTCCTGCACGAAAGTAGTACTGACAACTTCTATTAAAGCTTGTTTATCTCTGCGAATAGGCGAGCTGCGTCGCGTATCGACGACAGTAATTGAAGGGACCCAAGGAATTTGTTGATGGTGTCCGTGCGCTCTGCAGACGGTTTGAAACCTTCGGGCGAGACCGAAAATCCGAGATAGGTTACATCTCTTTACCCAGCATGCATTTATCCGGACTAATTTTCATCTTCGACGCTCTAAGGACGGTGAAAATATTCTGAAGTTCTTCAAGTTGTTGTTCCTGGCTCTTGGAGGACACGATGACATCATCCAAGTACGCACGAGCGAATGGTAGATCATGCAGCAGCTGGTCTGTGACACGTTGGAGGGACTGGGCTGCGTTGCATAGGCCTAGCGAAGAATGCGTGAACTCATACGATTTTGTCAAATCAGCATATCGGTGCGACGGCATACAATATATATACAACGTACAATATACATACATCTAGTTACAAAATCTGGGAGTATGCTACCGGCGGGTATGTTGACATATTTTTCAATGCAACGCTGGTGCGGAGTTAGCTTCTTGGTTAGAAAGTGCGACTGACTGGACGACTCCGGATCGAATACTGGGCGCCGCATATATTTTTGGATTGATCTTACGAATAATGCGTCTTACCTCGTTACAATAATTATTTGAAATAATATCTTTAAACGTGACATTTTGTTTGCTTCTTTGAGTTTTTAAACACTTCATCTCCAGTCACCTACGATTATTCGGCGGTCTTTCGATCATTTCTACCAACAACATTTCCAAGGCGATCATTTACTTATGCATCACGAAATTATGCTACCTCGCGACTATATGTGATTCGATAATTAATCAGAAATAGTAAAAGTAGAAGAGAAACAACTGCCAGAATCTCTTGTCTGTTCTACAAGATATCTGCTTATTATAACCGTTTATTTACAAACACGAAATGTACTCGATTGACTATTTGAAACTTTTTTAACTATTTTTTTTAACTATTTTGTGGTAATAATGATATTGTGCCGCTAAATGGTCTGATAGAGTGTGATATGTTGACCAAAAATCCCTATAGCATCAGGAACAACCTTGATCTTCTCCACTATCTCGACATATTCATATCCCGTGCCTTCTACTACCATTTTCAATCTTAATCACCTTCCATCTATGTCACAATCTGTAACATCTGTAACAAGCAAGTACTACTAGATATAGATTTAGTTACAATGAGCTGCCTCCACATCCATTTTGCACACTAATTGAGCTTTAGTAACTCTATGTTCTGTACTCTCCTTAACAATACTTAATCAGAGCATGAAAGTCCGGCAGACAGAGGCAAATAACAATATTTTGAAGATAGAGTTGATGAGTGTCTACTTTTTCTTGATCAGCTCCCTAACATCAATCGCAGGTGCTAACCATTTGGATTCCTTTGGAAAATCGGTGCTATCTTGAAGACCTGTACGCCACAAAAGATCAGTTTACTTAGAGCTGAGTTAAATGATATGAAGCAGCGACTAGTCAACTGAACAAATGAAACCTCAGCACCTACAATACCGAATCTTCCTGCAAATAAGAAAATCGTCTGCAGAAGAGTCTAATGAATTACATATCTAGCAAGATAGCACCCACAGAAAGGAGAGCTAGTGTTGTTTGACATTGCAAGTTGTCAGTATATTCACTTGACTCTGTTGATTCGTGGTGTTCTCCGCTACATCTATCCTGAATTACAGTTCACGAATATCAAGGCAGTAAGGATCATGATACAACCATCTACCACCTCTACATTCTCAAACCCAGTACAGTATCAAGAACAGCCTTTATATCTCCTACAATCGATTCACAAAGAGTCAAACCTCCATCCCCAGCTGTAACTCTAACATCTTTACAGCTGGCTCGTCGTCAGCGGTCTTCGGTCCCAGGATAATGTTTTGGCGACACCCCCCCCCCCTCCCGGTACTGCCTCATCAGAATATCACTCATCACAATAGCACTTTAAAATAGAGATCTATAAACTGGCAAAAAGGCAGGGATTCCAGATCTTTGAGCTCCATCATGCAAGAAAACTCACTAAGCTAGTGTACCATGGTGCAATGAATCATTACAAATGACATAAATAGTTTTTGTATGACTGGCTTGATCTCCGTATAATTGATGAATGGGAACCTCCTGTCTATACACCTTACTAGACGAATTTTACTATCTTAGTTAAATGACTCACTGATGCCAATGAACATATCAACCCATCAACTGCTATGATTTATCAAAGTGGAAAAACACCCTTGCTATGCAAGAAAACTCTGGGGGCTTGCGAGTAATAGAGACCAATTATTTAGATGGCTTCGCAAATTTAAACTCTATAATGACCTTTTGGTTTACACAGCTACTAGGGATCTTGCTTATTCCAGTGTTAAGAAGGCAAGACAATTGGATTTTTTTTATTGCATGGTTCTATAGGAAATTTCTCATGCTGCAAGTTCCCGACAGGCTTATTGAATTGATTTCTAATAAAGGCTATAGCGGGATAAGCATGTAAAAACTGCCCTAACCTGCATCTTAATTTGAACCTAGCTATTCAAAAGGACGCATTTAAAGACCTTTTGAGCCAAGTTTTCAGACCTCTAGATTTAAATCTAACGTCCCTATTAAAAACGTGTCTTTTTGAAAAACATTTTTTCTGTTTGACGGTTTGCTCCAAAAAATCTGAAAAAATTCATGAAAATGTATTTCCTAGCGAGGAACTACCCTGATTTTTTTTCAGTTTTTAGAGACCAAAATTGGACCCAGGAAAAATATTTTAATTTTTCAATCATTTTTTAGGTTATGTAGATTATATTTCGCTAAGATGCAAATAACTCTATTTTTTGTGTTTTTTTCCCCTCTTTCGAATGCTGCTTTCAGATATATCATTTTCAGACCGGAATATGCTCAAAAATCAAATAAACCATTATATATATACGGGCTGTCCCATTTTAACTTGGACAGCTGAATAACATGACAAATGGCAATCTAATCAAAAAATGTTTCAGACAAAAGTTGTTGGGCATTGAGGGGCTGATCCTTCTGTGACCTTGAATATGCCCTTGAACTTCGTTTTCAAGGTCATTTAAAGGTCAACTTTTTTTTTGTAAATTTTTTAAAATTGCTATTGCAAACTTTTGAATTTTACGTCCAGATGAGCTTTTGCGTTATAGGTCAAAGTAAAGACTACAAGTCATTTCAAGGTCAAATTTCTGTTTAAGGCATTAAGCTGGTAAATCTGTGTTTTAAAACCATGCCTCAGACAGAAGGTATTGGGTATTCAAGTGCTGACCCTTCTATGACCTTGAACACGTTCTGTGTTTTCAACTTCAGATTCTGAAAGATCGCGAAGTTTTACGCCCAGATAAGCTTTCGTTATAGGAGACGATGTGAACTTTTTCTGAGATTGACCATAACCCCGAATGTTAAAATTTCACAGATCGACTTTAAATGAAGCAGCAGTCTCGTGTTTATGTAAAAAATCATAGCAGATTATTTTATATTGAAATTACAAAATGACACCGAAATAATATTTTTTTTTTATTTATCTGCTTTTGAATATGTGAAATTTGTATTCAAACTCTGACCCCACAGCGTTTTTTTTATTCGTCTAGGGTCGCTTTACATACTTAAGGTGCTTACACCTTTTGTTGTTATCTCTTCAATATAGTATACATTTAGTGCCTAATTTGCTAGATTTTATGTATTTTTTTGCACATTTGTAATAGAGCATAAATTAATCTGATAAAATTCTGATCATTACAATGGCAAATTATACGCCTAATGAAGTAGTCGATATACTTATAACTTTCGGTGAATGTGATAGGACTTACAGACTTACTTCACAAACTTATGCGGAGCGGGTTCCAAATCGCCGCCATCCTAGTGCTCAACAAGTGATAAACATCGAAAGAAGATCTCGCAATACTCCACTGCATCGCCAAAGACAGAAGAATAGGCTTCAGAATAATAACGACCCTAGGTTGCTTGCAGTTTTGGCTATGGTTCACCAAAATTCCCGTATTAGTACCCGTCAAATACAATGAGAATTATTTGACGGGTACTAATACGTTTGAGGGTTATATTAAAAAAAAAAGTTGACCTTTAAATGACCTTGAAAATGAAGTTCAAGGGTATATTCAAGGTCACAGAAGGATCAGCCCCTCAATGCCCAACAACTTTTGTCTGAAACATTTTTTGATTAGATTGCCATTTGTCATGTTATTCAGCTGTCCAAGTTAAAATGGGACAGCCTGTATATATATAATGGTTTATTTGATTTTTGAGCATGTTCTGGTCTGAAAATGATATATCTGAAAGCAGCATTCGAAAGAGGGGAAAAGAACACAAAAATAGAGTTATTTGAATCTTAGCCAAATATAATCTACATAACCTAAAAAATGAATGAAAAATTAAAATATTTTTCCTGGGTCCAATTTTGGTCTCTAAAAACTGAAAAAATCAGGGTAGTTCCTCGCTAGGAAATACATTTTCATGAATTTTTTCAGATTTTTTGGAGCAAACCGTCAAACAGGAAAAATGTTTTTCAAAAAGACACGTTTTTATGTCTAGGGACGTTAGATTTAAACCTAGAGGTCTGAAAATTTGGCTCAAGAGGTCTTTAAATGCGTCCTTTTGAATAGCTAGGTTCAAATTAAGATTCAGGTTAGGGCAGTTTTTACATGCTTACCCGGCTATAGCCTTTATTGCGAAATTATGGAGAAAATAAAAATTGAATATTTCAGCAGTTTTTTTAAATTTTTTTTTCATTAATTGTTACCTTTTATCACGAAAGGATTTTTTATAAAACTTTTAGAATTTAGTTAACAGAGAGGAGTCTGGTTAATAAGGTCAAAAAGCGGTTTTATAGTGATTTCTTAGAAGAGAAGGAAATGTGTTGTTTAAAAGTTTTACTACATATTGTACGACATTTTAGCTTTGCAACATAACTTTTTTTTTTTAAATGATTATAGATGTTTGATAATTGATGATAATGATAGACTTTATTGGCTCAATTGGTGCTGTTGATATGAACAAGGCATACGAATTTGATCAACGAAAGCTTTTTTAATTTTTATACGTTTATTTTCTATATAATTATATATAGTTTCGTTTATAGTAATAATCCTACAATAGGAATGCCTATATTTCAATGAATACCTGCGGTACAAAAGAAACAGCTCTTTTATAAAACATTTATATACAATTTTATTTTTAATTCTCGTAAACCCCGATAATAGTATACTGTTACCGAGACGTCAATGAACCTAAATTCTTCATAGCTGTCAGAAGAGAGATTATAGACATGACTCTCTATTCAGAGTCCATAGTCAGCTGTGTCGGAAATTGGAGGGTCTCTACAGAACCTTCACTTTCAGATCACAGACATATCTGTTTTGACTGGAGAGCGGGGCTGCCGGGGAGGAAGGTATACAGAAACCCAAAGAAAACCGATTGGAAACTGTATAGACACTCCCTCAAAAGCGAGCTCACATCCTTCAGTCCAGATCTCAGCACTAGAGAATGACTAGACTTCTGGGTGCGTTGCCTGGAATGGTCTATAAAGACTTCCTATGAAAGAAGCTGCCCTTTAACTTGCACCAAGGGAACCAAGGGTACACCATGGTAGAACAAAGAATTGGAACAATCACGACGGGAGGTCAGAAAAGCCTTTATTAGGGCGAGGAAGACCAGACTAACGGAGTATTGGTGAAAACACAAAGAAGTGCAAAGACGCCACAAGAAAAACGTTGACTATGCACAGTATAAAGGTTGGAAGAACTACTACTGTGAGGGGATCGAATGGTACCCAGATGTAGCGAGGATAAACCGTATCTTGGCCAAACCCAAAAGTGTTGTTGGAGGCTATTAAATTTCCAACAGGGGAGTACACTTCCTCTGAGCACAAGCTGGGCCGTAGGACCGGGGAGCAGGAAGTGGGCTAAGGGACCAGCGAGGACAGACTGGAGGCTAGCAGCTCGAGTTTTTACTCCGGAATGGGTCAAATGGGCGATGAACAACTTTAACCCCTACAAAGCACCGGGGAACGATGGAGTATACCCGGTTATTGGGTTATTGGGTTATGCTGCGTGAGGGTCTGGAGAAACTCATTGGCCCGCTGACCAAGATTTACAGGGCTAGTGTTGCTATGGCACATACCTGATACCTGGAATACCGCTATGCGCATGCGTGGCTGTCTAACGATGCATAGAGCGTGCCCGAGTAGCGACGCGAGAGTGAGCGAGACTAACGATCGGTAGGCGATAACCGATCAGGGCGTCGTAATTCGGCGGCGTAATAAGCCGAGCCTTGTCTTCGAAAATTGTCGCGCACAACGACACTCTCCTGCCCTGGTTCCTAACGGATCAGACGTGCTTTTCTCTGAAGGGACGTACGAGAAATTCTTTGTTCTTTGGTTTGATTGGATATCTCCTTCGGGTTCGACTTCGTCGTGTAATAAGGTAAGTGAGTTTTGTTTGAATTCCTCGCGGACGCGATCGCGGTTGCCTCTTTATATCGGTTATCTAGTGCCGGCTGCCTTTGTTTAGAAGATACCGACACGACCGCGTGGTCACAGTCGTCTTCAGAATACCTAGTAGTGGGCGGATACCTTTCTACTCTCGGTTGTCGAGGCAAGGCGTAACGCCCAAGACCAACTCGCTAATTGCACAACAGAAAACCTTTATTCGCTTTTCGGCAAAATACAGATCGGGCGCGCGCGACCTTCGCTCGAATGAAGAAATGATAAATATTGATAAACATCTTTACTATTTAATAGCATTTGTCATTGTAGTATATAATATTTTCAATCTTTGCAATAGATCCATTTTTAGTACAATTGAACGGTATTATCGATTTATTGTTAAACTGATCGTCTCAATTACAATCTTTTAAATTGGCAATAGTTGAACTCATTCATCACTTCCATGTCTCCCAAAGAAATTATTCCATATAGAATACAACAATTTTCTGCATTTCTAATTGCGATCGGTTGCAGGTGTTAATTTGGCTTCTACATTGTAATTTTCTAAAATAAGTCATAATGTTCTCGTAAGGAAATGCTGAATATGAATCTAATGGAGCAAAGGATCTAGCATCATCTGCAAGATTTAAAACGGCATGAACATTATATGATAAGCATTCTACACCATAAATTTCGCAAGCTTCTCGTTAAAGATGATTTGCATAAACATGATTCGCCGAAATCAATAGAGTCAGACAAATGATAAAGATCTAGAAAATTCTTATCGTTGCCTGAAGTAGAATCAAATGGTTGTACACAGTACAGTTTATGAATCTTTTAAAAATAATAAGAGCACTGTATAAAAGTAACTGCCTGTGTTCTAATGATTTGAAGTTACCGTGCTCTTCAAAATGAAAGGTTTACGCGCAAAATCTACAGGACAGTATAGTTTTACTTTTGCGAGGCGACTATTTAGAATTAGTATATCTGCTTTTGAAAATTTTCGGTATTTTAAAAATCTACCATCTACTATACCTTGTAAAATTTTCTCCTTTATGCCTAGGTATACTAAAAGCATATAATCGAAAAACATATTAGGTAGCCGGGGCGAGGAGTTGAAAAAGACAAGGCGATGGTTAAAAAGAAGTAGGTGTTTATTCTACTCTACACTAGCGATTGCGGTAACGCCAAAGGGGGAAGCGCGAAGAAGAACCTGGGCGATGGCCGGTGAGAGAGTTCCCGATAAAGAGAGAGAAAGAGAGCCGGTACTTACAGGCGACGTCGCACGGTAATCTATGCGGGGAGGCGGCAGCAGTGCTCGACTGGTCGGCTTCTCCGTAGTCGACGATGAGGCCCATAGAGCTTCCTAGCGTATTGCTGCTCTGCGTCGGTGCGCATCTCAAGCGGGCCGCTAGCACGTGGTCGAGGTTTCTTAAGGGTGGCGGTTCGCGGTGCACGGTGACGTAGTTGTCTATTGCTCGTTCTTCAAAAAACACGTGCGGATACTTTAAAAGTGCAAGCTTAACTGACGCGTCAATCTCCTAATCGCGGTCGCTCTCTCTCGTTCTCCCCCTACCACTCACCTATGCGACGGTGCTCGTGGCAGCTCATCGCTGCCTCTACAATCTATGTAACAAAACATCATATAATATAGATATATAGCCAGGGCTGCGAGCCTCGCTGGCTTATGGCGGGACGAACGTCATATACTTAATAATCTCTCGAATATATTCGAGACGTCTTGGTCGTTCGACTGGGTATTGAGTACTGATTGGCGGTAGAACACTCTAGCCAAATTTTAATTTACATCCACACCTACACATTTATAATAACAGGCGTTGGGACAAATAAGCGTGGATACACCTCTCAAACTAAACCCGTCCAGCCTGCCGGCAACCCAGCATGGTGCTGGTACCACAAGCGTTATGGTAACGAGGCCTCCAACTGCAAGCCTCCGTGTACGTTCCCGGTGCAGGGAAACTAACGGTGCCATCGTTCTCGCAGGCAGAGGTGGTGGCTATCAGCCCCGAACAACGCCTGCACGTCGTCGACAGGACATCAAACCTACGATTCCTGATCGACACCGGATCGGCAATTTCTTTGTTGCCTCGCACATACTTCAGGAACCAGTTACAACACGGCCCGTTCACGTTGAGCGCCGCCAATGCGTCTACCATAGCCATGTACGGCTCTCTTCAATTGCTTCTGGACTTAGGGCTACGCCGCCCCCTCAGATGGCGTTTCATTATTGCAGACGTTACGAAGCCTATCATTGGGGCGGATGTTCTCGCCTTCCAGGGCGTAACTGTGGATCTCCAGCAGAGGCGCCTCACCGACGCCGAGTCAGCAGTCTGCAGGCTTGGGGTGCTCCTGCCGACCCAGATTCACACCGTCGCTTTGCATATCGACTCAAAGGTCGCACAAGGACCTTTCGCTGAGCTCTTCAAGCAGTACCAGGACCTCGCCTCGCCCGGCAGAACGTGCATCTCCCTGCCTGGGCTCGAGGCCTAACATCACATACAGACCACCGGTTTTCCGGCGTCGGCGAAGCCTCGCCGCCTACTCGGTCCTCGTCTCAACGCAGCACGCGAGACCTTCCGCTCGCTTCTTCAGCAGGGCATAGTCCGTCCCTCCGACAGTCCATGGTCAAGCCCTCTGCGCCTGGTGCCTAAGGCAGACGGCTCTTACCGCATCACAGGTGACTATAGGCAGCTTAACTCTCGTACCGTCTCGGACAGCTACCCGCTGCCTGTCATCGAGGACCTCTTACTCTCGCACGGAGGGAGGATCTTCTCGGTCATCGACTTGAGCAAGGCTTTTTACCAGCTGCCAATTGCTCCGGAAGACGCCTGCAAGACGGCCATTACCACACCATTCGACCTGTACGAGTTTACGCGATCTTCGCTAGGCCTCCGCAACGCAGCTCAGTCTCTGCAACGGGCTATGGACCAGCTGCTGCACAACCTGCCGTTCGCCAAGGCCTACCTCGACGACATTATTGTCGCGTCTGCCGATGGTTTCAAGCCACCAAACGACCGAACGACAGCTATCACCGAGTTCCCTCGTCCTAGGGACTCTTCGGCACTCCGCCGTTTCCTGGGGCTCACAAACTACTACCGTCGGAGCATACGCGACGCCGCCCGTTTGCTCGCCCCACTCAACGACTTTCTCCGTGCGCCGACGCAAAAGAAAAAGGCTTTTTCCATCAATTGGACAGCAGCCGCAGAAGACGCCTTCCACGCAATCAAGCAAGCGCTCATCAAGGCAGCACACACTACCTTCCTGCTGCACGACGCACCGCTGAGGGTACCTTCCGACGCCTTCGACGTCGCAGTTGGCGCTTCGCTGGAACAGCGCGACGCAAACGGCGTGTGGAGACCGCTGGGGTTCTTCTCTAAGAAGCTCAACGACACCGAGCGGAGGTACAGTACCTACAAGAGGGAGCTTCTACCCGCGTTCAAGGCGGTCAAGCACTTCCGCAACATCCTGGAAGGAAGGGGCTTCACCCTCCTGACCGACCATAGTCCGCTGATCCACGCGGCTAAGCAACCCCTGGACAAGGCCTCACCCAGCCAGGCTAGGCAACTGGATTACCTCCTTCAATTTAACATCATACTGGCCTACACTAGGGGTAAGGACAATGAGGTAGCTGACGCGCTTTCCAGGATTGAACAGCTCAACGTTCCATCTTCGCTCTCCTTCAACGAGCTGGCCCACCTCCAAGAGACTAACCCCGACTTGCCGCATCTAAGAGAGTCGACTTCTCTCTCACTCCAGCCGCTGACCTTCGACGGGGCCACGCTATACTGCGCGGTGGACGCGAACGTGGTGCGCCCTTATATTCCGCACAGCCTAAGGAGTAGTTCGTGGTCGTACACGGGCTCTCCCATCCCAGCATTAGGGCCACTACCAAGTTAGCAGCGGAGAAGTATTTCTGGCCCAGCCTCAGGAAAGATGTCGCCAGATGGACACGCAGCCGCGTCACTTGCCAGCATTCTAAGGTACACCTGCACAACCGTGCCGCGCTGAGCGACTTCAAGGAGCCGGACGCCCGCTTCGCCCACGTCCACATCGACATCGTCAAGATGCCACCAGACAACGGGCTGGCCTATTGTCTGACGATCGTTGATCGTTTCACCCGGTGGCGTACGGCGATCGCCTTACCGGATCCGCAAGCGGAGACAGTGGCTAAGGCATTCTAAGAGCAATGGGTCTGACTCTAAGGAACGCCACTCACGCTAACATCGGACCAGGGGACGCAGTTTGAGGCCAGGCTCTTCGCTTGCCTGAGCAATAACCTCGGGACCAGCAGACTGCGAATGACGCCCTACTACCCACAGTCCAACGGCATGGTGGAGAGACTGCACCGAACGCTTAAAACAGCCCTCATGTGCTGTGCGCCCACCCCATGGCCTCAAGCGCTACCCACGGTGCTCCTGGGCCTGAGTACCATGATCAAGGAGGATCTTTCAGCTTCGCCAGCGGAGATGCTCTACGGGACATCGCTACGCATCCCGGGCGACTTTTTCGTTCCGGCCAGCCACCCGCAGTTCGACGCTCCTTCCTTCGTGGTACAACTGCGGAACTTCATGTCCAGCTTGCGAGCAGTTCCGGGGTCCTGCCATACTCCGCGGAAGCCCTTTGTGCAGCAAGATCTCCGCACCTGCCCCTTCGTCTTCAAGAGGGTTGACGCAGTGCGGAAGTCACTACAGCCACCCTACACAGGGCCACACCGGATCGTCGAGCGGATCTCCGACCGGTTGTACAGGATCGACTGCAACAGCTCCACGAAGACGATATCTACCTCGTCGATCAAGCCAGCTTTCCTCGAGGCCGAGGACCTCAATCCAGACGTTGCCACGCAGCCGTCACCTTCTTCCTCTTTTCCAGGTTCTCCACCATCACTGGGACGTACCGCAGCGCCCTCCACCAGCAGCCCAGGCGCCCAGTCCAGTTATTGCGCCACCAGTCGTGCCTCCAGTAGCTCGCTCTTCCTCACAGCAGCCACCATTACCAGCCTCTTCATCAGCTGCGGTCCGGCCAGGAAGCGACCTTCCCCTCAACAGGTAAAATGGCCCCAAATCAGTTACGTTCCTCCTGCAGCCGGCTTTCGTCACTGGCGGGGGAGTAGCTGTGGAGGTTCCATCCTTACAGACTGCGCGCCGCCAGCGCAAGCAGCAGCTTCGGCCTAGAGACGACTGGAGCTAGCATCGCCCCGGATAGCGACCACCTGGGAAGCGGAGCTTAAGCGCGGGATACGCGCGACAAGAGTAACGACTCTTTCTAGTCAGTTCGCTGCACGCCTCGAAGATTGACGTATTATTCTTACCTGTAACAATTTACCTGCGCCAAATCATTTATTTCACCTGTTCCACGTCCCGGTGCGAACACGCCTCATTCCCGCTTTCCAATTTCCAAAGATAGTATTTCCAGATAGGAGCTCTGTAGCGCATTTTACATATCCGCGAAATTCAAAAGACAAAAAGGCGGAAAGGAGATATTTGACAACCTTGTATATAAACATTACAAATCTTAATTATAATTAACACTAGAAAAAGTTTCACCATGCAGTTTACTTTTTAAAAGTAATTTTTCATTTACCAATCCCTTGTGTATTTTGTTTATATATTTGATTACAAACACCTTGACTGTCAAGTTTATTTTAACAACCATCTTCTTTTAATTCATTAATGATTATTATGATGTATCGTTAATGATACATTTTGCCCATTTAAATATTTTTGAAATCAAGTTTTTATTTTGATTAATTTCAATTTTATATGTCAAAAGAAATTTAAATAAAAATGATTGAATTTATATAGGTTGCAAATACTGCGACCGTATATATGTCGGGATTGTGCGATGTGAAGGTAAAAGTGAGGTTAGGCACGTGTTGTAATATATAAGAGCTTTATTGACTAGCTCCCTACCAGTTTGCACTGCTCGACTCTCGGCGAGTATCTGACGAGACTACCTGCACGCCGGTGCGTGGGTACCTCTGCCTCTCTCTCTCTATCTCTCTCTAGTAGGGCGCGCCGCCTGGCGGCTGGTCCCTACATATACGAGATCTGGCAACACCGCACATGCGCATGAATCATTCAAATTGTAGGCTCATTTTCCGTAGCAATAAATTATTAATTTATACAATCACTCATTAGTTTTTGTTGTGTTTTCATAGTGGGTAAATGGAATCGACCTACGGGCAATTTTTCGCGTCAATTAGATATTCCAAAAAGTTTTAATTAAAAAAATACAATTAATTAAATTTTGAGCTAAATCTGAACTACTAATTTATTTTTCCTAAAAAACTAAAAGTGGGCAAATACAAAATTTTTACGTAGTTTAAAAGAGCATATTAATATCTATATCCCGGTGTATTTACGTTTTTTATATTTTTATATTTGTTGGCTGGAACGGGGAGGGTGGTTTTGATGAGTCGAGCTTTCTTTCTCTTGGTCATGCAATTAATATCTAACACAGTTAACTTCAGACAGTATAACTCTACTCTGGAAGTCGGTGTTATGAAGGTAGTTTTAGAATGCTTACTGCACGTCCTACAACCGGTTTTCGAAACAAGTTAATTCTCCAGTTCTTCTCCACATAGTACTACTCTGATTACCGTAGCTAAATGTCATTGCTTCTTTTGATTATAATTTATTATAATTTATAAAATTATAAATTGATTATAATACGAAATAATAGAACCAATTTTGACAACAATAAATAACAAAAGTTTTATAATAAAAACTTGCTTTCATTAACAATCCTCGTATTTATTCAACTGCTTTCACTAAAAATATAATTTAAATATTAGATAGATTTATATTAGATATAATATGTCAGATGCTCGATTGCGAATATTAAAAATTAAAACTGGTATAGTCAAGAGATTGACTAAGGAGAAAATTACATACGAATCAGAAGCAGCTTTACAGAAGGAAAGAATAGAACAATTAAAAATACAAGGTAATAATATTATTATTAATACTATTTTAATGTCTAATTATTCAATTAAGTCTTTCAATTAAGTATCAATTAAATTCTTCTTTTGAATTATTTCTTCTTTGAATTTACATTGTGGGTTATTTTTAAAATTTACACAATAGTTCTAAGAACTATAATATTATAACATTACTATTTTACTTTCATATTTATTGGAATCTTTTTTCAATAAAATATATACAAAATGATTATCAAACTAAGAAGGATTATATCAATATATGCTATGGCTTTCATCATTGATTTGTTAAACCACTTAAATTCAGCTAAACATGTCCGGTTTTATTTAACTACAGATCTTGTGACTTATTCTTATTCATGTTAAAAAGGAATTTCATTCAAAATTTAATTATTTTTTATTATTAAGTATGAAGAAACTGATTTATATTAGAAAGAATAAACATAGTTACTATATTCATGCAGATAGCTTATTTATAACTATGATGTTTCAATGAAATTTCATAATAAATTATTAGCCTTTAATTTAAAATACTAAAATGCATTATGTGTATAAAATAATAACATATCTATATTAAATTTTACGCAGTGAAATGCATCATAAACATTAATTAATTCTTCGTAGAGAACATTGGTCATTGTTAAGTTTATTATCTATTTATTTTTCAAGAATTATATGATATTAAACATTGAAAACTTATAATTTCTGTATATTTTAAGGAGCATTTTAATAGGATTCATAGATTACTAAATTACTAGTGCTTTAATATCCTACATAATGATAGATTGAAAAATATTGAAAAAAGAAATGGAAATGTTTGTATGTAACACCTATCTAAAAGAAAAAAAAGATGTAGATAACTGAACAATAAATGGGATTTACTGAGAAGAGGTCAAGAGGTGGTTTTCACTGTTTTTTCGACATATATTTTCGGTTGCGTAATAAAACTCAACATTTAGTCATAAAAATTTACACAAACAAATGGATCTAGAGGTATTTAAGGATATTTTACTCCTTTTTTATATTAAAAGATGAATTCACTCTCTTCCATAAAGAGGCAAAATTTTCATTTTGGTATCGAACTGAAACTGTACCGAAGCGTATTACCTTTATGACTGTTTTGCAGAAGGTCAGCAACTAAAGTTTCATTTCTTATAGTTGTAGGCATAGGAATAAAAATTATACTGGAGTATTGTTTATGAATGTAGTGATCACACTCTCCGCTCCACGGTTATAGGGTTACATTACACTATTTAGCAGTTTAAAAAAATGCTATCTATCACCGATTCCTTTTGTGCTGTCGCATCTATTTCATAAAATAGAGATTGTCATGATATGCGTAATGGTAGTAACTAAGAGTATTTTCTGTTTTATGGACCAATTTTAAATTTGTGATGTAGATCATTATTAGTAAATACCCTTTTATCCACAGGCATTGCCAATTGAATGTCTTGGTAGGACTTGCTCTATAATATAAGTTTCTACAGCTGTAACGTTTCTGGTTTCCTGGGCTTTTGCATTCATTAAGGGGGCAAGAAACCTTTAAAATACAAATTAATAAATTTATAATGTTTATAACAATGCAATTATAATTTGTATTTATTCTAATAACAGAAGATAGTTATATTATACGTATACATAACTTTTGCCTTCAATTCAAAAAGTCTAGCCCTTTTATCGAAGTCTCTTTGATAGCTAGTTTTAAAAGGGAATAGAAAATTCAGTTAGTGTAGGATTCCAAGTCAAAAAATGGATGGATTAAGCTTAAAATTTGCTAAATATACTCTGTGATTTAGTCCTTTCCATATGAATGTAGGGATTTGTAATTGAATGCTCAGAAAAATTATTAAAAATCAAAAACTGCTTTTTTAACCAATTATTAAAAAAAAATTTCATATTTTATAATGTTAAATTTTTTCTGATCATTCAAGTTAGCATCCCACAATCATATTGACGTGAGAGTATCAAAAACTATTACTACCAAGTTTGAGCTTAATCTGCCCATTGTTTTCTTTCTGACCTTACGGTGAATCATTATACTTAATAAAAAATCAATTTTGAGGAAAACTAAGTTCAACTTTAGGATCTTCAAAAATAAAGCTCCCAACCAGATTCCTTATACCAAAAAATTCAGAGATATACCTTTTGGCAGGATAAAACTGCCCGTGAAATATAAATTATTACAAAGCAGCAATACAGTATTTGAACGCTCAAGTCATACTAGAGACAGTTATTTGAGTAATGTGCACTGATATATTGATATATATTAAGTATTTATGAAGCGTCAAGTTGAAAAATATTGATCAAACCATAATAATCTATGATCTCATTTAATTTGCAATGTATATGTAGAGCATATCGATGGCTTGGTGGAAAAATCCGCCATAATTCAAAGAAAAATTTCAATAACCAATCAGTTCCAAATTAGATTTCAACAACCAACCAACTCAAAACTGGATTTCGAAAACTAGCCAGCTCAAAACATAAAATATATATATTGATATATTCATAAACTATCGTGCAAACGTATATAATAGCGTTTATACGAAACGCGCTATTGCAATATTGGGTACATGGATATTTTATATATTTACGAATATATTCATAAGAATATTGATATGTTCAAATGTTATCCGTGCAAACTTAATAGTCGTTATAAAGGAAGCCACTCCAAGGAGTGTAGGCTAAGATGACGCTCTCCTGCGCTTCCACAAGGCGAAGGAGAATAAATAAAATCCCTGAAGACGATTGAGTTGCATTTATTAAATCCCCTCAGATTATAGTCTAGGTATCGGCGGTCTGGCCGTATCTCTCCTGAGCAGCGAGGTTCAAACATATATATCATTTCCGCCTCCCACGAAGGCGGTTTCTACGAGACTGAGTCTCCACATCTACTCCCCCACCAGTGACGAGGACCGGGTGGAAGAGGAACGAGACCCTTTTCCTTCTTGTCGAAGAGGACGGTAGCGGCGCCGAGGCTGGCTGCGATGGCGTAGACGAGGGCTCAAGTCGTAAAACAGGGATCAGTGGTGCGATCTGCGTGTGGTCGGTTTGCCGGTTGCTCGCGCCGAGGTCCATGTCATTGTTGATGCTTTCTCCGCAAGTATTACGCTGGCTCCTAGGGAATGCTGAGCAGAGAACTGGTGGCAGAGTTGGCGATGGTGGTAGAACGGTTGAAGACAACAGAGATCTTGGACAGCGTGCGTGGTCGGCTCCGAAACATATCAAATATATGCTATCAGACTTAGTGCCCCTGAAGCGCTAAGGTTCATGGGATTCAATGGAGCGAACGAGCTATATCTACTTTTTGTCATATACGTAGTGAGAAATCATACGTGAGGGTTTTTTAAATAAAAAAAATAATTAGTTGAAAAAAAAAGTAAATAAATAAATGAGAGTAAAAGAAAAAGGTCTTGCAGCTTCACGAAACGAGCGAAAGGCTTGCGGTAAAGAAATCCGAGAAATCTGACTAGCTCGATTTTATTCGAGTTTACCGAGAGTCCTGGCGATTCGTACCTTCTTTCTAAATATCATATTTCTAGTTTTTGTTAACTTTTATACTATTATTTAAACATATACAGTACATTATTCAATGTGCCTATTATATATTATTTGTATTGTAATCAAATAATTGTTTGTTACAGGCAAAGATGAACATTTAGTTAGAAAACAAGAAGAAGTTTTACAAGAATCGCTTATGATGATACCTGACTGTCAGCGTCGTTTATTGAAAGCCCACGATGAGCTAAAGAAAGTAATTGATTCTGAACAAGACCTAAAAGAAAACGATGTATATTTGGAAGCCGAAAAAATTTTGAGTGAATCTGAATCCCAACTCATGAAAGAATTTTTACATATTTAAACGCACATTTCAATAGGATAGTAAATTTAATGTTTCGAATTAAACATTTTATTATTGTATTACACTAATCGTTATTTTATATAAATAAAACTATTAATTAATTTGATTTTGTAATTGAGGATTATTGCATTATCATTATATAAGATTTTAAAAATGAATAAAATATTACAAAAATATATGAATTTCGATGTTAATAAATCAGTTTCATGGTTAGAAAAAACGAAACATTACATGATTGATGAAAATGAATTTGGACTTTTGAGTAAGAATTTGACACTTTTTGATGAAAAAATATCAAATAACAAGATTTTTATTATAAAATGCTGCAAGCTAATAAAGGATTTGAATATATTAAAGAAAACAATGAACAACCAAATCTCAACATCAAATACCTGGAATGCATCATTTAATAAAAGTGATTTTTTTAAAAAACAAATATCGCATATACTTGTACAAGTTTATAACCATATGAAGTGTAGTATGAAAAAAAAATTGAAAAAGCGATATAATTTACGAAAAAGTATCCACAAAAATAAAAAACAAAGAATAATTTTAAAAAATATGTTAGATACAAACAGACGTCATTTGTTAATTCACGTTGACAAAATCATTAATGAAAAAAAAGTCTGGTATGGAGAAACAGAAAGGCATGTCATGCGTAAGGATACAGATATTGTTTTAGTAGATATTCAAGCAAAACGCACAGATGTTATAAAGTTTTTAACTATATTGAAAGAAATAAAAAATCTTAGAGATATAAAAGTTGATGTCTTACAACAGAGTAGTAATCGAACCATCGATCAGGCTGGACATTTCTTTAAGAATATTATTGGTAAATAAAATTTTTATTTAAGTTTTATTTAGTAGGGTAGAGAGGGTGTATCTTTGTATCTTAATGCTCCAAATTACGCAAAAGCTTCTTAAAGAATAAATATTAGGTTTCGTCGCAAATTCGTATAAAGATACACATTTGTTTGCCATATCGACGCCTTTGAGGAAGAACAGCTAGCTCAGAAATAGGCTTCAAAATCCAGACAGTTCAAAAAATAAAATATGTATAAATTTATATTAAATGTATTTATAAATATATAAATTTTTACATATTTAATTTTTTTAATTGGCTAGTTTTTGAAGCCTATTTCTGAGTTGGCTGGTTCTTGAAATCTTCTTCTGAATTGACGGGTATTTCCTCTAAGGCGTCGATGAGATACTGAAATTAGTCCGTTTTAGAAAATTAAAAAATTTTAAAATAATGTATTGTTTACAGTTTATCAAATTGTTATAATGTTCATTAAAGCTAGATTATAACATTGATACTTCGAATAAAAAGCATATTTTTATGTACATCACTAAATCCCTTGTTACAGACGGCTCCCAAAATTCTGTAGTAGTTACCTTAAAATACATTTTTTTTTCATTTCATGGAAATATTAAAAATTTCATATTGGACTTACGATCCTTCCGATTGTTAATTATCCAACGTTGCCGTGCAAAGGTATGTGATATCTGCATTGTCATTATCATATATCTTAGACGACACTTATCTTGCTTCAAAATCTAACATAGTATTATTTATATTTAAATTATTTATATTTTTTTCTATATACATAGCATTTATTGATTTCATTACTGAGATCTGTCTGTGTAGTACCTATTTTATAAAAGATTTTTAGTGATCATCTTCAAAAGATCATAGAGAATTACATTGGATTGCTCTAACCTTACACAGATTCTTGAGTGCATAATTAAAAAAAACATTCATAAGTTAAATTCTCCCACCGTAAAAGACAGTTATAATTAGAATATAAGCAGAGGTTGACCAAAATAACTTGAATCGCACTTATTTCTCCTGCGAATTTCCTGGATTCCTAGTCTCCCGACAAGGCTGCCTAAACATTAAGCTAACCCGATAAATCTCCTATTTACGGCTTTGAGAACAAAGAGTCGCTGGACTCTGATACTCAAGTTGAACATCTGATATATTTTTACCTATAATTGAATAAGTCTAGAACTTAAATGTCTTCGATGTCTAGTTTTAAAGAACCAAACAAATTAGAAATAATAAAAAACTGTCCTCGACCTAGTTGAAATCGTTACTTGCTTTTTATTTCGTTAAGTGAAATCTGTTCTTTTAATGGACGCACATAATGAGCTCCAGATGATGAATATTTTCTTTAGAATATAAACATGTATATAATTTTCAAAATCTAATATATTCACTTGTAGATTTTAAAGAATTAGTTGTTTTCATTGCTTAGTTCTGAAGCAACTTTTGTTAGAAATTATAATTTTCAAAGTCGTTTTATAGATATCAGCTGGAAAACAAAGACATGCCAACATACATCCGTTGTTAGAAGTACAAAACTAAGATGATTTTGTAAATTTATTTGAATTTCTCAATTCGAAAGTCTTTTTAGATACGATATACTTTTAAACAGTGTACTTGTACGGAATATAGCTTTATTTCTAATCAGATTAATTTCTATTAATCAGGCCTGTAGTTATTTCCCTGATTTTAGAAAGCTTTTTTAGATATTGAAGAACACTGACTCGAATGCTAAATTTAATGTAGTATTACATTATATTTTATTTTATATTCTTAATAGTAATGTGTTTAATGTTCCATTTCAACTTTTGTTATACCTATTTCAGCCACTTTAATGCAACAATGGTCTATATTGGATTCAAAATATGATGACAACGAAAAAGGATTAAAAGTAATTATAGAAGATAATAACTGGCTTAAAATTTTAAATGATTCAAAAAATATTTTTTGCGACTGGGAGCTAGCTTTATTTAATCAAATAATATACTTAAAGGGTTCGATGGAATGCAACTTACACATTTATTTAAATAACAGGTGTGTATTTTAAATATATATTTTGCGTGATTCTTAATTTCTTTGGCTGACGCTCATTGGTTAAAATATGCGAACTATCATAAGCAATGATTTGGAGAAGCACGTCAATGACCGGGGATCGGGTATGCTCAGGAATCAGTTCCCCTGAATAAGATCTGAAAAATTGTGACAGCAAAATAATTGCTATTTCAACAGATTATCTCAGTAAACGAAAATGAAGAGTAATACGTAAAGTAGTAAATTAACCTATTTTCATTAATAATCAAATTGAATCATGGCTAGAAGAAATCCGAAAATTACGTTATTAATATTATATGTTAATCATTTTAATAAATCGGTCATTTGTCCAGCTACGAAAATGAAAATAACATAATATCCTTGTTTATTAGTGATAAAAACTATGAACGATTTCAAAACTTCATGCAATTATTTCACAAAAATTAAAATTGAATCTATATTGAAGCTGCTAAACAAAGCAGTGTCGAGCTCGGAATGATTATGGTAATTTTTTTGAATGATACGAATACGATGTTCAAGGTAAAAATGAATTTATTAAAATATATAAATATTGAACGATCTGTAAGGATTGTGTCCAAATCTAGACTGCCCTGCGAGACTCTTGAGCTCACACTACTTCTCAGAGAAGACGAAAGAAAATTCTCCACCTCGAACCCTTATTTCTGACTTTTCGGTATTTTTTCTACAACTTTCTAATTTGGTCGATACTCCTGTATCTTTAAGTGCTACAAATCTATTCGTCGCGTTCAACCCAGCTCTCAATGTTAAGTCACAACATGTGTCGCGCAAGCGCTTGTCGTAGCGCAGATCCTGTCAATGCATTAATCGTCTCTTATAACGAAAGCTTATCTGGGCGTAAAACTTCGCGTTCTTTCAGAATCTGAAGTTGAAAACACAGAACATGTTCAAGGTCATGGAAGGAACAGCAATTGAATACCCAATACCTTCTGTCTGAGTCATAGTTTCAAAAACACAGATTTACCAGCTTAATGCCTTAAACAGAAATTTGACCTTGAAATGACTTGTAGTGTTTACTTTGACCTGTAACGCAAAAGCTCATCTGGACGTAAAATTTCAAAAGTTTGCAATTGCAATTTTCAAAAATTTACAAAAAAAAAAGTTGACCTTTAAATGACCTTGAAAATAAAGTTCAAGGGCATATTCAAGGTCACAGAAGGGTCAGCCCCTCAATGCCCAACCACTTTTGTCTGAAACATTTTTTTATTAGATTGCCATTTGTCATGTTATTCAGCTGTCCAACTTAAAATGGGACAGCCTGTATATATATATATATACATTTAAATCAATCCCACATATATATATATATATATATATATATGTGGGATTGATTTAAATGCAAGGAGGAATGAATACACAGGAGTTAGTGAAGTTAATATTGTATTGAATTCGGATAATTATAAATCGGTAAAACATATCTTTAGGCACTGTTGTCTAGGGATGGTTCATTTAGTCGCGATGATCTCTCGTGCACCGTTCACTTGTGGTCACACAGGGACTGACGCTCCTCCGACACGGCGCAGGGCCTCAGCCCCCTCGATGTTTCGGGGGATGCTTCGAGGGGGTTTGAGGGTTAGTCGTAGTGGGGGAGCATCTTACGCTCTGCGGCTAGATGCCGTCGGGACCGCGGTCCCTTTCGCCCACTCGTCCACACCGACTTTCGCTCTCTTTCTCTCTCTCTCTCTCTCTCTTTCTCTCTCTCTCTCTCTCTTTCTCTCTCTCTCTCTCTCTCTCTCTCTCTCTCTCTCTCTCTCTCTCTCTCTCTCTCTCTCATTCCCGCATTCGGTCGTCCTGACATGCACTCGAGTGGTCTGTTTTTTTTTCCACACACACACATACATACTTTTATATCGTCATTAATTATTCAATCTCGCTTGTCTCTCTCATTCATTCGCTTTTCTCAGTTTCTTCTTTTTCTACTACTACGTCTGCTGCATTCGTTGGTGGTTCCTCCTGGTCCTCGTCGCTCTCGAGGTCCTCGTCCAGATCGTCTCGGAAACCTTTCCATGGTTTCATACAGTCGGCGACTGTAGTTGTTCTCTGCGGGCCTTCAGTTTCGCCTACTCTTTCCACCTGGTAGCGGTCGTGAGGGTCGCAGCGCGCTACACGTTAAGGGACCAGGTATTTGATGCACAGCTTGAGACCTGGCCCGAGCTGGGTGCGCTTGATTGATACTAGGTCTCCTCGTTGGTACTGTGTAGCATCTTTGCATCTGCGGTTGTTGTTCTTGCTATTTTCTTGCTGAATTTTCGTAATTTGCGCCTTGACGGCTGCTCGTAGACCTTTACGTTCGTCATTGAAGTGTCTCACAATCTCTTCGTTGATTGATTCTTGAAGTCCGGCGTCTTCGGGGCTTCTAAGCTTCGTTCCGAACAAAAGTTCGAACGGCGATGTTCCTATAGAACGCTGATAGGTACCGTTAATTGCTCGTTGTACTCGACTGAGATGTTTGAACCATTTTAGCGGCTCGTCGGCGCAGATCTTGCTAATATCGCCAGTCACTATGGCGTTTACGCGCTCGACCTGGCCGTTGTCTCTCGGCACTCTAGCCGTGATGGTGAGATGTTGGACGTTCTCTGCCTGGCACAACTCGTTGAACTCCCGCGGCATAAAGGCGGTGCCACGGTCGGTTACAAATCTCTTCGCATTTTCCGAAGTGTTACTGCAATACCTGGATTTTCTGCAATGTCTCGGCGGTTCCTGTCGACTTTGTCGAGAAGATTCACGTATACTTTGTGAATGCGTCGACGATTACTAGCAAGTGTTTGTACTGATTCCGAGTAGATGGCAATGGACCGACGTGATATATGTGCATTGTGTTCAAGGGCGTATCATCCTTCGAGATGGGATTAAGGAGACCTTCTGCTTTTCCCTGCTTCCGTGCTCCCTGAATGCAGTGCAGACAATTCTCGATACACTTTTCGATCCTCTCGTTGAGCTTGCTCATGTAGTATTCTCGCGAGATTAGATCGGCTGTGTTCTGTATCCCGAAATGCCCGATTTCGTGGGCTCGTCGAATGATCTCTTGATGCAGGCCTTTGGGGACAACGAGCTTCTGCAGCCATTCCTCGCCTTGGTACACCAGGCCATGCTTCAGCGCGTAGTCCTTGTACTCACCCTGTTCGAGTAATGACCTGATCTCTGCTAGTTTCTCGTCTCGTTTTTGCGCTCGCTTTAATCTATCCGTCACGTCGTCTCTGATTACGTAGACTGAAGCAACTCTGCTGAGCGCGTCAACGTACTTCATTTGTTCTCCTGCGCGATGCTTGATGGTGTAATCGAATTGCTCTACGAGCATCACCCAGCGACCCACTCTTGGTGTCAGCTCCCTCTTATTCATCGTGAGCTTGAATGCTGCGCAGTCCGTGACTATCTTGAATTTGAGCCCCAACAGGTAGTATCGGAACTTCTCCAGAGCCTTCACTACTGCCAGAAATTCAAGCTCGTAGCTACTATAATTTTGCTCAGCAGGCGTCGTCTTCCGGCTCATATAGTAGACTGGATGCAGTTGGTTGTCCTCGGGAAGCCTCTGCAAGACGATCGCTCCGTAGCCCCATTTCGAGGCGTCTGTGTGTAGCTCCGTCTCTCGATGTTGATTGTAGAGTTGTAACACTGGCGCCTCTACCAGAGCTCGCTTCAGCTCGGTGAAAGTTAGTCGCTGTCTCTCGTGGACTTGGAATTTCACGTCCTTCTTTGTGAGATCCGTTAATGGTTTCGCTATTCTTGCGTATCCCTCAATGAACTTCCGAAAGTAAGCTGCCAGCCCCAAAAAGCGTAGCAGCTGCCTAGGTGTTCTCGGCTCCGGGAAGTTCACTAGGGCTGCGGTTTTCGCCGGCGACGGCGATATCTTGCCGCCTTCGACGACGTGTCCTAAAAATTCCACTCTCGTTTGCAGCAGTTGGCATTTTTTCCAGTTAATTTTCAACCCGAACCTCGATGCCGTTTTCAGTACTCGATTGAGATTCTGGATTGCTTCTTCGTAGGTCTTCGCCTTGATGATCCCGTCGTTCATAAACAGCACGATTATTTTCTCCTTGATCAACGAGGCGAACACATAGGAGACAAATTTCGTAAATACCGCCGGAGAAGTGCTGAGGCCAAACGGTACCCTGCAGAACTCATACTGCCCCTCTGGCGTGACGAAAGCGGTGTACTTGCGGCTGCTCTCCTCGACTTCGACATGAAAAAACCCCGTTTTTCATATCGATCGTCGAAAATACGACGGCTTCCGCCAGGCTATCAAGGACGTCCTCAACGAGCCGCATCGGGGTCTTCTCTCGCTCCATGTTCCGGTTGATTCCTTGGAAGGCGACGCATACTCTTTTGGAACCGTCCTTCTTCGGTACCACTACGACGCGACTCGCAAACTCGGAGCAGCTGCTTGTCACGATGCCCTCTCTGAGCCACTCCTCGACTTGCTTCCGTAACATCCCAGCTTCTTGCGGTGATAATCTCCTGGGGTTACAGCTGATCGGTGTTTCATCTTTCATGACTATGCGCATTTTCACGAGTTCCGTTTCCCTGCCTTCGGGCCGGTATTCGGACACTAAATTGCGCACTTCTTCTTGGTGTTCAGCGGGCACGGCGCGGATGACATTGTCTACTTCGTTGAGCTCCTGACCACTAAGTTGACTTAGTCCGCCTTCACTAACGGTATCACAGAGGCCTTATCTGGATCAAAGATGAGACGAGCTATCTTTCGGAGAGGGTCTCCGAGAAGAACTCGTTTGTCGGTCGCCTCTTTCGGTACGAACAGGTACTCCAACTGATACGTTACTCCGTCCACTTTAGTAGGTATCGTTATCAGTCCTTGCGGCTGCACGATATTGCCTCCGAAACCTTTCAATCTTCCCCCGTATTCCGTTACTTCGGGTAGCGGATGGAGGGTTTTCTTTATTTCGTCCCACTGATCGGCTCGTAATATATTCTTTTTAGCCCCTGAATCGAGCATAGCCGACAGCTTGGTCTCTCCTAGCTCGACATCGACGTGACAGTTACTCTTTCCTCCGTCTTGCACCAGGCAAAACGATTCCTCGCTGTTTTCGCGCACTAGGTTGACGGAGTCTTTCTTATCCTGCTGCTTCGTCTTAGGTTTCTTGCAGTTTTTTGAGATGTGTCCATTCTCGATGCAGTTAAAACACTTTGGTCCTCTGCTCTTATCCGGGCTCTCTTGGGCTTTGTGCCCAGTTTTTCGCAGCTGAAGCACCTCTCCGCCGTACGACTCTTGCCGTCGGGTTTCTTTGCTGCTGCGCTGATGTTTGATTTGCTCGGCTGCTGTTCTCCACGTCGTTGATTACCATGTTCTCTCTGCTCGCGCCAGGCCGACTCATAAAGGCTTAACGCGGGTTTCAGCTCGTTGTACCTCTTGCACGCTCGTAGTATCATCTTGTTGAATGCGTTATCGGGGATGTTGTTCACAATATATCTCAGCGTTAGTTGGTCTGAGAGTTGGGCTTGACTACCCAGGCGTGCCATGCGGTGCATATACTGTAAAAGTGGCTCGTCTTTCTCCGGCCGCGCTTTCTTTAACTTCTCTAGCACCTGGAATTCGTCGACAACGGTTTCCATTCCTGTAAATCGCTGCGAGTGAGCACCCAGTCTGCGGCTGTCTCCGTCAGCGCTTTTTTAGCCGCGAAAAGGGTTTCGTAGTTACTCCAATGACTGAGGGTTGCAAGCTCTTTCACGGATGCCATCCAAGTTTTCACGGGCATCATCTCGTCTTGTCCGGAGAATTTGCTCAGAGTGTTGGCTTCATCTATGTAGGCTATTCGCGTGCGTGACGGTGCTGGTGTCATGCCTCTTTGCAATGCGCTGGTCAACGCTAAAACCCACCTCGGTTCGGTTGCATCTTCAGTGCCGTCGGGCTGACCTACTGGTGCTCCCGGAGCCGTGGGTGGTTGTCGCCGTTTGGCTGCGGCCAGCTGTTCCTCCAGCGCACGCATTCTCTCTGCCATCTCGAGCTTCTCTTTCAGCAGTTCTTTCCGTTGCCTTAGCTAACAGCTTCTCATGCTCGGGGTTCGTCGTGGTAGTCGGAGGTACGGGCCCTTCTTTTATTGCGGTGCGTCGCCGTTCCGATCTCTCTTGCTGCAGCCGTTTGACGCTTTGCTTCACGGCTCTCGTCGGTTGAATTTGTCTATTCCCTACGCTCGGAGTACTCGACTGAAGGTCGACCTCTGCCGGTTCGGTTTGCTCGCTCGCCGATTCCAGCCTACCTGTAGCCGGGCTTTCCTCCAGGATGTTTTATGTCTCCAGCAGCTTAGCGCAGGCAAGGAGACCTTCGGGCTTCGGACCTTCTGGCTGCCAGACGCTTTTTATAACGTTGCCTGCTTCTCAGCTGCCGTACGGCACTCTTTGCCGTTCGCTTTTTTCGGCGCGGGAAATGTCGTTAGAAATTTTCTCTAACCGTCGTTTCGCGTCTCTCCAATGGCGTTGTTGTGGCGTCCTTTCTCAGCGTCGTTTATGTTCGTCGTAGCGTCTTTTCTGAGCGTCGTTTGTTCTCGTCGTGGGGTTTTCTCAGAGTCGTCTACGTGTGTGGCAATGCGAACAAAGAGATTACAAAGTAATATTATAATTAAAAATTATAAACAAAATTTGTACTTTAAAAATATAAAATAAGTTTAAAGTAAGAATCAGTGTTTATTATTGTATAATGAATAATTTCATAATGTGTGAGTTGTGTTTTAATTTTCTATTACGATTTGGTTTCTTTTCATTTTGTTTATATTATTCTATTGCTGTGACTGCAGTCGATTTAGGAACATTTCGTTTCTCGTAACATTTCGAGCTCCAATAGGACTTGTTGTTTTCTTAAGCGTCTTGTGGGGTTGTTAGCGCAGTGACATTTATTGGAGTACCCGGACTATTCTTGTGAAAATTACTGTCCTCATTATGCTTGATAATGAATAATGAAACCATGTGGTTTAGCTGCTCAAGTTTGTTATTTCGAAGAGAGCCGAATCTCAGTGTTTGTAGTATTCTATGTAAACAGTTTCTATCTTTATATCATTTCATATCTGTAAGGCTTTCATTACCCCTCAACAATTTTTGTAATTGTATATCTGCTACTTACTAGTGTTGTTGTATTTATTTTAATAGTTTTAAATATTGATATGGTTGATTGAGTTTTATAATCTTGCGTTGCCGATAACCGTACATGCACTGGCTGTATGGCAAGGCTGTAGAATCTGCACGCAAATCGAGTATTCCTATACCTGACAGGGAAAATAACTAATTATCCCCCATTTTTTGTTGAAAATATCCAAGCGTTGATCTTGTGGAGTTTGAGCCAAACTGTATCTTTATTTTTTGTATTTTTTGTACAGCACTAGCCTGCATATGTATATTTAAAGAAATATATCATATAAAAACTAAAACACAATGTTATCCGATTTTTTTTCATTCAAACTTTGCTGGCATTTGCATTTTTAGTAGATTATAAAACAGTTGTTAAAAACCTATTCTGTAATGTTTTAATGATATTATGATTTCATATGTGTTTTATGACGGCAGGAAGTCTAAATATTTTCGTAAGTCTAGACCCTCGTTTCGAGTCATAAAATTAGAAAAAATGCTTACAGCTCATTCATACAGCTAAAATATCCAAGCGTTGCTCTTGTGGAGTTTGAGCCAAACTGTATCTTTAGTAAGTGTTGTCTCATGTCAGAGTCTTCTTCTTCTTCTCTTCGCAGTATCTCCCAGTGCCTCACGTAAATCAACCGATGTATGACTACTCGTGTAAAATTTTAATGGGAGACTTAAACGCAGACCATATGTCAGACAGTCACAATGCTAGATTTATCCTAGCTTTATCTCTGATAATACACTTTATTCAGTTCCTTATGGAGCTACGCATCATAAGAGGGATTCTCATACTTCATGACCACTGTTTAATTGATAGTTTGAAATTTCCAGAACACTTTTCGTTTGAAGAGATTGCGGAGTCGGACGTTCAACAAGCTGCGCTTCACATCAACACAGGCTAGAGGTTCTAAGGGCACACCTCAATACATTATTGCAAAGGCATTGCCTCTATCAACACCTATTCTTCTTATGATGTGTGGAAGACGTCACTTGTACTGTGTAAAGTGAGTTCACATAAATGATTAACTGATTACCCTCCGATCTCCCTCCTGTGTTTCTTGTCTAAGGTGCTGGAAAGGTTGGTGCATAGACATATTTCGGATTTTCTCAAATCTCGTCTGTTGCTTGACTCCTTACAAGCAGGTTTCCGTATCGGGCACAGCACTCAGGTTGCTTTATTTAAACTTACTGGTGATATCCGGCTGGGCATGGACCACAGGATGGTTATACTTCTTCTTCTGTTTGATTTTAGCAAGGCATTTGACACTGTTGTTCACGCCAAGCTCCTTCCATCGATCGGTCTTTTTAAAGCGGCTCTACACTGGATTGCTTCCTATCTTACAGGTAGGAAGCAGGCTATCATTTATAATAATAAAAACGTCTCTCATGTTTGTGTACTTAATACCTTGTTCTCCTTATGTATAAATGACATTAACTAATGTCACCTGGAGGATCTTCATGCATGTTCAACCATGACGACAGCTACGCCGACAGAATTTTTTACTAGGCTGCTACAAATAGTTTCAAATTAAATAATGCGAAAACCAACGCTATGGTTATTGGTATTGCCTATTACATTAACAGGCTTTTAACTCAAGCCAATCTCTTTATTACTATTGGCAGTAAAAAAATTGACTGTTCATTATCTCTCACCAACATTAGAGTGGTGCTCGACTCTAAATTTGTTCTGGAAAGAATATGTTCAATGACTGTGCAGTATAGCTCGTTCTCTAATGTACAGATTGTACTTTTTCAGATAGAGCACCAATGTTAAACTACGTATGCATCTCATTCAGACACTACTATTCGCTATCATAGACTACTGCTCATGAGACACTACTATTCGCTATCATAGACTACTGCTCATGAGACACTACTATTCGCTATCATAGACTACTGCTCATATGTTTACTGTAACTTGACGAATGAACTCAATGACAGGATTTCCACCACAATGCAGCAGGGATGTCTTTTGTGGAAGATATTAAACAGTAGCCAACCACCTTATTTGCTCGGTATATTTGAGGCTCATGTGGCGATTCGCCCTACTCGTAGGGATGTTGCCCCTCTGGTCATTCCCATTTGCTACACGGAGATCCTGAGGAGATCTTTTCATATGACCGGCGCTTGTCTCTGGAACTAGCTTCCTGATCGTGTGCGTTCACTCACTAACCTTCAGGCTTTTAAATCCGAAAGACGACAGTCTTATTCTTCTCTTTCAATCGATCAGGTCTTCCCCTTAACAAACTTACATATTGTTGGACCAACTGTACGACTCCAAAACTGTCTCCAATGAGATCCAGAGTTCGCGTGAGTAATAATGTTCCGTGATTAAGATAGATCCCCCAGATAATTCGCATGTGTGATAAACTACAACAACTTGCTCTGCTAGTAACCCGTTCACATTAAATATAGGTGAAAGTCTATTGTTTAAACTGTTTTTATCAAGTCAATCTTCAAGTACAAATTCAAAAGAAAATTTAAAAAAATTGGTTTTGAAAACTAGCCAGTTAAATCGATGCTACGATGTTACGATGCTCATGCCGAAACGCTCGATTCTGCTTGTATGCTTCGAAACAAACTTACCCACAAAAAATCACTGAGAAGCAACGAGCGTTTTCTTAGATTTTATGACTTGTAATGAGGGTCCAAGCTCCAGGCCTATGACAATATTAGGACCTTCGACGTCATAAATAATTTGTTATAAAAATATCACTACAACGTTGCAAAAAAGGAATTTGAAAACAGTTTCATAATCTATTAAAAATTCAAATTCCGACCAAATTGAATAAAAAAATCGGATAACATTTACTAATAATTTTTTAAAGCTCTGATAATTGCATTGTGGATTTTATTTTATTTTATTTTCATCATTAAAATTTCGATTTTATCAGTAGATTTGATAAATAAACAATAAGTTATAAAAAGCACAATCATGAAAAGATTGATATTTTTCAAAAAATTTTAAAAAGCATTTCTTTTATGACATCTTACTTAAACCCGATAGAGTAGCTTTTATCAGCACCTAGACATCGTAAACAGCTGGGCTTTACTACACACGTATAGCAGAACCTTAAGGAAAGTTCACTAGTGGCAATTATTTAGGAAATAATTTGTGAAAAAAGTAATAAATATTTAACAAAAAGATTGTTCTTTAAAGAAGGTGTAAATAACAAACTTTTAATGGTGAAAATCGGACTAATTTCGTTACTTATTATTATTATTATTATTTGCTCTGGGGGGGGGGCCTGACGACCCCGGCACGTAGGCTGTGCGCCTATTGTACCATCCCCTGATGTTGCTCCAGCTGGGCCAGCCCTTCTCCAAACCAGCCTTATCTCCTGTGAGTCTATGAAGAAGTCCCCTAGTAGCTGATTCCTAAGATTTCAGAAGCCTGGGCATCGTGTCATGATGTGAGCAGGAATTTCTTCCTCCGACCCGCACCACCTACACGTGCCCCGTTCTTCTCCGCCTGTTTTTCTGCCGAAATGCCTGAGTCGCCCATGACCTGATATGATCTGAGCTAAACATCTGGAGTTCCTCCTGCTGTTGCCAGTCATACAGAGGCTCCATTCTTTATTTAGTACCGGGCCAATCACTGTTCTGGAGTGTTTGCAGTCGCGACTTTCCCACCAACCTCCGGTGTGCTCGTCCCTAACCCATTCCAGTATCCTCTCCACGGCTAGGCACCTAGGCGCCCCGACCGCGGGTTCTGTTCCCAGAAGGCAGGTTACTACTCCCAGAGCGGCTAGTCTGTCAGCGACCTGATTGCCCCTAATACCAGTGTGTCCCAGCACCCATAATAGCTTGACCCTGCTGTACAGGGCCAGCCAGTAGACCGAATACCTTAGTTGGAGCTCTGCGTCTAGCACCCGTGGCTTCCCTAAGTGTAAATCTCCTTAGTCTTTCCAGGGCCTTTCCCGCCCCAACCTGCTCCACCCTACGTCTGGCGACCTACGGTGGAGCAGGTTGGGGTTTTTCGTTGCTTACATAAAAAACAATCTGCAACACAATTATCAAAGTACTACAAATTTTATCGAAATTTATCCGATGATTCTGCAGGGTTAGTAGTTTTTTCGAAAACTCATAATTAACAATCAATGTTAAGTACTTAAAATAATACGAATAGATATCTTTAACTACCATCATGTCGTTAAGCGAAAATTGTTAATGTTACTACTGTAATAGGTGGCGTGGAAAACTGTTTAATTTTTTATGCTGTATGATTATATTATAATATATAATATATAAATAGAGAGACTTAGGGTAGCAAATTCGCAAAATCAAGGAGCGCGGGCCCAGGACACATTCACTATCGACAGAAAACCCATGGCGTCCAGCAAAGTCTTGCAAAAGCATGTAAACTTCATAAAAACCACGATCACTCGCTCTGGTCGAATGACCCACTTCTCCACCCATTTCTGCCATTTCGGCGAGGAGAGGGCTGCCACCGAATGGTCCGGGTACACAAGCAGTTAACAGCAACGCATGCTCAGCGAACACATGGGAAAACAACAACAGGACGATAGCCATTTGGTCCCCCAAGACTCGCGAGACGTAGGGAAAATCGCACGCGTCAAATTCGACGGCGAAGAATCCAGCTACGTCGAAAAGTTTCTCCAAAGAATAGAGGAAAATCGAAGATCCGTCGCACTTGGATGAGGCGGATTCGCTGAATGCACTGACACACGTCATGACAGGCTCTGCTCTCATCTGGTGTAGATTGATGCGACCCAAATGATCGAAATGGGAAGACTTTGTAAAGGCGTTAAGGAAAAGTTACGGAATTGATGATGACCTCCAATGGAAGCTGTTAGAGGAAGCGCAGAGCCGCAAACAAGGGAAAAATGAAATAGCCCGCGATTACATCATGGCGGTGCTTACTAAACCTCAACCGACGGAGATATTGAAGATCAGCATGATCTATAAGAACCTGCTAGCGGAGGTTAAGATGTTGGTGCCTCGACAACAACGGATATAGACACATTCCTCACTCTTATGAAGAAGGCGAAAAGGCTTTTACACGAGCGGGAAAATTACGTTCCCCCGCCACCGCCAGAGAAGTGTCTGTTGCCAGAACTAGCGTACCGCGAGAAGACGTCGACCGTAAAAAGGATGAAAACCGCCCTAAACGTCGCAAATGTGCAACGTACTGCAGGGAACTAAAGCAGCGAGAATGGTCATGATGAAAGACGTGCTAGCGCAGCTTGGAGTAGTGAAGTCCACTCCGGAGGAGCCAAAGCAGCCCCAGACCAACTCTCCTAGGCCAAGATGTAGGAGAGGCCCCAACACAATCCGCGGTAGCCTCGAAGCCCCTCGACGACCAGAACAAACGTCACCGCAAGAGAGGAACCTCGACGAGGGGTGAGGAGCACCCACAATAAGGATCGGCAGGAGAAAGGCAAGTACCCTGCCAAAGTGAACTGCTATGGTTGTGGAAGGCCGCAACCATTATGCGGAACCTGCCCCGTGTGCTCGAAGAAAGGGCTGGGAAACGAGGCAGGGAGCCGGTAGGGCAGGCCACTACAGCCCCCATATTTGACGAGGCCTCGTGTGCGGTGCGGAACTAAAACCCCACGCTTTTAGCTACTTAGACGATATCATCTTCGTTTCGAAAAACTTTGAGCAGCACCTGTGCTGGCTCGAGGTCGTAATCAGACGCTTCATAGATGCCGGATTAACAATCAACTTCAAGAAGAGTAAATTCTGCGTCAGCGAAGCCAAATACCTCGGCGTGATCGTTAGCCGCGATGGCATAAGGCCGGATCCTGTCAAGTTGGCTCCTATCCTAGACTACCCAGCTCCGAAGAACTTCAAGCAACTGAGACGGTTCGTGGGCATGAAAGGATGGTACCACAAGTTCATGGACAACCTAGGAACCGTAGCAGATCCGCTAACCTCCCTACAAAGTAAGGATGTGAAGTTCGTGTTGGGCGAATCCCAACAACTGGCCTTAGAGACCATCAAAGCACTCCTGGCCTTAAACCCAGTCCTACACCGACCTAACTTTGATGTATCGTTTGTCATCCAGATGGATGCTAGTGATACCGGTATCGGTGCCGTTCTCACGCAAAATATTGATGGGAAGGAATTCGTTATCCATTATGCAAGCTGGGTGATGACCCACGCCGAACGCAACTATTCCGTCACTGAACGGGAATGCTTAGCCGTAGTCTGGGCCATCTACAAGTTCCGGTGCTACGTAGAAGGTTGTCCCATCGAGGTAATCATCGACCACAGCAGTCTCAAGTGGCTATGTAATCTCAGGAACTCAACCGGCCGTTTAGGAAGATGGACTCTGAAATTACAAGGTTTCCAGTTCACCGTAACGCATCGAAAGGGGGCTCTGAACATTGTGCCCGACGCCCTGTCTCGGATGTTCGAGGACGAATGTAAAGACGTCGAGGCTGAGCGAATCGCATCCTTCGTCGACCTGGTAACTCAGACCAAGGATTTGTGGTCTGGTGACCTAGGGTAGAGCAGGTTGGGGCGGGAAAGGCCCTGGAAAGACTAAGCAGATTTATACTTAGGGAAGCCACGAGTGCTAGACGCAGAACTCCAACTAAGGTATTCGGTCTACTGGCTGGCCCTGTACAGCAGGGTCAAGCTATTATGGGTGCCGCACACACTGGTATCAGGGCAATGAGATCGCTGACAGATTAGCCGCTCTGGGAGCAGTAACCTGCCTTCCGGGAACAGAACCCGCGGTCGGGGCGCCTAGGTGCCTAGCCGTGGGGAGGATACTGGAATGGGTTAGGAACGATATTATAACGCGAAATGCTGACAGGTCACCTATAACATAGGTGATAGGATCTGGAAGAGAAACCGCGTGTTATCATCGGCGATTCAAGGGATCAATTCGAAGCTTGCGCCGAAATTCATAGGCCCGTTCACGATAACAGCTGGAATAGGACCGGACGTCTATACAAGTAGTCAATGAGCAAGGGGTGGAGTTCCGGAAAATCCACGTCAGCAACTTAAAACCCTGCGTCGAAGGAGACACTCCTCCGACTTCCCAAGAAGAGAAACGCCTAACCTTACCCGAAAATGCCGAGAGCGCAGAGCCCCTAATTCACATTCCGACGAGCGATACGCCTCCAACGAGCGTTACCGTACTGCTCAACACACCCGCACTACGTAGATGAGGTAGTCCGCGAAAGACTCATGTTGTAGTCACGCGAACAAAGGTGGAAAAGCATACGGAGCTGTCACCTCCACAGTGGTTGACAGACGCCGACCCCCCAAAAGCAGCTAATCGTAGTCGGCCCCAACGGCGGACGCGCGCGAGTAGCAAAGCGCTGAACACCCCGACGTAACCAAATACGCGCCTGATACCACCACCACACCCACTGACCAGACCTGAAACAGGACCAGCGGTTGAACCATCCGAGGGCCCGGAAACCGCTGAGAGGCATTGGGAAAAGGTATAGGTCTTACTCCGCGACGCAAGGCAGGCTAGGCGAGAAGCCAACGCCCACGAAGAGGCAGCCTTCCGGCCTTCGATGGCTTCATGAAGCGGTGGGCCAGCGCTGCGCATCAACTCGCTGGGCACTACCCCTGAATGATCAGCGCCTCGCTGAACTCAAAAGAACCCGTCAAGAGCAGCTACTGGCGGAGGGGACTGACGAGTCAGTCAAACATGAGCTATTACTTTGTTCGCGTGTTCACGAATATTGAGTGTTACGGAGAGCCTCTTGACCCCCCGAGAAACGGAGAACTTCAGCGAGTGCAACCGCGTGTTCTGCGGTACGCCTACGAAGCGCCCCGACGACGACAAAGCGAGACGCCCGAGAGCCGTCTACGGACATCGTCGCCGATCTCTGGAGAAGCCAGCCAGCCGACTGCTGCCACCCGCCTCCTCGTTCTAGCGTAGCGTACGACACGCCCGTGTAAGTACCGGCTCTCACTCTCTTTATTAGGATCTCTCTCACCAGCCGTCTTCCAGGCTCTTATCCGCGCTTCCCCTTTTAGCGTATTCACAACGCTGTAGTACCAAAAGCTTAATAAATATTTGTGTGATTTTTAACCTCTCGCCTTGTGCTTTACGATTCCTCGCCCCCGGCAATCTAGGCCAATCGTCGTCGCCAGCGACTCCACGCCGCTATCGAGAGTTAGCCAGTGGAAACGCAGGAAGCGTTCCCTCCGATTATATCGGGCCTAGCCGACCCCGTTATAATTTAATAATTTTTATTAAATTATAAATATTAACGAAAATTCATTTAGGACTCCGGTACGATAACCGTTACGTAGCGAACACTTATATTTGTTAATTTCTTACTTAAAGTTTTAGATTGGTATGATTAATTAAATATTAATTTACTCTGCACAGTAATATAATGCGCAGAATAGAATAAAATTTGTCTCGGAAACGAAATAAAACTTTAAATTTTCTCTGCAAAATACTACCTATGCAAAAATATAGAGCCAATAGAATGTAATAAATATTTTTACATAGAAAAACGTTATATTAAATTTTTCAACTGCAACTCAATCATTATAATATATCTTAACCAACAGAGTGTCTCATTAATAAGAACTGCAAAGTGTAAAATTAATATACATCATTTTTGCTGCTTAATTAATTTGTAAAAGTTAAAGATTTAAAAAATTAGAATGACCGTACGCTAAAAGACATCATTATGCAAACATTTCGGGACCTAAATATGCCCAGCATTTCGTGACTGTCTAGGGGTGTCATTGTGCCACAATGATGTCATGACCACAACATTCGTGCAGAGCTCGCGTAGTCTGAAAATGGCGCACACGATGTTTATGGGGATGGCTATATCGTCGGAGATGCGATCTCCTCATCTTTGATATCGTTCCGGGTTCTCGAGTCTGCGTAGTAGCGCTTCAGATTGTGGGCCACTCATTGACTCTGCATAATCGCGCACTATTTGAACAGTAGAAAATAAAACAATGCATATAGTTTGTTATTTGCAGTTTTTCACATTGTATTAAATATAAAATGTTAGTATTACATGTTAATAATGCTTCAGTAACAAATAAATACATTTTTAGTCTTGCGATAAATAGTTAAAAATTATAAATAAATAATTAAATAAAAAGTTTTAATAAAAAATACAGCTAATTAAAGTTTGAGCTAAATCTGAACTACTAATTTATTTTTTCTAAAAAAACTAAAAGCGGGCAGATTAAAATTTTTACATAGTTTGAAAGGACAAATTAATATCTATATTCCGGTATATTTACTTTTTTTATATTTTTATATTTGCTGGCAGGAACGGGGGGGGGTGATTCAGACTTATTGATGTTGCATAAATATCTTCGGGTCAGTTCATCGGCCTCCGTGACTGCAAATAACGCGCTCTATCCGTTGTACAATATCAACGAAGAAAAATAATTAAGGCTATCGAAAATCAGTTAAAAAAGATAATCAAGATCTCTTCAATTTTTTTTAATTTTTAATGATTAATCAATTCGGTTTCTATAAGAAGTCCAACGGAAATAATAAATACATATTGAAATCTACAAAAGGACGTGTTAAAGTATTTTCTAGGTATTCCAAAATTCTGATAGTTAGGGTGGGCTTTTCCACAAAGCATGCCCCATATGTATATGTGTTCATGAATACAGTGAGTTGTTAAAATTAAAACTAAATACAACAATGATACACAAATAAAATGTCTTTGAATATAAATATATATTAAACAAAATAAAATAACAAACAAATTAAAAACGATAATAAATATAAATTAAATCAAACGCGAAATATATTAACTTCGTAAATATACGAGTTAATTACCACGATATTTTCCGATCTTCACTGAACGGAGAGCGAGTGAAGAGTGAGTCGTGTGAGCTGTACCGAACACAGCTCTCGCACAAAACTCGCACATGCCTAATCGCCTACAAGAAAAAACCAGGACAATGCATCCCTTATTTCCAAAAGCCAGAAATGGTTCGAGCGCGCGTTCCAGTATACTCAAAATGTGTCGGCCTCTCCGCACAGTAAAGTGATCTACACGTACCATGGAGCGAACTCCCAATTGATGTCTAAATAGTCTCAGAGTAATAGAGTCGAATACCGGAGGAACGCTCGCTACTCAAAAATATACATACATTTATACAAACGCGCTTCGTGTCATTCCAACCTTCGGAAAACTAATTCTATCTGTAACAATATGAAAATTTTGCAAATAGGCTGCTGTTATATTATCACTAAAGCTGTTTGAAATTTCGATATCGAGGACACTTTTCTGACAAAAATTGAGTTCATAAAAAAGGCTACGATAAATAATTTTGACAAAAATTTCATTTTTAGTTTTTTATTGTATGTTTCTAAATAATTAATATCTTCATTTAATAATAGTGTGTTTGTTTAGATCTATGTGGGACCAATATGTGGGAGAGACTGAAGGACAGGCAGTACCTTTTAGTTGGATTATACCTAGCGGACCATCATTTGCTGCATGGTCAAAATATCATGGCGCCACTTATTAAATTTAATATTTAATATTTATTTCATACTTTTTTACAAAACACGTGTGAAAAACATTATCTAAGAAGTGGAATACATAAATAAATAACAAATAAAGAATTTTGATAATGCTTAAGGTTATAATATGTTAAATATTATATTTTTTTGGGCTGTTAGTGATGGTGATAAATTATCCATCAAAGTATTTATCGTTGTTACTTCTGCTAATGAAAGAATCATTTCCAAGGTTCCTTGTATTTCTATTAAAGATAATATTAACTCCTCTTCTTCTTCTAGTTTCCTTGCTAATAGTTGAAATGTTGATTGCACTTCTAAACTTAGTTCTTCAAGTTTATCTTCATAAATATCTAAAAGAAATGTATTATAGAGATGTAAAAGAAATATATAAGGAAATATATATAAGAATGTTTTTATGTGTTATTTTTTAAATATATTTTTATTATAATTTAAGTTTTTATTACATACCTATTAAAATGTTTGCAATGTGCAGTAGAACCCTTCCATATCTAGCATTTCCAATGTTTCGTATAATAAATTTTAAAATATGAATTAAATATTTTCCATCGCGTCCGTGTAGAGCTTGTACAACACCTTGCCGACGAACTAACTCTTGAAAAAGAGCCACTGTTATATGTGGAAATTTGTTAACAATATAGTTTACCATGACTTGATCCAAAGCCTTTGAATACTGAAATTTTCTTAAGCATGAGTCATGTTTTCCCATTACTTCTTTTACTGACTCATGTATAAATGTATCTATTCGTGGTGAATGTAAGTTATCACCGGCATATTGATAAGAAATTTTTTGGTGATCTGCTACTTGTCCTTTAGAATCTTCTTTTTGCTTTACAGAAATCATGCCATTAGTCATGCCGGTTACCAAAGTTTTATTATCAACCTATAACACATATGCATTAATTAATATTTTAATAACGTAAATACGCAATATTAAATTTCTCAAATTTCTTTTAAACAATGTTGACAAATTTTAGCAAATATATAAAGATAAACTTCCAACGCGCGTAGATAGCAAATAGAGGAAGTACCTTTACTCCGAAATAATATTTTGTGAACTTGAGAAAGCAGAGTAGCTATACATTAAAAGAGTTCAGTACAAATCATAAGTAATGTACTATGAAGGTTGTATGCTGTACAAATAGTTATTTTTAGGAAATGATTTTACCAAAAAGAAATGTTTGTACAGATATTTCATGAATTGAACACCTGCTTAGAAGAGCCTTATTGAGATATACTTTAATTAATTGAAAATTATGGTTTATAATTGTGGTATATAATTTCTTGGGTTTGAATTTGAAAGTAGTTTCATAAACTGAATTTTACCAAAAAATTAAAAGTCAATTGAAAGTCGAGAACAGTTATGTTGTAAAAAGTAATCAAAACACATGTCATCACATTCCAAAGTTATCATTGTAGTAAACCTTAAAAATTACTTCTAATAAATTATTTTATTGAAAAAATTCACTTTTTTACTTACACTGATGCCCATACTAAGAATAGCATTGGGGTAATCGAAAGTATGTAATGTTTTAAATGTTCCAGAATCATAAATTCGAACATGATTATCTAATGATCCAGATAATATTCTTCGGCCATTGCATGCTATCTGAAGGCATGTAATAGTTTTATGATGTTGAGATATTTTAGCCAGCAGTCGACCATTTGCAAAACAATCCCACACTCGTATTTCAGTTCCACCTATAAAAACATAAGAAATTTAAAAATTTTTCAGTATTAAGTTTAGTACTTAAAATTTATCGCCACCCAAAACGAAGAACTAGTCAGTTCAAGATAAAAATCAACAACCATAGATCAATATATATTTCTATAAGTGTAGAATTATATTACGTATTCTGTATATATATAAATACATAATAATATACTATATATACTATATATTATACTATATATTTACGTCCATAATACAAGCAAAAATTATATTTTTTTAATTTTATGTTCTGTATGGATATTTTCCTCTAGCATCGATACTGTGTACAAGTAATTTACTTTAAAGACTTACTACAAAAAAACAGATAATAGATAAAAGATAAGAGACAAGATATAATAATATTAACTTAAAAAATAAAATTTAACCGTTTGGAAAATCTCAAAGTACAAATGAATATATTTATGTAAGAAGTTATATTTGAAAGTTATCATCCATTTAAGAAAACTGATAACTAGACATCTGAATTGTAGTGTACATTTTATCTGCTATGAAAGAGTCTGTAACCTTTCTGACAGATATCATAATCATTAGCTTCTATCAATGCATAATATTATATAAATTAAAAAGAATATAAGAAATATATTACCAGCTGATAAAAATACTCCTCCACTTGGTAAAAATATAACACTTTCTATGGGTGCATCATGATTAACACTCATTACTTTTTTATTAGTTCTTGTATCATACATATTGACAATTTTGTCATAACTTCCTGATATATAAATATCTGAAGATATTGGACTAATACTACCAGCTCGTATGTAGTCGTCATGTTCCTCAAAAGAAAAAATTTTCTTTTCACTAGGTATATCCAGAAGAGCTGTAGTTTTATCATCCGAAAATGAAACTATGTGAGTCCCATCCGTGGTGAAAAACGTTCTATGCACGGGTGCATTGTGAACATTGAATATCCTTAAAAGACTTTTTGTTGATACATCAAATAATTTCACATTATTTTCATTACCACCTGAACATATTAATCGACCATCTTTACGAAAAGTACCACCATAAGCTTGTTCCTTAAATTTATTCAAATTTTTAGTTACTAATTTAGAGATAGGGTTATATATTTGGATTCTGCAGGAACATGTCACAGCAAAATGATATGGTTCTACAGGTGAAAAGTCTATGTAATCAATAGGTCCAAACTCTTTGACTACAACAGAAGCCTAAAACATAAAAATGTTAAACATTGCAAAGTTTTTAATTATTTACTGATCAAATCAAAATTTGAATGGTAAACATCAGACCATATTTGTGTCAACTATACAATTCTCAGAAATTTCAATAAATATATGTGAATTTTAGGAAAAGATTTGATTGTTTTTTTAGGACTCGACCCACATTATTAGTTATAAAATTTTAGAAAAAATCTTCAATTTTGTCATAATGATTTTCTAGAACAAAAATTTTCTTTAAGCATATTAGTTATATCGAGTCTTTCACCGTGGGCACATGGTATATAACAATACCATCTATATAATTATTGAAATTTATTTCATGTTTTTCATTATAATTTTTAGGGAACAATTATTTTTACACCCTTGGGAAGTGTTGAAATGAAATCGAAATTTAGTGATTATGAACTAAGTTTGCTATGAAATGAAAAGGGCACAAGATAGTTCTCAGAAAAACTGACCTTATACAATAACATTTACAATATTCTAGTGCGTTAATATTTATCAAATAGCATAGCCTCAAATTCTGGGTGTGAAAATATACAAATGCAGAAGAAGCATATTTGGTTAAGTTGTAATAGTATAAGTGTTTATATTATATTATTAATTATATTGATAATTAAGTTAAGATAATTAAAAGTTTTAATTGATAACTGCTTATATATCTTGAGAAAAGTTGTTATTAAAGTTATATTGTTATAAAAAATCATTTTATTTACGATATAGATGAGAAAAAAAGCTATCAAAAACCTATTCAGCTGTAATCTAAGTTTTATAACTACCTCTATATCTTCATTCATCATCGAATACTAAAGGACATAAAAAATAAATATTTGTCAGTGAATATTTATAAACAATACAAAGTTCTTAAGACACTGTGACATACCTCAGAAATATTTAATTCAACCATATATTCAAACCATTATTAAATGTTTTGATTTTTTTTATTTTGATGTAAAAACACTATTTAAACAAATTTATAAATTACGCTAAAGAAAATTATATCATGGTATGGTAAAAATTTCCTTTGTTAAATTAATACTCAAATTAAAAGCAGAAGTTCCTTTAGGATTTATGAAGGCAGTTAGAAAAGCTTATATTTAGTTTTAAAATGTAATTTTTCAATTCAGTATAAGTATTTACAAATAGATTTTCTAAAATGATTACTAAACTAATATACTCGTTAAAAAAATTAGAAGTAGGATATGCATTCATGCAGATATTCTAGATAAGTACATTTTGCTTTTATCTTATAAAATTAGTGAAAATTCTTAAAATTCTTCATATTTAATCTGAGAAAATCTATTTTTACTTTACTAAAAAATGTAAGAGTGGGATTTATTAAAATGAAGCTTATGAGTATATATAATCGATTGTACTTTATATTATAATGTAACTTACGTTATAATTTTTCCAAAAAATATTTTCAGTCGTCGAATCGGATACTGTTTTTATATACAATTTAGAATTCGTTTTCTTAAAAGTCGACATGATTTCTAACCGCGTTCACATATTACATGTCCATGTGTTGTTCTTAAACATTCAAAGTCGAATGAATTACTCAACACGTGACTTAAATACACCCAATAAACATCGCGTGCTGATGATTTTCAGGCCACGCGCGCTATGCACGAATGTTGCAGTTATGGCATCATTGTGACAGAATTTTTACGCGTTCCGCCGTGGTGGCACAATGACACCCCAAGACAGTCATGAAATGCTGGGCATATTTAGGTCCCGAAATGTTCGCATAATGGTGTCTTTTAGCGTACGGTCATTCTAATTTTTTAAATCTTTAACTTTTACAAATTAATTAAGCAGCAAAAATGATGTATATTAATTTTACACTTTGCAGTTCTTATTAATGAGACACTCTGTTGGTTAAGATATATTATAATGATTGAGTTGCAGTTGAAAAATTTAATATAACGTTTTTCTATGTAAAAATATTTATTACATTCTATTGGCTCTATATTTTTGCATAGGTAGTATTTTGCAGAGAAAATTTAAAGTTTTATTTCGTTTCCGAGACAAATTTTATTCCACACTATTTTAATTTAATTAATGTTTGATAACTCATATATCTATTCTGCGCATTATATTACTGTGCAGAGTAAATTAATATTTAATTAATCATACGAATCTAAAACTTTAAGTAAGAAATTAACTTTTATAAGTGTTCGCTACGTAACGGTTACCGTACCGGAGTCCTAAATGAACATTCGTTAATATTTATAATTTAAAACAAATTATTATAAATATATGAACAAATTTATCATTCGCAAACTATAAGTTTCTACGTTAAGTGAATTCATATGGGTGTAAATAATTGTAACGCGGACCGTCATTTCATGACCGCGCAATGTCTGTATTTCGAAGTCATTTTTCGGAGTACGGCGATGTCACCCGTGCCATCTTGCGTGCTGTCATTGTGCTTTCATTCTGATAACATATATATTATATAATGATTATGGGGTTCAAATTGCTCACTCATTTTCCGTAGATATAAATCATCAATTTAAATAATAATTCACTGGTATTTGGAGTGCTTGCACAGGGATCAAATTGAATCGATCTAAATGCAATTTTTTGTCGTTAATTAGTTATTCTTAAATGTTTTAATTAAAAAAATACAGCCAATTAATGTTTGAATTCAATGTCGGTTACTAAATCATTTTTCCTGAAAAAACTAAATGCGGGCAAATGAAAATTTGTTTGTAGTTAGAAAGGGCAAATTAATATCTATTCCCCGGTATAATTACGTCTTCAATATTTTTATATACTACTGTTTTGAACGGTGGTGGGGGGCGTAGATTGAACCACATCTAACTTCATTGGTATATGCAACGAAGATACCCCAATAGCAGACCGTGCCGAGCATGCTGTGCCGTCACGCCGATCCGTCACTGTGCCGTTTCTGTGCAGTTACGGCGTGCTCTCTATTAAACGTCACGGCGGGCCGTCCCTGTGCCGTTTCTGTGCAGTTACGGCGTGCCTTGCGCGAGAAAGCACGGCGTAATTTGACTGTGCTGTTACTGTGACAGTGCAGTGTGCCGCGTGCTTTACTCCTAGTAGAAGGCACATCGAAAGTACGCCGTGTCTTCGCTGAGCTTTTCTTATGACGCGCGGCAAGTTCAGTACGATCAGTGACTGTTGGGATTTTGGGAAATTAGACAAGCCACGTGAAGCGTAGTCTAAGTTACAATTTGAAATACTTTACGTGCATTCAACAAAACCAAGCGAAGGAAAATTCAATCAACTGCATATAACTGCATATAACAACGTATATGACGTAAGATATCTTTTCAATATCTGTTGTTTATAATATTTATTCATTTTTCAATCATTACTAATATTTAACGTACATTTTTTCATTCTAACCTCTTCAACGACGGCATTAACTGCATCATCGAGGCACGAAGGAACATTAAATTAACTATAAAAAAATCAAGTATGTATAATTATCTGCTATATATTAGGGTTATAAAAATGATTATTATTTAATAAGTAATACATTTTTTTTTCAGCTTCTGTCGCTGTCATAATGTCATAGGAGATAGGACTTGGAATTGGCCCGGATAACGATTTTATATATTTTTATTTTTTTTGTGAAATTAATAAAATCAATTTAACATCAAATTTCTATGTTTTTTATTTAAAATAAAACCTAATTTAGGATTAATTAGTGAAGGTACACGAAAGGCACGGCGGGCCGTGGTCGGGCCCGATATAAGGCACACGGACGGACCGACGGGCGGACCGGCTCATATAAACGCGCGTAAAGCGGGCGGCCCGCCGTGACGGATCAGAGACGGCACACCGGTCCTTGCGGGGAGCACGGCGGTCCGTCGCTGTGATGTCTCTGGGCCTAGGTACATATTCGTCACTGTGCCGCCCGACGGTCCGCCCGCCGTGCGGCGCTGTGACGGCACAGCGCTGTACGAATGTTGTTGGGGTAGATACGCATAGAAGCGGAAAGCACTATCTTGAAGTGAGGCGGCCAGACCTCAGTACGCACCCAGCGTTGGGTTTAGAATTATGTCAACATGGCGTCGATTTTGGCTTACTCCTAGATTTGGAACTAGATGCATGTATATACCCCAATAACATTCGTGCAGCGCTGTGCCGTCACTGCGCCGCACGGCGGGCGGACCGTCGGGCGGCACAGTGACGAATATGTACCTAGGCCCAGAGACATCACAGCGACGGACCGCCGTGCTCCCCGCAAGGACCGGTGTGCCGTCTCTGATCCGTCACGGCGGGCCGCCCGCTTTACGCGCGTTTATATGATAATATGAGCCGGTCCGCCCGTCGGTCCGTCCGTGTGCCTTATATCGGGCCCGACTACGGCCCGCCGTGCTTTTCGTGTACCTTCACTAATTAATCCTAAATTAGGTTTTATTTTAAATAAAAAACATAGAAATTTGATGTTAAATTGATTTTATTAATTTCACAAAACAAATAAAAATATATAAAATCGTTATCCGGGCCAATTCCAAGTCCTATCTCCTATGACATTATGACAGCGACAGAAGCTGAAAAAAAAAATGTATTATTTATTTAATAATAATCATTTTTATAAGCTCAATATATAGCAGATAATTATACATACTTGAATTTTTTATAGTTAATTTAATGTTCCTTCGTGCCTCGATGATGCAGTTAATGCCCTCGTTGAAAAGGTTAGAATGAAAAAATGTACGTTAAATATTAGTAATGATTGAAAAATGAATAAATATTATAAACAACAGATATTGAAAAGATATCTTACGTCATATACGTTGTTATATGCAGTTATATGCAGTTGATTGAATTTTCCTTCGCTTCGTTTTGTTGAATGCACGTATAGTATTGCAAATTGTAACTTAGACTACGCTCGCGTGGCTTGTTTAATTTCCCAAAATCCTAACAGTCACTGATCGTACTGAATTTGCCGCGCGTCATTTGAAAAGCACAGCGAAGACACGGCGTACCTTCGATGTGCCTTCTAGTAGGAGTAAGGCACGCGGCACACTGCACTGTCACAGTAACAGCACAGTGAAATTACGCCGTGCTTTCTCGCGCAAGGCACGCCGTAATTTCACTGAAACGGCACAGGGACGGCCCGCCGTGGCGTCTAGTACAGAGCACGCCGTAACTGCACAGAAACGGCACTGTGACGGATCGGCGTGACGGCACAGCGTGCTCGGCACGGTCTGCTATTGGGGTATGTTGAAAGCCATCGCACCGATACACCGATTTGCCGAAATTATGTATCTAGAACTATTCATATTTCGTGGTTGAGCAGAAACTGTACACTACTGGAATACAAGTTTTGGCGACGTCTGCTACTGTGTTCGTATACGAAAAGGAAAATAAAACGTAATTTCGAGTTACGATTAATCTTAAAGTACTGATTAGCAGACTTGTACGAATGCCGTAGTGTTTTAGCTGTTAGTAAAACAATAAACAAAACATTTGACAACTCGTGTCAATGGATATGCTTTAAAAGATATCTTAGAAAATTTTTGCGCTGTGAATTCTGTTGGTTAGTTTTGTTTTGTAGCGTTTAATTTTGGCGTTTAAAATTGATTTTCATTATTAAAGTGCAAGAAAAAATAAATCGACTCAAGAATTTAGATGATTTAAAGCATTGCTACGAGTTGGTAGATAAAATTCAATTTTTTTTAGAAGAGAGTAAATCATCTAAATTATGCACTTCAATAATGAAAATCAGTTTTAAACACCATAATTAAACGCTACAAAACAAAACTAACCAGCAGAATTCACAGCGCAAAAATTTTCTAAGATATCTTTTAAAGCATATCCATTGACACGAGTTGTCAAATGTTTTGTTTATTGTTTTACTAACAGCTAAAACACTACGGCATTCGTACAAGTCTGCTAATCAGTAAGATTAATCGTAACTCGAAATTACGTTTTATTTTCCTTTTCGTATACGAACACAGTAGCAGACGTCGCCAAAACTTGTATTCCAGTAGTGTACAGTTTCTGCTCAACAACGAAAAATGAATAGTTCTAGATACATAATTTCGGCAAATCGGTGTATCGGTGCGATGGCTTTTAACATATATACATGCATCTAGTTCCAAATCTAGGAGTAAGCCAAAATCGACGCCATGTTGACATAATTCTAAACCCAACGCTGTACGCAACCCGACCAGGGGAGTCGCTACGATCTGATTCTTTGACGCGATGGTACAAGTAGCAAGCGGTCGATAAACTACCTATTAAAAATTAGTAAAAATTAATTAGTAACTGTTGTTTAAAAAAAGAAAAAATAAATGAAAAATTTGGTGGGATTTGAACCCTCAACTACAAAATTGAAAAATTTTCAATGCTCATGATTTAGATAATGATTATCATCTGAACAGGTATAGGTAGTTTATCGACCGCTTGCTACTTGTACCATCGCGTCAAAGAATCAGATCGTAGCGACTCCCCTGGTCGGGGTGCGTACTGAGGTCTGGCCGCCTCACTTCAAGATAGGGCTTTCCGCTTCTATGCGTATCTATCTTCGTTGGTATATGGCATAATGGCATTAGTGCTGTTCAGCTAATCTTGATTTTTCTCTTTACTCATTGCGAAAAAATATACGGTAGCATAGACGGCAAATTTAATTATTTTGGAGTATATAATTCAGATTAATTGCAAAATAATTAACGATCACCGTTTAATTAATAAATAAAGGTGTATCAATATTTGAACATAATTGTTTCTTAAAATGTGAGTTAAATTTCAATTATTAAAAAATGTCACTCTTATTTTAATACTGTTATATGACATTTATATCTTCAGCTTACATAAAGCACAAATACTATTTCTTATATTATATTTCTTATATCGGGTATATATTAGCATACTATTTTGTAAATTGTATTATTTAATTATATTATATATTTATACATATTACATTATTATATTTATTATATGATTTATAAGTAATAATTATAAAATAAAAAATTTACTGCTAAATTTCCATGATAAACACTTATTTTTATAGGAATATAATATATATTCAATTAAACGTATTTTACAATAATAATATGCTCCAACACTAATTTTCAATAATATCAATAATTTTAATTTCAATTGACTAGTAATTGCAGTATTTATGAAATGAAATTTATTTTTTATTTTTGATGATCATTGCTTTTCTTATTCATGATCAGTAATGTAATATTTAATTTACTGTGTAATATTGTAGTGTAATATTTCAATCTACTTGTTTAAAATTATGAGTTTGAATAAATTTTTGTAATTAATATATTTATCCATTACAATAATACCATTGTAATGAATGTCATCGGAATTAAAGAGACTAATGATGAATGCAATGCAATTATTTATTTTTCTATTCTAATTCTAATTTTATTTTTAGGTCTATTCATAAGCTGAATACGGATCCAATTTTGAAAGTCTTTAGTAATTCTACTTTTCCAACGGTTGATGCACAATTGAGTGAATGTGCAAATTTTGAAATGAGAATGGGTGACTGTTTGGAAGCTTATGGGTTTAATAAAGGAAAAAGCAAATGTGAAGATTATATATCTGATTTAAGAGAATGTCTATTGAGAGGAAAGCAAAAACAGCGTGTCATCTTAATGAGAAAAGAGCATGTGCGACAGTATAAAAATGGCGAGCGAAAAACAATGTTTTCAAAAGCTCCGAATTATGATGCATACTAAAACAATTTATTGAATTAATAGTTATTATATTCATTGTAAGATAAATACTATAAAAATCAAATAAATTATAAGAAATTGTCTGAAAATAGGGTCAATTATCTGCTTTAAAAAGTTTTGTAGCTGTGGGGCCTATTAGTAGACTGACATCGACTAATACCCGAAGATGAATTAAAATTAATTTTTATTTTTCAAGGGAAAAGAGTTTTTTTTAAATTTTGAATATGTATAAAAATAAATAAAGTCTCATTTTACGTAATGAAAGAGGGTCTGAAATATCATATTTCGTTTTAATACTTCAGAAATAATTATTTTCGTGAACAGGGGAAGTGTTTGAAGAAAACAATGAAGGTTTTATTAAATTTTAACATTTTGATATTTTCAATTTAATTAAAAATATTGGAGCTGGATAATTTGTGTCCACGGTGTAGGTCCAGTAACAACATGTTCATTAGTTTTCAACTATTCCTGCTTGTTTTTTTACAAATATTTAAGTCTTAATCTAGTATGGTAACAATTTTTTCTGTATAAATTTTTAGGCACAACCATTACAAGCTTTATAGTTTTAGTGTTAAAAATTATTTTATGCGATATCTCATACAATGCTCAATCAATCAAGCAATAATTTGGCCAAATGTGTCTTTTTTTCATAAATACAAAAAAGCACTTTTCTGTTTGTTTTTATATTTTTTACAGTTTAAAAAACGGAGAAATTTTTCATTTTTCATCATTTTATTAATTGATTATCTCAATTAGAAAACAAATGATCGTAAAGAAAATATTTCTCATTTACACAAAGTACAAAAAATACTTGGAAAAATTATCCTTACAAAAATAATTTGCAGCAATAAAAAATAAGTTTTTTATACCACATATTTAATACCACATATTTAATTCATTTTGCCTAGAAAATTTAATGTAATAGTTGTACATATATTAAAATACAAAACTTGTCCTCCTATTAATAAATTATTTCCAAGTATATAGCGTGAACTATTTGCATCAAAGAATTTTTTAAACATTAAATTAGCTTCATTCAATACATACAAAAAATAGAGAAAATATTTAAAAATTGAACAAAAAGTTAAGGATTAACTAATTCATCAAAAAAATCTTCCCAATTTTGGAAAAAATGTTGCTTGGAAAACAAGAAGATTAGATTAGATATTATGTAAAAATTACATATAATTATTTTGTATCATCTTCACACCGATAACAGTATGGTGTCACGAAAATGTTGGGATTGTTTTAAAATGCTAAAAATACCGAGATAAAATATACGTCGAAATGATCTTAAAGATCATAAAAAGATTAATAAACAAATTGTTACATTATAAAACAGAAGAACACGTACATGAGAACAATGGGAGCAAGGCTAATGAAGAAGTATAAAAAGGCCCAGATTCAGGGCTCGTGCTCTCACTTCTACGCAAGCACTTCGCGAGGCACGTCTCTGCGACCGGACCTACCTTTAACTTAAACAAATTCGAATTACGCGGAATGGACGTGGAACTCGAACGGTCGTGCTCAACTCAACCCGCGAGTGTTTCAAAAGTCTTTTTGTGTACTTAAGTGCTCTAAAGTGCCTGTGTGCACTTACAGTGCTTTAGCGCTCGCTCCAGAGCTTTATATATAGAAAATTTCCCGCCCTTTTCCTTTAACCCACTCACAACCATTTCTTCACCTCCATCAAACCTCCAAAAGTCGTCGGGGAGCCACGCGCTCCACACCCCAGTAACTCTTCCATCCGTTATTTACCCCTAGATGTCAGATTCTTCTCCTCCCCTAATAGTCCAGTCACTATAGCTTCAAAACAGGCCATTTTTGGAACAATCTGCCACCACTGAGATTTTTGCGCGAAGTTGTTCGGAAGCATGTAAGGATATAAAATACCATAAATGAAACAGCTAAAAAGTTGGGAAAATTGTTTAAACAACGGTGTCAAGTTATGAAAACATGGTTTTTTAACTTTTACGGAAAAACTATTAGTGCTAGCGAAAAAAAGTTTAGACAAAAAATATAGATATCTTCAAAACCTATAAAATGAGCTATGTTATGTGAAATTCCAATAATTAGTTTAACAGCAAAGCGGCGTGAAAGCCGGATATTGTCCATTTTTACAATTGTCAAAACTAATGAATATTTTCGTCGTAGATGATTGTAACAAAGCACTTTGTAAAGGTATCCATGCTTGGAATAGCTGGTAAAAATTTCAACTTTAAATGTTTATTAGTTTTCTGTCAAATCTATTTGTTATATAAAAAGATCGTCTCGTAGACATTAATTTTCCCAGCTCACAGCTACGGTACAGTCTCAATTAGGTACTCATTTTACTCCTTAAGAGTTGTATTTTTATGTACAATTATGAACAAAATCTATTTAACAATTTTATTTCGTACACATTCTGTATGAGACGATGTACGCCCTTTCAAACATTTATTTATTATTTAATAAATATAATAAATAAAATATGATCTTAATAATAATACTTCGTATTAACTTCGCATTAGTGAGAGTAGCATCATTTTATATCTATCAATAAAGTACTTACTCGCATATTATTTAAACTTTTATACAGAACTATCAAAACATAGTAAATCATATCAAGTAATTTGAAATGAACATATTATGCTAATCAAAAAAGAAGTTTATATTTTCGGTCTGACATTATTAAAAAGTTGTTACAATTATTGCGTAGGTGCGCATAACTTTTTGAGCTGCCCTAAATTAAAAAAAATGATCAAAATATCTTTATAATTAGCCAAGATATTGCTATTTTTTTCTTGCTTGGTAGATTGAAAATACCTCAATAGATTTTAGTGCGTCTTCATAGTGGCATCCCACTGGCAGCGCGCATGCGCATCCCCACTTCTTTGCTTGCATTTTGCTTCAAGAAACCATACACATTGCCGCCATCTAAACTTTCACCATTAAATAATAAAAATAATACTTATTTATATGCATAACATTAAACATTAACTCTTTATTGATACTATACTAAAGTATCAGCTCTTAATATTAATAAATGCCGTCACAACAGATTGTTAAAAAAAAAATTTATTTATATTTCTAATTAACTTAGTCGAATATTTTTTATCGATAATTGTTTATAAAGATTCCATTAGTTAATCTACTTACCTTGGGACTTCATATTCTTAGTAATTCAGGTTGAAAATCTATTAAACATGTAAATTTTTCCCATCTAAATTTGAGTGCCTGTTTTAAACAAATACAATTGTTAAATAGATTTTGTTCATAAATGTACATAAAAATACAACTCTTAAAGAGTAAAATGAGTACCTAATTGAGACTGTACCGTAGCTGTGAGCTGGCAAAATTAATGTCTACGAGACGATCTTTTTATATAACAAATAGATTTGACAGAAAACTAATAAGCATTTAAAGTTGAAATTTTTACCAGCTATTCCAAGCATGGATACCTTTACAAAGTGCTTTGTTACAATCATCTACGACGAAAATATTCATTAGTTTTGACAATTGTAAAAATGGACAATATCCGGCTTTCACGCCGCTTTGCTGTTAAACTAATTATTGGAATTTCACATAACATAGCTCATTTTATAGGTTTTGAAGATATCTATATTTTTTGTCTAAACTTTTTTTCGCTAGCACTAATAGTTTTTCCGTAAAAGTTAAAAAACCATGTTTTCATAACTTGACACCGTTGTTTAAACAATTTTCCCAACTTTTTAGCTGTTTCATTTATGGTATTTTATATCCTTACATGCTTCCGAACAACTTCGCGCAAAAATCTCAGTGGTGGCAGATTGTTCCAAAAATGGCCTGTTTTGAAGCTATAGTGACTGGACTAATTAGTGACCTTCCTCCAAAAGCCTCGATTCAACATAGTCGAAATTTTCATTAGATTCCTCAACGATTGTGAAATCAATATTTGATTATTATTTATATTATTATTATTATTCATCTGGGAGGGACCTCAAACGGCCCCGGCACGTAGGCTGTGCGCCCATTGTACCATTCCCTGAAGTTGCTCAAGCTACTCCGGCAGACCAGCCAATCTCCAGAACGAGAGAATGGCGCCCGAGTTGGCGAGCCTTATCTCCTGTGGGTCTATGAAAAAGTCCCCTAGTAGTTGGTTCCTGAGGTTGCAGAAGCCCGGGCATCGTGTCATGATGTGAGCAGGAGTTTCTTCCTCCGACCCGCACCACCTACACGCGCCCAGTTCTTCACCAAATGTTTTATTTCCAAAGTGTCTAAGTCGCCCATGACCAGATATGATCTGGGCTAAACATCTGGAGTTCCTCCTGCTGTTGCCAGTCATGCAGAGGCTCCACTCTTTATTCAGTACCGGGCCAATCATCATCCTGGAGTGTCTGCAGTCGCGACTTTCCAGCCAGCTTCCGGTGTGCTTGTCCCTGACCCATTCCAGTAATCTCCCCACGGCTAGGCACCTAGGCGCCCCGACCGAGGGTTCTGGACCCGGTAGGCAGGTTCCTGCTCCCAGAGCGGCTAGTCTGTCAGCGACCTCATTGCCCCTGATGCCAGTGTGTCCCGGCACCCATAATAGCCTGACCTTATTGTAAAGGGCCAGTTTGTTGAGCGTCTTCTTACAGTCCCAGACAAGCGCCGAGGCGGATCGGTGAGTTTCCAACGCCCCCAGCGCTGCCCGGCTATCAGAACAGATGCTGATATGCTTGTCCCGTGTCTCGAGTTCTAGAATCCTCTGGGCACAGGACATGATTGCTACGACTTCGGATTGAAAGACGGTGGCGTACTGCCCCAGTGGAAGAGAAGTGCCCCTTCCGTCCCTGCGACAATAGTATCCCGCCCCTGTTCCCTTAGCGGTCTTGGATTCATCTGTATACCAGATTTCTCCGCTGCCCGGCAGGGTGTCCCGTTTCATGTTCCAGTCCTCCCTGCTAGGCACCTCCACCGTGTATCTTCTTCCAAAGGTAACTCTTGGAATCAGAATATCCGTCCTCATGTTAATTCCTGGATCGGATGTCAACACCCTGGGTAATCGGGTGTGTCGTGTGCCTGGCCTCCATTTGCCCTGGGCATTTAATCTATAGGCCGTCTTCGCCGCCTCGCCAATAATGGCGAGGTGTATAGGCTCCACCCCAGCCAATAGACCGAGTACCTTAGTTGGAGTTGTGCGTCTTGCACCCGTGGCTCCTCTAAGTATGAGTCCCCTTATTCTTTCCAGGGCCCTTCCCGCCCCAACCTGCTCCCTAGGCCACCAGACCACGGAGGCGTATGCAAGTCTGGGCAGGAGTACAGCCCTGTAGAGCCAGAGAACCATCTTGGGACTAAGTCCCCAGGTGCTGCTGAAGGCCCTTCTACAGGTCCAGAAGGCCGTAATTACCTTGTTACATTGGACCGAGAGATGTTCCTTCCAATTGAGCTTTTTATCGAGGGTTACCCCTAGATATTTAGCCGAATCCTTCACCTCTAGTATCTTGCCCTGAAGCCTCGGGGCCCTATAGCGGTGAATCTTATATTTCCGTGTAAAGATGACCAGCTCGATTTTACTCGGGTTAACTGAGAGCCCCGTGGAGCTGCACCATCTTTCCACTTTCTTTAACGCTAGTTGCATCGTGTCCATAGCTAACTCAATGCAACTGCCTTTAACAAGGATCAGAAAGTCGTCCGCATAGGCTTGGGCGCTATACCCTCCCCCATCAAGCGCTTCTAGCAGCCCGTTAGCCACCAGGCACCAGATGGTAGGGGACAGAACGCCGCCCTGCGCACAGCCTCTACTGACCCTTCCTGTAATTGTTTTTGTCCCCAACGTGGAGACGACTTTCCTGCAGCTCAGCATGTTCCCCAGCCAGTTGACCAACGTAGCCGGTACTCCCTGCTTCGCTGCCTCTTCTTGGACAATATTGGTGGAGGTGCAATTGAATGCGCCTTCAATGTCCAGAAATACTCCCACCATATATTCTTTCCTGTCCAACTGTCCTTCAATTTGCCGGACCGCCGAGTGCAGGGCAGTTTCTGTTGAATGCCCTGCCCTGTAGGCGTGTTGGTTGGGATGTAGTGGTGATATTGACAAGACCTCGTCCTGTATGTACCTGTCGACCAGTCTCTCCAGTGTCTTAAAGACAAAGGAGGTCAGGCTGATAGGTCTAAAGTCCTTCACCGTAGTGTGACTCGATTTCCCCGCCTTGGGTATGAAGACTACCCTAGCGGTTTTCCATATGTCGGGTATATGTGCCATGGCAACACTAGCCCTATACAGCTTAGTTAGCGGGCTGGTGAGTTCCTCTAGACCCTCCCGCAGCATAGCCGGGTATACTCCATCGTTCCCCGGTGCCTTGTAAGGGAGAAAGTTGCTCACCACCCATCTAACCCTTTCCGGAGTAACCACTCGAGCCGCTAGGCTCCAGTCTGTCCTCGCCGGCCTCCTAGCCCAGTTCCTGCCCTCCGGTCCTATGGCCCAGCTTGTACCCACCGGTCCAGCGGCCCGGCTCGTACTTGCTGGCCCCTCGGCCCAGTTTGCTCTCACCGGTCCTTCGGCCCGGTCCGGAGTCCCCTGGATCACCGCGGTCTCGCTGAATTCTGGAAAGTTGGCTCCCAACAGTAGGCGCAGACTCTCCTCCTCGGAGGAAGTGTACTCCCCTGTTGGTAACTTAATAGCCTCCAACCACACTTCTGGGTTTTTGGCCAGGATACGGTTTAGCCTCGCTACGTCAGGGTATCTCTCGATCCCCTCACAGTAGTTCTTCCAACCTTTAAGCCGTGCCTTGTCGACGCTCTTCTTGTAGAGTATTTGCACTTCTCTATGTTGAAGCCAATCCTCCGGTGATCTGGTCTTCCTTGCCCTATTAAAGGCTTTTCTGACCTCCCGTCGTGGTTGTTCCAATTCCTTCTTCCACCATGGTGTAGCATTGGTTCCCTTGTGGCAAGTTAAAGGGCAGCTTCTCTCATAGGAAGTCTTTTTAGACCATTCTAGGCAGCGCACCCAGTGGTCTAGTCCTTCCATAGTGCCGAGATCTGGTCTGAAGGATGCGAGCTCGCTTTTGAGAGACTGACTATACAGTTCCCAATCGGTTTTCTTGGGGTTTCTGTATATCTTCCTCTCCGGCGACCCCGCTCTCCAGCCAAAGCAGATATGTCTGTGATCTGAAAGTGATGGTTCTGTAGAGACCCTCCAATTTCCGATACAGCTAACTATAGACTCCGAGCAAAGAGTCATGTCCAGAACCTCTCGTCTGACAGCATTGAAGAATGTAGGTTCATTCCCCCTGTTCAGAATACAGAGATTTGTTGTAACCAGATATTGTGGTAGAGATTCACCTCTACTGTTGATATCTGTGCTACCCCATACTGTGTGATGCGCGTTGGCATCGCACGATAGGAGGAGTGGAGTGTTTCCCTCCTGGCACCACTCCACTAGTTCCTGAACCTCCCTCGGTGGGGGTTCGTCCTCGGCGTCGTAGGGGAAGTAGCCAGATGCAATGACTACCTCCTTTATTGAGTCTCCCATTGGGAGACTAGCCCTAACGACAGCGAAGTCGCCGCTACACCGGGACGGCAGTAGCGTTGCTTCCAACCCCTCGACGATAATGCACGCCCTCGGGGTGCTGTTCGTCGGGTCTCTAAAGAGACGACCAACCCCAGCTAGCCCCCTAATACGACCCGCAACCACCCAAGGTTCTTGGATAAGGCATATGCCTGTGTGCACCTCAGCAAGGCGTCTGGCCAGAACAGCCGAAGCACCTTTGCTGTGGTGCAAGTTAATCTGAGTGAATGCCACACCGACGCTAGCCATAGAGGTTAGGTCGGTGCGGCGCCACTCGTGCCCTGTCCCCTGGGGCCATCGCCCACCCTCACGAGGATGGTACCCAGGCCCCATTGTACCCTGTACCCGCGGCTCTTAAGGACCCGCAGGCACGCATCGGGGATGCTGAGGACAATGAAGGTACCACACTCTGGTCCCTCCCTTGTTTCCTCAGCTAGCACCCGCCACCTCGCGACGGCAAGGTCCGGGTGTCTGCGCCCAATCCGCCCCAGAGCCACCTCCGGACTGATCCTGTTACCAGGGATCCGGATGGTGGCCCGGTGAGGTTTCTTAAGCACAGACACCTCAGACTGTGCCAGTTTGGCTCCTTCCCAAGGACGCAGACTGGGGGCAATTGCCTCCAGCCAGTCCCTTGAGAATTCATTCTCCGCCACCACGACGCCTGCCCCTAACTTAACGAAGCAGTCCTGGAAGGAGGGAAACGGTCCAGCCTCGATCTTAAAGATCTCAGCCGCGACCGCCTCGTTGATGAGAGCTAAATGATGATGATTTAGCTCTTCATCGGGGTATCCCTCCCCCACGAGGACCCTCGTCAGCGGGTCAACCAACCTCGCCGTGGTGAGGCCATGCTCCAGGTTCGGCCTCTTGGCCGCAGTCCTGTTGATGGGAGGGGTCTCATTAGATCCTTTGCGGCGTTTGCCGGTCTGGATCTTAGAGGCCCCTGCCCCCGATGTTCCAGGATGGGAACTTCTCCGATTCCTGGGGTTTTCAGACCCCGAGGTCTCGACTCCTTTCCCTTCCTGTCTCCGCTTCTGACGCAGGATCTTACGCCTTTGGGCCTCAGAGACCTTCCGGCTCGGACCCTGCGTCAGGCGACTCTCGGCTACGGTTCCTCGAGAGTTCTCCGAAGAGCCCTCCTTCAGCCCCATAGCCGATTCGGAGGTGGCGCCTCCCTGGTTCTCTAACGAGCCCCTGTTTGGTGCCACCCCGTACTCCCCCTCGCCAGAGATGGGTCCGACCGAAGTCCCCCCTGTCTCCGACGAGGTAGAGGAGGGGGGTTCCTTTCCCTCCAGACTGGGCGTTGCCGCCCCGCTGGAGGAATCGTCACCTCCCCTCCCCTCGCAATTATTGGTTCTTTTTAGAAATTTCTCCATAAAAGTCCCACGAGTAGTGAGGAAGTATGCGGTCCGCCACCGCAGAGCCTCATACGGTGGTAAGGCTAGATACGAGGGGAGGGCGCCCGGTATCCCCAAGGCATCGTTAGCGACACCGTCTAACCCCGGGTGCCAAGAGAGCTAGCTAGGCACGATGGCTCACACCGTCTAGCTTGGGGGGACGACTCATGTGATATGTTCTGTAGTGTAATGTGTTGTGTGTGTGAAATTAACGTGTAATTGTACCGTTTTCGTGTATCCAACCTGTCGAGTCGTCTCGACCTGGTTGGATGGTTGCTCCTAGCCTCTGACCGGTCCGTCAGGCTGATCACGTACCCTCCCCCTCTGTTTCGAGGAGAAGGGGCCGTGTCCCAGCAGCGTCCCGGGAAGAGCCTAACCGGGAGAGCCCTTTTTAAGGGGATCCCGTGACTCAGGGATCCCTACCGCCAGGTACTAGGGTGTGTGTCGTTCACCCCGTTTCACCGGCGATCACTCCCCACCCCCTTTCCCTGGTTTCCAGGACCCCATCTCCTGGTCCGAAGCCAGTACAGCCCCAGAACCGCCAGACGAGCCCCCACACCGGCCCATTTTGCGAATGGGCACAACGTCAAGGTGGCAACCGTTGTGGGGGATCAATATTTGATACTCCCCCTAATATTTACCACTCCTAAACCCTCGTTCACGCGGAGCCTCCCGTCTGCCCCACGCCTGTCCCTCTCACCGTCCGTTATCCCAACGGAAAACCATGATTTATCCCTCGAGCTTGCTCATGCCTCTCCTTAAGCCCCGGTCCGGAAGCACGGAGCTCGACCCCCACTTTCTTTCATTGTTCAGATTTATCGCCGTAATCCACGCATGCGCCGCATGCCCCGTCTGTTGATGGCAGTGCCATTCGTGCCACTACTTAGAATATAATAGAATAGAATCACGCGGAGTAAATGCATTGTATTTTAGAACTTATGTCGAAAGTCACTGAGTAATGTTAAGAGTATTGTGAGTAACATTACTAGTTTTTAATCATTGTGTAAATTTTTGATAGAATAAATATCTTTAACCGCATCTGTTCCAGTTATTCGTGCATATATTCCTATAACCTAGCCTATTGCCGTTCGACACTCAACGTACTGTCGCAGCAAGACTGTAGCTGAGCCGCATCTGTGATAGCCTTTCACTGTCATGCAGGTAAGTTTCTTCCTTATACATTCGTGAGCACCAGTAATCGCGTGTTCATGAGTACACACACTAGTTAATGTCACGCAACTGTTCTCAGAGTAAGGCAGAATATCATTAGCCTCTTCACTAACAATCGGTGAATATTCTCATTTATCGCGTTTCTCGACACTTGCAAGCAATTCTTCATTAGGATTGTCACGACTAAACACCGGAGATACAAGCGCTCCGACTGTCACCTTTAACGCCGTCCGTGTTCCCTCATTTACAGATAACCAACTCTACGGTTGCTCATAGGTTGGTATATCTCTATCGATTCGGGACGTAACACAATTAGAGCGATAAATGGCGCCATGCTCGTCTGAATTGAGCTCATTTTGAAAACATGAATGGGAACATCAATGATTGCGAAATAAGTGAATTTTCAAACTATTAAATAAAGCATTAGTGGTAAATATTGTGTACTATTTTATCGCATTATATGATAGTATAGAGTAGAGTATTTTTACATAAGTGCACACTTGGCAGGTAGTGTTCTCTTCTACGTGCAGTTTACTAGTACCATTTTTACTATACCATTTATGACATCTATAAATGTCTTTTATGTATACAATAGCATATTATCATGCAATCTGAAGATGGCGATTTCCTTAAAACTGTGATAATCCGCTTATTATTTAAGAGTTTTTCCCCAAAACGTGTTTTCACACGTTTTCTAAAGATGAATACTCTAACTTCGGTTTACTCTATCGTTAGAAAAAGCAAAACACATAAACAGACATTGTTGGAATCGTCTTCACGAGTGCATCATCTTGATCTAATTTTTCGTTGTTCGTCGCTTTGTTGTCTGGTTATTCAATAATTTTAAATTGCAATAAGGGAAAACTGACTGGACATCGTTTATTTCGTTTTCCAGAGGATCCGGAAAGACAAAAGTTGTGGATTGATCATGCAGGTAAGTAAATGTTTACCTATTAAAATTATTATTACAAAATGTGGATTTGTATATGTACGTATGTATATATGACCATTGATATTAGAAGAAATGCTTCGTCATTTAGGTTTAATATAATTATTGTTTTGTCGCTGGTGAACTGCAATTTATCATCTTTCTTGTTACATTGATTATTTTAACATCATTGCCGATACATGTATTTACGATGAAATACTCGATGTTAATAGAACGTTTAGAAAACACTTTAGCGACTCAAAGCCGGCATTAAAAAATTGTAAATTGTATCTGAAATATGATAAATGACAATTCAGAACAAGTATGAATGAAATTTAGCGAAATATGAAAATAAGATATTACAATTTATTAAATATGCGCAAACTTTAGGAAACCCCAGAGCCAATAAAGAATGAAAAATAGGTTTTTTAAATATATTTTGAAATATCTCTTCAAATATGTGATTTAAAGAAAGTAAATTGATTAAATACTTATGTACGAGTCGAACTAATGTATTTTTAAAAAAGCAGTTTGCTTTCAATTCACAAATGATCATTAATATGTTAATAATTTACAAATATTAAAAAAGTAAATTTTCTTTTCCTGTAGAAGACTGCAAGGATTTAATAAATTATAAATATAAGGCCCATTCGTTTAAGTATTTGCACACAAAAATTATTGTACGTTCTTACTTTTTTCCTCTGATTTTAGGGCCACTTAATAATGTCAATTTTTTTAGCGGACAAATATAATTCGATTTTTACCATAACAAATTTGTTACAAAAACCGCTTCAAACAGAACGATTTTTGTCAAAAATTTATTGTTTTTTTCATAAATAATGTAATACTTTGATAATGTGTTGATGATCGTTTTTTATTTAAGTAACAAAAAATAGTCCGATTTTCATCATTGAAAATTTGTTATTTACACCTTCTATAAAGAATAATGTTTTTGTTAAAAATTTATTATTTTTTTCACAAATTATTTACTAAACAATTTCAAACTAGTAAAGGTTCCTTGCACGTCTGTAGTAGGACTCCACTGTTTACGATATCTAAGTGCTGATTAAAGTTACACTATCGCCTTTCTGTCAGCTGTCATAAAAGAAATGCTTATTAAAATTTTTTGAAAAATAATAATCTTTTTATGGTTACGCATTTTATAACTAATTATTTATTTTTCAAATCTGCTAATAAAATCGAAATTTGAATGATAAAAATCGGACTATATTTGCTCTAATGATTTCATGAAAAGTTTAAAATACAATTATCAGAGCATTAAAAAATTAATGGAAAATCTTAACCGATTTGGTTCATTCAAATTTGTTTGGAATTCAAATTTTTAACAGATTATAAAAAAGTTATCGAATTCCTATTTTGCAATGTTTTATTGATTTTTTTATGACACATTTTTTATGACGCGGAGAGTCTAAATATTGTCATAGGCCTGGACTCTCATTACAAGTCATAACATTTAAAAAAAGCCGATTGACATATAATTCGCTTATTGAACAGTACTTTTTAGCTGATTATTTGAATATGTAAAAGAAGAGGGCAAAGAGATAAACGAAAAAAAATTAACATATGTGCACCACTTGGATTAGGTCAAAAAAGAGTGTCAGACAGCTAAAGTACTATATCATCTCGATTTCCAAAATGTACATGGTTTTTATTTCTATTTTCATCATAAAATTCTCTTTTCTTAGTATAATGTTGACTGTGCAGAAACCAATGGTTTTTTCGTAGATTATTCCTAGAAGTATAACAGTATTTTAAATTGATAATGGCAAATTTGGTTATAAGCATTAAATTATGAAAATCGTTTCATTTTAATTTTTTTATAATTGATTTTATGAAAATTTTCCATACTGTCATTTGAAATAATTATATCAATATAAAAAATCTTTTTTTAATACTTAATACACATATTTAGGATTTTATGTATTCCGTAAGAAATGCGGCAAGAAATAGATTAATTTGGACATGGCTTTGAATTATTCAGTGTTTTGAAATAAATTCTCAAATACCTTTATCCTATGGAATATGTTGATTAATCATAATAATACATGTTTGAATACGCATTAAAGTATTGTGGCCCTAGTGACGAATAAGTTACTCGATATAACAAAGTAAAAGGTACTTTTGCGAAGTTCTGGGAATTATTTTTTATTTACTGTTTCTTCATTCTTAGTATCTAAGATGTTTGGGTCGCTGGAATAAGTTATACGGCTTAATTCCTGACCATATTATTTATTTTTCTCGACTTGCCGATGAACAAAATTTTGAATGATGCAGTGAAGAAGTAAATAAGTACTATAGCATATTAGCGACAATTTTTGGAGTGCCGAGCGAGTCGTTAGTGATTACATACGTAACACCTCGTCTAATATGATTGTAATAAGTTCCTAATTTCTTTAATGCTTACGGCTAACCTTAGCATCACATAAGGTGAGAATTGAAAAGGTTGACGTTGGTGCTCCAACGAGGATTCATTTAAGTGTTAGTGAAGCTCAACTACGGACAATACAAAGAGATTGATTGTCCATCCTGTGATATTTATGAAAGCGGGCCTTTTATTTTCAGTTTTATCGTTATTTTCCACGTAGTCACACTTGCCAAAACTTGAATCTGCGCATTACTATTACAAATCACGTCTATTATTTCCGCCACATAAATGCACAATATTGTTACATTAATAGATAATATGTTACCGAACTATATCTTTAACCGAAGATACAATATCGTTCACCTCAATGCATGATAAAATGATACTTTGTAAAAGCATGACTTGGCGGAGTTAGCAATGTTAAACGAAAGCAAATATTAGAAAATGTGACTTGGCTAGTGGGGTAACAAATATTTGTTAATTTTAAAGGACAGTTCATCATCTCTAATATCAGACTACCATGAGTTCCGGAAGTAAGAGGCGCAAATATCAGAACTCTGCGAACGGTGTCAAAAATCCGTAACTGGCATTACGTTGTAGTAAAAAACTACTCGAGATCGATGCATATAAATGCGATATACATATAAATGTGAAAAATACCTAATTAATAAATAAAATAATATATTATTAAAGAACAGAGTTTTTATAGTACGTTTTCTCTCGAGTTACTAAATTTATTAGCGATTGTAGGTCGATGGCAAAAACTCTAGACATCCAAGGAATTGATTAATTGAGCATTTATTTGCGACAGGGTCCATCGGGGCCATATGCCGGGAAGTAATTAAAGATATTATTATTATTATTTATAACGGGGTCGGTTAGGCCCGATATAATCGGAAAGAATGCTCCCTCCGTTTCCACCGGCTAGCTTTCGATAGCGGCGTGGATTCGCTGGCGGCGAAGAAAGGCCTAGGTAGCCGGAGGCGAGGAGTTGTGAAGGCAAAAGGCGACAGTTTAAAAATAAAGCGAAAGTTTATTGTTACTGTTACAATTGCGCTTCAGAGCGCAAAGAAAGGCGAAGTGCGGGTAAGAGCCTGTACGACGGCCGGTGAGAGAGTTTCCGAAAGAGAGATAGAGAGCCGGTACTCATAAGCGTAATCGCACGTGGATCTCGGCGAGGAGGCGGAAGCAGTGATAGACTGGACGGATCCTCCGTGGACGGCGTGCGTGGAGCTTCGTGGAGTCTCGTTCTCAGGGTCTGAGCACGTCTCTAGCGGGCCGCTATTACGAGGTCAAACGTGCGTGGAAATCGTGAGTCGCGGCACAGATATCCCTAATATATCGTATCGTCCGTTTTTAAAACATTGAAGTTCAGTCTCCTAATTACGGTCGTGCTCTCTCTCTCTCTCTCTTTCTCTCTCTCTCTCTCTCTCTTTCTCTCTCTCTCTCTCTCTCTCTTTCTCTCTCTCTCTCTTTCTCTCTCTCTCTTTCTCTCTCTCTCTCTCTCTTTCTCTCTCTCTCTCTCTCTCTCTCTCTTGTTCTCCCCCAACCACTCACCTGTCCGGTGGTCCTCCTGGCTGCTCCTCACTGCTTTTACAATTATACAGAGACAAGCAACATATTTACATATATTGAGTCAGAGCTGCGAGCCTCGCTGGCTTATGACCGGATTCCTGGCTCTTAGGTTATGCACCGATTGAACCTCCCCCTATAAATAATCCCCTATTCTGGCAGCTCCGCGTCTCTCCAGAATGTAAGAATGGAACTGAATTTGGCGAACCGTATCTCTTCTGAATTCATAAAGAAACTCTTCAAACTTTGATTCCTTAGGATGCAGAACCTTGGGCATTATGCAATAATATGAACGTGGGTTTCTTCGCCCACGCCACCTGTAATCCAAGTCTTCTTTTCTTGTTCTTGTGCCGAATTATTTGAGACGTTCATGTCCTAAAATGATTTTGGCCAGACATCTGGAGTTTTTCTGTTACTTACTATAGAAACTTTGTATTATTTGTTTAGAGATGAACTGTCCTCGAGTACTTGTAATCACGACCTTCCCATCCTCTCCTACTAGAGTATGCTTCGTCCCTAAGCAATTCTAGCATCCTAGGCACTTTGGTGTTAAGACCGCGGGTTCTGATCCCAGAAGGGAGGTCTCTGCTCCCAAGACAACTAATCGATCAGCAACCGCATTAATCTGACCTTGATGTACTGTAGATGATTGAGTGTATTCTGGTAATCCCAAACTAATATCAAAGGTGTGCTTATGAGCACTTAGCGCCTTTAGTGCTGCCTGGCTGTCCGAGCACATGCTGATATTTGTAATCAAAGATAATAATATTTATAAATACAGAATACATCAAATAAAGGTAACAAAATAACAATAAAAAAATAAGTATGAACAATAAAAAAGAGCGGAATAAGGCGGATGTAAGGCTAATAATAAAGACAGATTCGTAAAAAAAGAATAATAACTTAAATTAAATAATAAAAGTATAATAAAATCAAGAGATAGATGCTGTAAAAGAAAAAAAGAATATACACACAATATAAAACTAAAAACCCAATACGCACAATATCGTTTAACGGATATAATAACAATAAATTTAGCTTAAAAAATTATTCCGAAAGGGCGACTTTGAAAGAATCAAAAGAAGGCTTGAGGTAAATTGAGCACGGGAATCTTGTTTCAGAGCTTTATGGCGTTAAGGGCAACACCACGAGAGAAAGAAATCGTACTGAGTACCAGAATGTTAAATAAAAATGATACAGTACATGGGTATTTACTGAAAAAGGTTCTAATAGAGGCGGAGAAAGCCCTGTAAGGTAGGGTGGTCGAGAGGTAGCCGAAAAATATTTCTTACGACCGAATTTCGCAATCTGTTGAGCTTAATATCAAGATAACCTGGTAAATTGTAAAAGACAATGCGAGCATAGTCAAATACGGGAAGAATAAATGCAATAGCAAGCAATTTTTTTAGATTGCTGTTTAAAAAGTATTATCTAAAACGGAATCTATTTAAAATTCCTTGGATTCAATACGCGATGGAATTAATATGATTATTCCATCATAAATCGTTCGTTAGATGCACACCAACATTTTTTCTAACCGCACAAATGGTATCTCAGAGTTATTGATAATAATAGATATTTTCAAAGCGGGGTGAGATTTTGTACTGAGCCGAAGATGATACCTTGAGTTTTATTTGCTTTAGTCTTCAGCTATTTTCATCAGCCCACAGAGAAACCTGTTTTACTACGCCATGCAATCTGGCAACTGTATCCAACTGGCCCAGGATTTGAGTTCTAAGGTATTCATGTAGCCGCCGGAGTAGAATTTCGTGATGAACAGAGTTGAATGCTTCACGAAAATCAAAAAGTTGCATATTAGTATGTCTCCCACAACCTTGATTAGTACCGACTACGTACTATAAGATTAGCGAAATCCTGATTGATACGGAGAGAGAAGGTTGTTACTTTTAAAAACATACATTTTTTGCGTGGAGATAAGTTATAAAATATTCTAGCCGTGTGAGGCAAGTTCGCTATGGGCCGAGTATACGAAGGGGAGCATGAATTTATAACTTTATTCAAAGGTATAATAATTGATTTTTTAAACAAAGGAGGATTTTAAAAAATGGCGCAAAATTATCAAAAAATTTGCAAGGATACTCCACGAAATAATTCATAAATCGGGCTAATAGAAGTAAAAAATATCAAGATTTATAAATACCATAGATTGTAATAAATCCTTTGATGGGAGAATTGAAAAGTACCCTAATCAGCTAGGATATAACGAAGATCACAAATAAATGGGGATGATTTTTCAAATTAGACTAATTTATTATTTATATTGGAGATACTAAAGCGCAACCAGGTGTCAGCGGATAATGAATGGCGAAACGTACCGTCGGGACCACAAACAGTGAACATTCGAGTTTAAATCCCTTAATATAATAATATTAGTGGAAAGTTCATGATAAAATTGAAATAAGAAATACTAATTGCCGAGGGATCTCGCAGTGGTGGAGCGAATTCAGATTCATTTCATAAATTCTAATGAGATCTTTAGAATCGCTCAGAATGGGAACGTCTTTTACGTAGGATGAAATTTCGTACTGCTGAACTTGTAAACTCAACTACTAAGGTCGTTTTAAGTTATTTTCGTATTGATCTGGTATTACACTAGCTGTATTAGTACTAGCTGTTTTACGTGGAGAGGGGAGTGCTGACGATCCGTAGTCCTGAAAGGAGTCCTGATAGCCCCAAGAAGCTAAATAAGCGCACTATGAGTTCGTTTGGCTCTACACAAGTCAACTATGGATTGCCAGTGACTTTAAGTTCTGTTGAATGTCGGGGTTGTACACTCCAACTTTTTATTTCATCTCATTTGAAAATGAGTTTTGCCAAGAATTTGATATGCAGGCACAGGCAGGCAGGAAACTCCTATGACTGCGAGTAAAAGGTTCGAAACAACGTTGTAAATTCGATGATAAACGATAATATATAGATCAGAAGTGTAACACGTGCAAGAGACTCGCCGAGCAAATAGAGAAAGAGAGAAAGAGAGAGAGAGAGAGAGAGAGAGAGGGGGGGGGACTTTACGACAAAGCTCAAATTAAAGGTGTAACTATCTAAAACTTCAGTATTAAATATATAAATATGTATTAAATATTACAATTTTCAATTTTAGACAGCCTTACTCTATTGAAATAGTCATTTTTGTGCAAAGCGTATTTATAGAAAGTTTATTTTGCAATAATTTAGAATTTCTTGTTGAAGCTGGCCTTCTCCATGATTAGCCATTACATTGATTAGAAGGAAAAATTGATGATATGTGTACATAATTTATTTGTTATTAATTTTCCTGGGATAAATTATTTCATTTCACAATTAGCTAAGTCTTGAAATAGTGGGATATACGATATAAAGGGCTTTCAAAAAGTAACGGACCTACCCCCTATCTCAGAATCTATGTATCATAGGGTAAAATGACCCGAACAAAAGTTTTATGGTTCATAAAGTTCTGTTTTTTTGTGACCTCAAATTTGACCTTGATCTTGACCTTGAAGGTTTTTTGAAGGTTAATTTACGTTTTTTAAATGGGAATTGCTATTTTTGACCCCGGATTTGGAAAGAGCGGGAAATTTTACGTTCAGATATGTAATCATGTGATGGTAAAAATGACATCCAAATCCTACTTTTATCCTACTTTAAGCGCTATCTAGGAACAACGACGTGGACGTAGTAGAATTCTGTTCCCTTTGGGGTGCTTGATTAACGTGAGTCCCCTCGCCTCTCACGAATCGGGGTGCTTCTCGCGACTCATTATTTAGATTGATTGTAACATCTTACAAAAAATGTTCGAATTGTTGCCCTTGAACTGTTTGGCAATGTGCTAATCTATGATAAAACCCTGAAACCGAATTCCTGTAAGTTTCCTCTGGTATGGCGTGTATTTCACGGGTTATCCTATTCCGCAAATCATCTAAATCTTCAGGCTTCGTAGTGTAGACTTACCCTTTTAAGTACCCCCAAAAGAAATAATCTAGAGGATTCAGGTCTGGAGATCTAGCTGGCCATTCAATGGCACCCCTACGCCCGATCCATCTATCAGGAAATGTTTCGTCCAAATATCGACGAACGTTAACTCCATAATGTGGAGGAGCCCCATCCTGTTGAAAGTAAATGTCATCAAAATTACCATCTGCTAAATTCCGTATGGCTGGTATAATTTGTTCTCGAAGCATGTTTACATACATCTGAGCTGTTAAATTGCCCTCGATGAAAAATGGCCCAACTGGTCTACCGTTGAAAATACCAGCCCAAACATTAACTTTTTGCGGATGTTGGGTGTGGCGAGGGGACTCACGTTAATCAAGCACCCCAAAGGGAACAGAATTCTACTACGTCCACGTCGTTGTTCCTAGATAGCGCTAAAAGTAGGATAAAAGTAGGATTTGGATGTCATTTTTACCATCACATGATTACATATCTGAACGTAAAATTTCCCGCTCTTTCCAAATCCGGGGTCAAAAATAGCAATTCCCATTTAAAAAACGTAAATTAACCTTTAAAAAACCTTCAAGGTCAAGATCAAGGTCAAATTTGAGGTCACAAAAAAACAGAACTTTATGAACCATAAAACTTTTGTTCGGGTCATTTTACCCTATGATACATAGATTCTGAGATAGGGGGTGGGTCCGTTACTTTTTGAAAGCCCTGTATATTATAATAGGCACTATAAATATAACGCTGAATACTTATAATTAGCTTGTGTATTGCTTTTTATTTTTTTTAATTTTAGCAATTTTTTACCTGAATTTATCGGTTTGTTATTACTTAATTTTAATTGCCTGGCTCTTCCTATTTGATGTCGATAGATAAATACATACATAAGTAACACAATGTAAGTTTATCTCAATATTACATTGAATTCCTACATGTTTATAATCATCGAATTTGTAATATTATCTGAAATACAGTTTTATTTTTTCATATTTTTAGAAAAATTAGAAATAAAAAATAGTTTATAATAAGTTAATTTTTTATATTTAATGATATTATGTACAATATTAATAATGCTATAAGATTAGAATTTTGTATAATTTTTAAGAGCCTGTGTTATAAGAGTTGAATTTCAATTTCTGTTTCGAGCTAATCGAAATAATGCGCGAAAGATTTGAGCATATAAACAGATCAATAGTAAGGCACGTGTCTCTAGGTATTGAATTGCATCCGCATTCGTAATCGGCATACATAGGAGTATAACTAGTAATGAATCGCAAATCTATTCAATTGTTATTTTATTCACCTTTCTACTACTAAGCATTATAAAAGATTGTAATAAATATATCTTTTTCGTTGATTGTAATAAAATCTATTTTTTACGATAGCAGAAATACGGGAGGTAACCTAGAGCTAGTACAGAAGAGAATATTTTGAAAAAAAATAAAAAAAAAACTACCATTTTATCCACATGGGTACTAAATTTGCTTCTTGTAAGTAAGGCTTCTTTTATTTTATCCATTTATTGAAAATTCTAGGGATCTGGGACCATGTTACAATATATAACAGTACATTTTTTCAAACTAATTTTTCTTTTAACTATTTAGCATACTAGCATAAGATATATGTAAATAATTTATATAAAGCACTATATGGATCACTATATACTGTAGGGTGAATAAATCATGGAAAACTTGTTTGATGAAAACATTAGAATAACACAAAGTTATCGAAGTAACCGAGGTTCGACCCCTTTACAAAATTCCTCAAATATCTTAAATCTAATAAATATTGAATCTAACAATTAAAAGTCCAAACAATGAGAAAGAACTGTAAAGACCATCCTTAATAAATGTTTTATAAAATTCAAACTTTAAGAGTTTATAAGAAAAAAATTTCTAATAATCGAATATCTAAACTAGAATCGATAAATATATCGATAACTAGAATCCATAAATAAATTCATTTTTCCTAAATCGTTAATGCATATTTATTTAAAATCTATGCTCTACCAGAAATAATTACCAACATCAAACAGTTTTTAAAATCAGTCAAATAATACATGTGATTGTTTTCAGAATGATTGAAAATTGGAGAAAAATTTTATATATTGTCAAAAAGCTTCTAAATAATCAGGCATATTTTTTGTCTAATACAAAGAACTATTTAATTCAATATTCTGCAAACCTTGCACTACATAACATGCAATGAATACATTCAAAATATTACTGAGTAATCCAGAAATCCGATACATTCTTCTTTTAAATGGAATAATTACTATAATTTCCACGCGGCCTTTAAAGTTTTCTTAATAGTTGTCACCTAGAGAAGAAATATAAAAGATTTATTTTACTTTCATTTTAATAAATAATAATAAATAAAAATAGATAATGATGTAAAAATAAACATAACGAATTTCTTAATTTAGAGATATATCAGCGTAGCAACTTAGCTCCTGACAATAGTAAAAATGATTGATACTTTTGTACGAATGACGCTTTACATCGTCGATAAGAAAAATGAGTAATAAATGTTGAATTTTTATTTTGTAACGTTAAAATTGTTATTGTGCTTTAAAAACAGCCCTTATTAAAGCTAAATTATGTAGAAAATCAGCTCGCGCAACCTCCGAACTCCAAAGAGAATGTGGTATACATCAAGTTATGGTAATGAGTACGATGACATTTTCCATTGAATGCAAACATTCAATCATGTGAAATTTAGTCAGAAATTCTCATTATATTTTTACAGCAATTACTTTGATTCTAATTCCTAATAGAAAAAGGAAATTGCTTTGCTTTATCAAACAATAATATTTTTTAAATAAATAATCGAACGGTTTTTTTAATAATGTAACTCTTTGATTTCAAGAAGGTGTATAAATGGGTCTATGAGCATAAGCGACTATGAACCAACACGTCTTGATTATGTATGAATTAATGTTTATATGTAAATTTATATTAAATATATTCATAAATACATGAAATACAGTACCCAGTATTTGCATAGTGCACTTCGTATACACTAATACGTCTGCACTATAATACACGAATATATCAATTTATATTTATATATTTGTAAATACACTTCATTAAAATTTGTAATTATGTCATTTTTTTAATCAGCGGGGATTGTATGCCCTTAAGTCATATATATAGCGAATGTATAAATAAAAGAAACGATAATGCCTTTATTTATGATCAAACGAATTATTTTAGTCGTTCAATACAGAAGGGAAAGAATAGAAAGTAATCACTGTGATAATAAATACGCGTAATGTTTACTAATGGTACGAATACATTTGAGAAACGCTCCTGAACGTAGAGGTTTTGTGTATACATGTGAAATTATTGTAAGTAAAATTGAGTTATAGTTAGTTTTTTTAACAGGCGGTTTACGTGAGGAAAAACGCGCAATTGTTACATACAAGTCGTGTCTATTTAATATTGGTATACGATGGCACTCCGGAATATTTAAAATAAGACTCATGAAAACAAGTATAGTTAGACAAGAAAAATATACAGGGTTATTATTATTTGCTCTGGAGGGGGGGGGGCTGACGACCCCGGCACGTAGGCTGTGCGGCCATTGTACTATCCCCTGAGGTTGCTCATGCTACTCCGGTAGCCAGACCTTCTCCAAAACGAGAGAATGGCGCCCGAGTTGACGTGCCTTATCTCCTGTGGGTCTATGAAGAAGTCCCCTAGTAGTTGATTCCAAAGGTTGCAGAAGCCCGGGCATCGTGTCATGATGTGAGCAGGAGTTTCTTCCTCCGACCAGCACCACCAACACGCGCCCGAATCTTCTCCACCTGTTTTCCTGCCGAAATGCCTGAGTCGCCCATGACCTGATATGATCTGAGCTAAATATCTGGAGTTCTTCCTGCTCTTGCCAGTCATACAGAGGCTCCATTCTTTATTTAGTACCGGGCCAATCACTGTCCTGGAGTGTTTGCAGTCGCGACTTTCCCACCAACCTCCGGTGTGCTCGTCCCTAACCCATTCCAGTATCCTCCCCACGGCTAGGCACCTAGGCACCCCGACCGCGGGTTCTGCTCCCAGAGCGGCTAGTCTGTCAGCGATCTCATTACCCCTGGTACCAGTGTGTCCCGGCACCCATAATAGCCTGACCCTGTTGTACAGGGCCAGCCTGTTGAGCGTCTTTTTGCAGTTCCAGACAAGCGTCGAGGCCGTTCGGTGGGTTCCCAACGCCCCCAGCGCTGCTTGGCTGTCAGAGCAGATGTTGATATGTGTGTCCCGTGTCTCGAGTTCTAGGATCCTCTGAGCACAGGACATGATGGCTACAACTTCAGATTGAAAAACGGTGGTGTACTGCCCCAGTGGAAGAAAAGTACCCCTTCCATCCCTGCGACAGTAGTATCCCGCTCCCGTTTCCTTGTTGGTCTTGGATCCATTTGTATACCAGATTTCTCCGATGTCGGGAAGGGTGTCCCTTTTCATGTTCCAGTCCTCCCTGCTGGGTATTTCCACCGTATACTTCCTTTCAAAGGTAAATCTCGGAGTGATAATTTACATGTTCATATAAAACTTACATGTTCCTAGTCAGATTTATAATAAATTCAAATTAATATTTCATGTTGGGACGCTTTACCCTGGCATTTCTTGAGAACTCAGTACAAGAGGGAATTTCATCATAGCACAATTTATACAACGAACACTTTTCTTCCACTGCTCAACATGTTCTAATATTTGTAGTAATTTCCTAATTTTAGAAATACTATCGATAGAAAGTGTACATCATTGAACACAAATTAATGGAACGGCTTCATTTAATAAAATGTAATCTGAATATAGGATTTTAACTGAGTATCTAATTATTTGTCTAAGACTATTTTTATGAATTGATGCCCGAATTAAATATTTGTGTGATTTATATCAATCGTTATGATAAATATCAGTGTGAGATATTCGACAAAAAAATTTAGCTATCTTTTGGATTTTCCTTCATTTGCTATTTCACGCCATAAATGCACACGATCATGTCTGTCTGAAAAGTCTCATATCTTACACCTACTTCGTTAACACGTGTTTCTATGAAAGTTTAGTGAAACTAAATGTTGTATTTCTTCATTACAAAATAATTTCACAGAAATAATAATATATTAAATATATAAAATATTTTCATTCTTTCGTAAATATATATTTGAAAGATCTAAGTAGAATAACAATTCTATTCAAAATATTGATTACATTTCAGACACTTTAAAACTTGCCTCGCTCCATGAATATTATCAAAGGCTTTTACATGGAAATCAACCTCTACCCTCTGGAGTTGATATGACAAACACTCTGAAGTATTTTATTCAAACTCTACTGTGTATGTATTTCAAATTTATGTTGTATTCTTTCTTTTCAAAAATATGACATTGGTTGCCGACTTATTTCCCATAAACATAATATATGCCTTTAGATAAGACGAAAAAATATCAAAGTTAGGATCATAAAAGTATCACATTAGATTATTCTTCGAACAAATTTGCTGTTTTTACTTATTTATCTTAACAGAACTGACTTTATTCATTTCTACAACTGGTTTCATACTGTGCCTAAAAAAACAATTTAAAAATATTTTATAGAAGAAAATTTATTTAATCGGTCAATCCACCGCAGATTGTTAATCACGTAAACATTTCAAGTAATTTATATGAAACATGTGAAACGCTTAAAATACGAATGTGTTTTCAATGTAGAAGAAAAAGGATGACTCATGTTTTAAATGCGGAAAACCCGGTCACTAATAGTATGAGTGCACGAGCCAACATAATGCAAGGAGCTCGGGAGAGGCTCGAGAGAAAGACAGCAGCAAGTGCCTGGAGACGCACGCTATCAAAAGCAACAGTAGCGAGACAGTAGCAGTTAAGACACAGGAATCGGCGGTTACCGAAGTCGAGGCGTTAACCTTAATAGGTTAACAAGAATATATGCAAATGTCTTTTTTTTTGTTGGATCAGAGACAAACGTGGAGCGCGTCACTTTTCACACACACTATTTCAAACTACTATATCGCTATACTATATATAACTACACTACCTGCTCATCACGCGCTGTAGCCCGATACCCTTGAGTCTGGCGGTTTACAACGTATACAATGCATGGACTTGAACACATGTTACACCTCCCACTCGACTCACTCGCGCTAAAGTAATCACTCGCCTGTCGATCGGCAACCGATCGGCGAGAACTCACTCACTTCCAAATTTATAATATACTACCTAAGGGTCAATAAACTCTTATTTTTATTTTCATGTTCCAGACAACTGAGTGTTTTCTTTCTTTTGGGCCTTGCTAGCTATTATACCATCTCCCTTCCTATCTTTTCGGCAAGAGACATTCCAGCGAAAATCTTAGCTTTTCATGCTGAGCTCGAGATGGTCTACTGCTATCTAGGCCAAAATCTTCGTAGGGAGGCAGCACTCCAGGCACAAGTGCGATACTTGAAGAGCCAGTTCGCAGCGCAGACCCATCGTCCGCGGCCGAGTGGCCCGAATACTTCTAGTTGGTGGAGTTCCTTCTACCCCAGCAGCCGTCCAACCGCTGCTCATGTCGTCCGACGAGACCGACCTAGGCTGGACAATCTTTAGCGGAAATCGTAGCCAAGGAAGTGTTGAGACAAATGCTGCTCTGCCGCCAGTGCGCAGGGTGCGCTTCTGCTCACCATCGCATTGGAAGGCCACCCGCCATCTCAACCTCCGGCGCGGCGACGCGCATCTCGAGTGGTGCGTCAGGAGACGCTGCAGCTGCCTCTACCGAAGATGGAGTTGGAGAGAGACTGCTCCCCGCAGCAACGCCAGCACCGGCCCCACCAACTCCTTGACCAGGTCGACTAGGTCAACCAGCTCTGTCATAACGCATCAGCGTTATGAGTCACTTTACGCGGCCGTTCTTCGGGACTGGCCCCACAAAACCACCTCATGGGTCCTCAGGCGGAGCCCTCACTTTTCAGAGAAGCAGCACGACACCCTCACCTTGCCGCTAACATCCCGCGAGGCAGGAAGGACGAGTCGCTGAACGACATGCCTGGCGCGTCGCTAGCCGCGTCACGCAGCCGGACAGCGCGCTTACGTCACACATCTTTTACAACTATATGAGACTTGCAAATTTATGGCCAATGACACCTGAAAGAGCTGAACGCACTCTCATCTTATAAGGCCGTAGTTTTTGGGTCCTATTTCTACGTCATACTCTATCCTCATATGCTAACAATTATATCGCTGTTAGTGGAAGCAGACTTTACCCTTTAAATCTGAGGTATGTGTAGCCTGGGAGGTTATGCTCGATTCAAAAAAATTGAAACATAATTAAAAATATAAACTGCAATGGTAAATATATAGAAAATAAAATAGAAATAATATTAACAATTTCTTCTGCAATATTGGAAAAAATTTAAGCAAACAAATAACGAATCCAAACAAATTTTCCAAATAAATTAAAAAAATCAATATTTTTACATCCCACAAATGCAGAAGAGGTAATAAATATAATTAAACGATTTAAAAGCAAAGCAGGAGAAGAAGACAAAATAAATGCTAAAATAGTAAAAGCAGTTGATATAGCAATAACCAATCCCTTAGTATATATTTTCAATCTATTAGTATAGCAATCTATGTGGCCCAATGCAGTTTAGCGTGCTCATGTAATTTCAATATACAAGGCTGGAGATAAAAGAAACATAACAAATTATTAGACTGATTTCACTTATTTCAAATATAGCTAAAATATATGAAACAATTTTCTTTTAAAAAAACGTAATAGATTGTCTGAGTATCAATTTATATTTATTAAAAATATAAGTACCAAGAATGCACTTACTTAATATAATACCTGATTTAATTTATGAAAAGCTTTTGATACAGTAAATTGTGTTAAGTTATTAGAAAAATTAGGAAGATATGGTATAATAGGTTGTACACTAAAACTAATAAATTGCTCTGTAACTGGTAGAAAACAAAAAGTAAGAATTGGTGATATAATTAGCACAGAGGCAATAATAGATACATGAGTATCTCAGGGAATAATTCTTGGGCATCTTCTTTTATCGTATACATAAACAATTTACTGTTAGATATGCCAAACAACTCCATCATGTCATATGCTGATGACACTGTTATTATTATAGATGATAACACGTGGACACAGACGCCCAACTACCTTGGGAACAGCGACTAAACGCTCTTAAACGTCTTCACAAAACTAAGTATATAACTTTTGATAATTACAGGAAGTATACCTGTAGTATTAAATATCAAGACAAAAAATGAAGTTATAGACAGAACAGAATTTTGTAAATAAGAATTTTTATTTGAGGCTAAGGACCTGAGGTCCTTAATACCCCAAGCATTTAAAATATATAGGTTAAATTATAAATAAATACGTGTAATTAACCGGAGTATATACAGGGCTTTCGAACAGTAACGGACCCACCCCCTATTTCAGAATCTATGTATCATAGGGTAAAATGACCCGAACAAAAGTTTTATGGTTCATAAAGTTCTTTTTTTTTTGTGACCTCAAATTTGACCTTGATCTTGACCTTGAAGGTTTTTTAAAGGTTAATTTACGTTTTTTAAATGGGAATTGCTATTTTTGACCCCGGATTTGGAAAGAGCGGGAAATTTTACGTTCAGATATATAATCATGTGATGGTAAAAATGACATCCAAATCCTACTTTTATCCTACTTTTAGCGCTATCTAGGAACAACGACGTGGACGTAGTAGAATTCTGTTCCCTTTGGGGTGCTTGATTCAGGGTTTTATCATAGATCAGCACATTGCCAAACAGTTCAAGGGCAACAATTCGAACATTTTTTGTAAGATGTTACAATCAATCTAAATAATGAGTCGCGAGAAGCACCCCGATTCGTGAGAGGCGAGGAGTCACGTTAATCGAGAAGCCCGATTCGTGAGAGGCGAGGGGACTCACGTTAATCAAGCACCCCAAAGGGAACAGAATTCTACTACGTCCACGTCGTTGTTCCTAGATAGCGCTAAAAGTAGGATAAAAGTAGGATTTGGATGTCATTTTTACCATCACATGATTACATATCTGAACGTAAAATTTCCCGCTCTTTCCAAATCCGGGGTCAAAAATAGCAATTCCCATTTAAAAAACGTAAATTAACCTTTAAAAAACCTTCAAGGTCAAGATCAAGGTCAAATTTGAGGTCACAAAAAAAAAGAACTTTATGAACCATAAAACTTTTGTTCGGGTCATTTTACCCTATGATACATAGATTCTGAGATAGGGGGTGGGTCCGTTACTTTTCGAAAGCCCTGTATAAGTAAAAACAAATAGATATAAAATATGATTTTTCTTGTAACAGTTAAAACATTGAAGTACCAAGATATGGTCAAACCACTGGACTTCCAACTCACAAAAACCATATTCGAGATGCTAATTTCTTTTCTGCACAGTACGGGCAGCTCAACAACGCAGGAGTGCAACTGATTATTCCCTCTTATAGGGAAAACATATTTTACAGTAAAACGCTATGTGGGACAGTAAGGGAAATTTTGCTTTTGAAGTGCGGATGGAAGATCTTTAATAGATAAATCACTAGGTAGATAAAAAATCCATACACGCGGGTCGCTTTCAAATAGCCGCCCTCAGCAGCTGCCGCCGCTTGACCAGCGAGACGAACCTGGAGCAATAGTACTGGCGTCCGTATGTGTTGATCGTGATCAAGCCGGCAGTGGGATCCATGTGGCCAGTTTGTTACACCCATCTACGTGACTCACTGTCAATCGGACACCCGCCTTACAGTCGAGCGTCAATACTGGCGAAAGCTGCACATGGCGCCGCCACTAAGGTTGCAGATTCGGTCGTCAGCCTTTAAGCGGCGACGTGCCGAGGAGAGCAACTTATCATCAGATTGGTGCTTGAAGACCATAAGAGATCGATCGATTAGTGATCAATTAATTATGTAGACGGGTCTGTAATCACCCTAGAGTAAATAAACTCTTTGTTTTGAGATTCAGGCATAGTAATACTTTTATAAACAGTGTTTACCTTCCTCCTTCCTCATTCATCCCTGCTTACCCCTCATTTTGGTTGTTTTTAATGTAGACAGAGGAACATCGATGCATGCAGCAGATTTCAAAGGTATGGTTTCAGGCTTTCAAAGATATATACATCTACCTCGGTCAGGCCCTCTGTAAAGAAGTAGTACTTCGGGAGAAAATCAGCGTTCTCGAAAGGTGAGCAGCAGCAGAAGAGTCTCCACCTGTGGCAGCAACAGCGACTCCACCAAAGCCCTCTCCTCCACCGCCTGTGACCTTTCCTCTGTCTCTAACTTCCTCGGTATCTGGCCAAAGTGAGATAGTGCTCTCAGATATTGAAGAACTTTCTTCTCTGCAGCCGATTAACATGCGTGCGCTTCAGCCGGTGAAGCCGATTTTGACCCAGCCACCTTTTTCTGAGATCGTAGTCAATATCGATAATCAAGATTGAGGCGAAGAGGAGGCCGTTCTCCCAGTCGCGACAAAGATGAGATATCTACTTATCAACAAAACAGAAGGCCATCCATCTATCTCAACTTCCGGCGCCGAAGTGCCGCCCAAGGATGCTCCAGGAAAAAGTCCTGCAACCGCTGTTTCCACGGTCAGAGTTTCAGCGACTCCGACTCCACTGCCACGTCGCAAGACTCTGGCCATCCCGACTTAGCGCAACTCAATCCACTGGGACATTCTGTTCTCTATAGAGAGAGTAGTGTCCATATTAAGTTAGGCGAACTCTCTCTAGTCCAGACTCGCACTGGGATCGACGTGGAGAGGTTTGACTAGTGTCCGCCCTCCACGTAACTGAAAACCGAAAGTGATAAGCAATGTGGCAGTACGTCGCAGAGAGCACATGTAACGTTAAAGCCGACACATCAGCAGAGCTGCTGCACAATACGTAGCTAAAAACCCCGTGCCTTGCCTTCAGAGCAGGAATTTAAAGAATTTTTATTAGAAGCCTTCAAAGAACTTAAACGCCAATTGTACTTTGAGGGTACGACAGAGTAGCGAGAAGTATATTTGGAGAGAGTGAGCGTAGAGATTGATCAATTTCCTTGAAAGGTAACGTTTATAATGAACACGTGAGAATTATTGCCAGACCTTCTTGAGAGAAAGAGTTTCAGGCTGGCGTGACTAAGGTAAGGTGATATGAAGTCCTGGCGTCCCATAAAAATACGGAGTTTCCAGGTTTACAGAACGAAAAACCAGATTTTAATGTGAAGTCTTACTATATTTATAAAAGCAAGGATCTATACATTTTTCTTTCACGTACTTTTTATTTATCAAATATTGCTTCCATAAGATAAATATTGCCAAATGTAACATCCCGCGAATTTCAAATAATATTTTTTCATTATCAACAATATTAACAACATCATTACCGAAATCACAATCAAGTTTTAAGTTCAAGAGACACCACCACCAGTATCCGTCAGTCAGCAGGTCATCTTCAGCTTCAGCATTAGACCATAAGAAAAAATAGCAAATTAATATTTTAAGAGAGAACTCCACAATCATAATAATACAAGGTTTCAATAAATATTTCAAATTTATGCAATCAATCAATTAATTATTAGTAGTAATTTAGAATTAATATAAGTAAATGTATATTATTAATAATATTATTCACTCACATAATTCATTAAGTGACGTAGAATTATTAAAAATAATTACCATTGTCAAAATATTATTAAGCAATTGTACTCATTTCTCTAAGACACTCAAGATATATAGGCGTTGACATTTTTTAGCTGACCTTAAGACTTCCGCGATATAATCATCAGCTTATGTCTTTTTAAATGCTCATGTGTATTTCTTTTGGTTCGGCCTGAATTTAAGGAGATATGCAACCTTGCTTCCATAGACCTTACCTTGCATTTTCGCTTGCAATTTTTCTTTACGTTGTCGCTTGCGTATAATATATTCAATCGTATCTATAGTGCCGTTCGGTTCAGTTCAGGCTGTTCAAATTTTAAACTCAAAGTATATTCAACCTGAGCCAGAGCCAGAGTTTTTAATAAGTGATAAATGTGTCAATATCAACAAACTTAAAATTGAGTAATTATAATATTATATATTATTTTCTAAAATTTTTATTAACCACTATAAAATTTAAAAACCACAGAGTATAATTTAATCTTAATTACAATTTCCCATTCTAACCATTAAAACCATTTTCTATCTTTCCAATTAAATAACAGAGGGAGCTATAACAAATTCTATAGGAATGTACTTATAGTGACCTTTGAAATTTTATGAGTACACTCCTAAATATCAAATCTTCCTACTTTTGTTGTAAAACTAAATGGAAACTGCAGTGAATTTTATACGAATGTATGCAAATCTCTTTTTTATAAAACACACAAAATTCGTAATTTCAAACATATAATATATAAATAATCATATCATTCCCTAGCTACACAATCGAAAGATTATGGATAAAAAGGAAATAAAATCACATATACAATTCTGTCAAGCCTGTCTAGACCGTGACACAAACAATAAATGGCTTTTGTCATCCACCTTGCATGGTGAATTGCTCCAGGTGGATGAAAAGTTATACCACTAAATAGTTATTCACTTAGAAAAATGAGATAACTAGTTTCAAAAATATTTTTAAATCTCTTCTGACGAATTTATGATTAGCCGTAGCTAAACACACCACTTGTTTAAAGAGCTTAAAATAGAAGAGACTATATGTTATTAAAAAAAATTGTTTAGCTTTTCATTGATTATAAACATTCAAAGTTAATTTTACGCGATTTTTTGTGATTCTCTGTGATTTTCTGAGTCTTTTAAAGGTTTTAGTTTATAACCTTTCAATTTTACTATCCTGGCAATAACTAATCGCACCATTCGATTTAGTATGTTGGAAGTTGAATCTTTGGGTGTTTCGAAGAACGTGAAATATCACTACTGTAAGCTCAAAACTTACAGTAGTTATATACCATTTTTATCCGGCCCGAATGAAAAAAAAATTCTATCACGACGTAACTAAAAATAAAAAAATGCCAAAATTAAATGCTTACAAGTGTGGATAATAACGATGCACAGAATCCCATATATGAATTACTTTAGGATGCACAGGTCATTTATTGTCCGTGCACTTGAAGATGCAAAAAGTTGCAGTTATCGAGCGAAAGCTGTTGTCCGTGGCCAAAGATCATTGCGTGTTATTTGTGGTATTTAACCGAGCCTGCACTCCTTAAAAATATCTTTACGTAGACTTTCGTAGACTATTTATTATAAATTATTGTTAATTAATTATTTTTATTATAGCGCTTTTGAAAGATGTAGAAAAATCTCCATATGAAATGTTGAAATACCAGAAGCTAGATATGGAAAGGATTGGACTGTATCCTAATTTAGATTATAAGCAACTTTATAATGCCTTATCACAATTGATTGATGTTGTACCGTCAATACATTTTGGAATTCAAGGTATCAAATTAAGTATACCTCATAATAAAGCTTACTTTTATTCTCCTTCTTATAGTCGATAGTATTCTAGTCTACGTCTGACAAACCTTGAACGTATATAAATATATTTATATACTATAACGAGACGCGCAAGTTTTGGGCCTACGGTCCTGCGTCTCGTACTAGGTCCTCGCGATACGGTCCTAATCGATGAAAATTCGGGGGTTGCAAAATAACGAAAAGTGCGTGCGGGCCAGATGTTTCTGGTTATCGCGTCGAAAAGATTGATTGTCGTGAGTGCGAGTAAGAGAGAGAGAGAGAGAGAGAGAGATAACTGGATAGGTCTTTATTTCTGTACCTTTGTGATACAATAATAATAAATACAGTATAATAATAAGTTGATAGATTAAAAATAAAATATAAATTATAGGATGAAAATGTAAAAATGAGAAGAATGTGTAGCAAGGGCGAAGTAATATAAACTGAGAAAAAATTAACGTAAAAATTAGAAAATGACTTAAGGAATAGGAACAGAGAAATTGAGAGATGGAGAAGGCTAGGAGAGGAGTAAAGATGTGACTGGAGGCTGTATTTAAATGTCTGAAGGCTAGCGAGCGAACGCACACTCTCAGGAAGTTGGTTCCAGAGATAAGCGCCGTTCACGTGAAAAGATCGCCTCTGGATCTGTGTGTAGCGTATGGGAATGACCAGAGGGGCAACATCCCCACGAACAGAGGGAATCGCCGTGAGCCTCAAACATACCGAGCAAGTAAGGAGGCTGGCTGCTGTTAAAATCTTTAAAAAAAAGACATCCTTGGAAGTAGCACCGCCGCAAAGCGGTGGTAAGAAGATATATGCTCATCACTTCTAAGACCGAAGATGTACCGAATACCGGTGTTCATAACCTTCTATTTTCTGTCATTGAGTTCATTCGTCAAGTCACAGTAGACAAGTGAGCAGTAGTCCACGATTAAAAGCTTGCGTAACTTAAGGTTGGTACTCTCTCTGAAGAAGTACAATTTGTACATTAGAGAACGAGCTTTACTGCACAGTCATTGAACATGTTTTTTCTAATTCAATTGAGAGTCGAGCACCACCCCAAGGCTGGTGATTGATGATAAAATGCCAATTTTGTTACTGCCAATAGTAATGAAGGGGTTCGCGTGAGTGGAATGGCTGTTGATGTAATAGGCAGTATCAGTAACCATAGCTTTGGTTTTCTCATCAGTCTGAAATCTTGTCGGCGGTAGCTGTGATCATGGCTCAAGGAGCATGAACATGTATCATGCTCCTCCAGGTGACATTGGCTGTAAATTTGACACAGGTTAATGGCATTTATTTATAAGGAGAACAGTAGATGCCCAAGGACAGAGCCCTGCGGGACCCCGGTATTAAGTACGAGAATTCCATTATTATCAGTGTCAACCTGCTTCCTACTTGTAAGATAGGAAAAAAATCCAGCGTAGAACCGCTTTAAAAAGACCGAATGATCGAAGCTTTCGTAGGAGCTTTGCGTGACAAACAGTGTAAATTGCCTTGCTAAAATCAAACAGAAGAAGAAGTGTAACCATTCTGTGGTCCATCAACAGTCGGGGCATCAGGATCGTAAAATATACCACTAAAGTGACTGTTGAGATCATCTACGGAGAAAAGCGAAGCATTGTTATTAGACTTGAACGAAGAGATGCAAAGATTACGCAACTCTTTCCATAGCTCACGAAGGTCAGTAACAGAAGAAAGACGTGAATAAAAATAGTCCAGTCCTGCCTCTTCCTGTAGAGTTGTAAATCAGTGGGCGCTCTTCATCTTCGAAATCTGTTATATAATCTATCACGATCCTTAATAAGGCCATGAAGAGCCGAGGTGAACCACGGGTGGCAGTTACGACTACGGGTGGATTGCCTTAGATGGGGCGAGTTTGGTGATGGCGTCCGTAACGTAAGAATTGAGAGTAGTGATGGTGTCTTCAAGTAAAGTATTCATGAGAGATGAAAGATTTTTGGAAAGAAGGAATTCAGTAATCTCCTTCTCACCAATCGATTTGTAGTCCCTGTAAGAGTATATGTGCGGTGTGTGACGTAGAGTAAGTACGTTGATAGTGGCAGTAATTAAGTCATGGTCAGTAACGAATGGATAGTCAAATTTCCAGTACTCCAGCAAGGTGTCGTTTGTGTCAAACAAATAAAGGTCGAGCCAGGTATGAGATCCCTCTTCCGATACGTGACTTCATAAACGGAACTGAATAAAATGTATTATGAGAGATGAAGTCTCTGATAAATCAGGCATCATGACTGTCAGACAGTTGGTCTGCGTTGAAATCTCCCATTAAAATTTTAGATGAGTGGTCGTGCATCAGATGATTTATATGATGTAAAAAGGAGCTCCCTCAAACAATAGCGGAGTGAGGAGATCTATAGACAATTTCAACGAATATTGAAGTCATCCCAGCCGCAGATACATCACAAAAGCGGTACTCAGGGAAAGCTGGCCTACCGACCCATGTACCGTCAGATGAAGCAATGACAGTGGCAGTCAAAGTTTCGTGGATTTAGAGGGCCACATTTGAAACGTTTCTATTTCTGTCACGTCTAAAGATATTGTAATCATCAAGATAAACAATATCGGTAACTTTCAAGCCAAGTCAAGTCTCAGTAATAGCTATGACGTGAAAGAAGGAACGAAAAGACAAAAATAATCTTACCATCTCAATGTGACCCGTAATCGAGTTAGCATTGAAATAGCAAGTACGCGAACCGCCACACAGAGAAACTGAGGGACATGAAAAGCCAGCAGAAGGAAGAGGAGTAAGAGAAGAAGGACTTGAAAATGAAGGTTTAATGGTAGAAATTAGGTTCGATGAACATTAAGAACAAGTGTACGGTAGTGAAACGTTCAATAACGAGTAGGTGACGATGAAGAAGTACAACGTGATGTTGACAAAAATGACGACAATATTAATCTTATCTGATCTTATCTAAAAAACAGTGAATATCCTCTCACGTATGGAGATGAATGGCTCTCAGGCTCAGGCGGACGTAAAGAGAGCGATCACGGACGAAACTGGAGAAACCCAACTGCTTGGCTGAAAGATGCGCAGCTACTCGCAACTCTGCACCTCCTGGGCAGAAATTCGTTGAAATTGATGAGACCATGTTTTAATGAAGATAACAAGTGCATTGGCTTCAATGAGCTTCGAAAAGTCGATTGCAATAGACTACAGCTTGCCTTTGATAATTTTCTCAACGATGGTAGAGTGTACAAGGGCATGCGATGATAGCGTAACGGCAAGGGATGGAGATCGAGATTGATTGCCTGTAGCAGTTTGTAATTATGAGCCATCGGTGTTCGGCTTCTTAGGCAATAGCGGTCTTACTGAGATAATATCGCGTTGCAAAACATTGCCATCCAGGGCAAAGAAAGCAGCATAAGCTAGCAGGCGTAAATTTGTGCCTTTCTCATGATGTAGGCCTAAGATAATAAGCTGCTCATTGTTAGCATGTTGCTGTTTTCTAACCAGATCAATATCATGACGAAAAGAGGCGATGTCACGGGGAAGGGACGTATGAGTACCTAAAGGATTAAGCCAGAGATATCCTGCTTCACCATAGAAAGACGTTGAGGGAGGTCTACGATATTGTTCAGCAAATGTAATTTCTGCTTGATTGGCGATAAACGAGCCTCAATAGAATTACATTTGGAAAGAAATAGATTATTAGCATTAATGATGGTCTTCTGCTGAGCTTCCATCTTCTCCCGGCGCTTATCAATAGCATTCAACTTACTCAAGATGGTGAGCAGCACATCAGAGTCTGAAATCGATTGAGAGCTGGTGTCAGATTTTTTCTGTATAGATCGAGTGGCAGAGAAAGTAGCAGGAGTGGGAGATGCTTATCTCGGAAAAATCGCAACTGACGTACACATATTGATGATTAATTAGTGATGAAATCACTCAATCGATGATACCTCTTGTCCTGCGGTTGTTGTTAGAAAAGCAAGAAGTCCAGCAAATAGAAATTGGAGGTTAGAAAATCAATCGATCAAAGACGTCAGTTAAGAAGCATAGCAGATTACAGCCTTCAACGAATAATCTATGAAGTGGAAGGTTGCAATAAGGAATGTGTAACTAACGTGCAACAAAAGGCCCGAAGGCAGAAAACAGCAGTAAGAAAGTTCAAAAGCAAGAGCCACCAGCAGTAAGTGCGGTAGTATTCACGCGTGCACAGAGAGATCGAGAAAGAGAGATAGAAAGAGTAAGAGATAAAAAGACAACATCTCAGCAGCAAGTTTGACACCAGTTCCAGTTACACGGATAGTTGTTTTCCCCCAGGTATAAATCGAGACCGAGAGGAAAGAAGAACGACTGCGAGATCCGGAAACGTGAAGTGCTGTGGTGTTCGCGTGTATGAGTTGGGCTGAGCCCTTTACTTTTGTACTGGTACAGTGTTTCTTGAAGATAGATTCCCTGGTGTTGTGTACACGAGGTAAGATACGGCAATACACAGGAAACAAAATTAGTTAAATTATCTAATGTACGAGGTAGATGAAAATATCGATTCACTCGGAATCGCGACATATGTTTAAAATAATGATGTGAAAATATAAAAAGCTAACAGAAAAAGTATCGTTATGGTAAAGAGAATATCAAAGAATAATGAAAGAACATTTACAAATTATTAGACCGATGAAAGCGTAAAAGAATATATTCAAATACTGTATTCCAGATTTGCATGAAAAATTCATTAAAAAAAAAACAAAAATATTAATAAAGCATAAATTGTTTGAAATTAAAACACTTAAATTCTAGATTTAAGCAATAAATACTAGCAAAAATGTATTTATATTTATTGATTAACACTAGCAACGCAGCATGAGAGATGTATTCACAGCGGCGTTCGCAGCTGTGCTGGGACCTAGACTGCTGGAATTGTGCGGCGAGTCGTGGTATTCAAGCTTTCTGTGAACTTTAGAAACTTTAGAATTTAAGGCAGCATGTAGTTGAGGAAATCATGAAGTTATTGCGAAGCATAGTTTAAGGACACATTAGACACATATGCATTAGACGATGGGTGATACGAGTATAGCGCGAAGTAGCTACTGAAATTCGAATCAATTGCTCCGCGATTATGATCTGCAACATAACTGAAAAATTACAACGTGTGATTCTAAAGACATGACATTTATGACGATAGCAACTTCGCCGTAATTCTTAGCTTACTATGAATATTATCCACCTTAACATTGAAGGTAATAGGTGTTCTTTAACTTAGTGTTGGATTTCACTTATTAAAACATATATATTTAGAACGTTTTCCATATGTGCGCATAGGCTAATATATATACAAATAAAACTTTATACACTTGAGACGAAAATCTCATGTACAAGGTCGTTGCCGAACTAGACCCTTTTTCGTCTCAAGCAAAATCATCAAAACCTTTTATTTCTTATTTTAGTGTTAAGCTGCAGCGCGTGGTTAATTGAACTATATATATAACACCTAGCTTAAAACAATAATAGAGCTTAAAGTATCAAATGAATGCTCCGGCGATGACGAGCGCGGTAACAGCCAGGTAGTATCATAACTGGCCAATCCACCGACTCCTAGCCGCTTGTAAAATTATATAATCACATTTGAACTGTTTTAATTTAACAGTTTATGCTATATATCTAAGTTTTTTTCTATCTAACTATAATTTATAAATTAAAGAATATATTTATATATATAGACACACACACACACACATATATATATATATATATATATTAAATTTTAGGATTTGGTCAAAGCATTCTTCAGTGTTTAGCATGTTTATTACCATTTTTGGATCACGATTTAATTGATAGCCTTCCATACCTAACTGCTAGCACAATTGCAGTTTTGCCTGAAGAATTGCATCAAGATGTTATAAATTATTTATGTTTTTATATATTGCCTTTTACTATTGGTAAGTATACAATTTTCTTTAAAAAATAACTAGTATTTTTTATTAAAATAAAATTTAATTTTAGGAAGAGAAACAGAAGACGAGCTAGAAAATTATGCTAGTCAATCTATAGCCGCTGTAGTAATGATGGTCTTTGAATACTCAAATAATGCTGGTAAGATTTCGTGGTAACTAAAATTACTTATTTTGTACTATTACGGTTGACATTGTCAACCACGTGACAATCTTTACTAGCTAATTGCTGGGATTAACTACCGTTTTAGTCCCTCGATACTTACTAGAGTAAGCTATCGAGATCTATCATTCGACAAAACGGGGGTCACGTCGGAAAAGTAGCAAAATTCATAACTTTTCGAGTGGGATAAGCGATTATACTCCTGAGAAAATACTGCAAAAACTAAGTTTGTTAACCATTCTCGAAAATACTTGACGAGAGCAACTGCTAACTGATACCTATAAATAATATTGAGCGAATGCTAATATGAACTGTGCGCAGTTCAGAGCTACTTTTGGTATACACTAGGATACGGTACGAAAACTCCATTTCGTCCGCTTGCTTCTGTTTTGCACGGAACAATTGAGCTCTGCACATGGATGATTGCTTTATCACCTAGTTTTACCATAGATATTTTACAGTTGCACGTTGATTCATTACCGAAATTATTATAAAATCGTTAAATCGAAGTTTCATTAATTGTTTTAAGGACTAAAAACTTGACCTGCCGTATGGTATTTTTTACGTATGTCTCAAGCTTTAAAGCATTGAATATGCATGTTTGGAGTGCATATGACTCCACACACCTTTCGCAAATTTATTGTAGGGCTGAATCAGTAAAGTGAACAATTCAATAAAACGAACAAATAGAATTAATTATTATAATATAATATCGTTTCTGTACAGTAGAATATAGTTTAAAAAATACTTGAATTGATTTGCAAGAAACTATTATTTGATAATAATCCTATATTAACATTTTAAGTGTAAAACAAAAGTGTTGATTGATGGAGACTTCTTGTATTTAATAAATCTACGTTTTCTTACTTTGATAATTACTTTTACATGATCGTTTTAATGTACAATTTGCAGTTATTAAACTTTATTATAGATTACTAATTTTTGCAATTATTTAAAGTATAATAGAGTGCTTGATAAACAAATATTTTGATTTCAAGTAATTTATTATTTTATTTACTAAAACAATGAATAATAAAAACAAGTGTAACGCAATGTAAATATTGTTAACAAGCAATCCACCATTTTACTATGCGTAATAACAGAATTAAGACCTCGAATTTCGGAATATAGCTGTTATATCAGGATCCGATTTGTAGTTATATTTACTTCTTAGCATTATTTCACATAACAAAAATTTCCGCAGTTACACTAAGTACTCGGAGCCGATTATTGCAGTATAGGTCGTAGGTCTAAGGATCCTATTCAATTGAGGCTTGTACTAGTTCTCCATCATTGTTTATTCTGGATAGAGTATTTGCACGTGGTGATTTGTCCCTTATTTGTGTTCCAAGCTATACTTTCGGTTATTTCATTCTATGCTTCTTAAATTATATTTATTATTAAAATATAATCTTGATGTCGTAATATTTTAAATTGCTTTATATCGTTAGTAGACAAATTAATCCCATGATGTAATCAGTTAGTAATTCTGGAATTATGTTTACTTAGACTTCTGCAGATTGTAAACCTTTAGTGATAGCTATAGTTATTCTATAATGGTTATGCTCCTTGCGTCCTCAAGCCTCGATACACATCCGTAATTCGTTATTACTCGCCGATCCAACGCGCTAGCTACCCACATTCCCATAGAATCCCTGCATATCCTTGAAACATCGTTGTCATGCCAAGGTCAGAATTAGAAATCTCTTATCTTTGCTTCAATCTAGTAGCATTTTTGCTAGTGATTATATTAATTAGTGAGATGTGGTTCAGTGTTCTCCATTTATTGTCTTCTCAAAATTCTTTTAATATATCCATCTTGATACATACTGATACTGCTGGGTGAGTTATAATCATCATTATTCTTATCTGCCTCGTCTTCTTTGTTATCTGTTTTATAAGCTTATATTGACGTTTGTCAGTCTCCCATGCACCTTGTTTGTTGTAACCACTGGTTCGTTATTTTGATAAAACCTGCTTTGCTCTTCTAGGAATACCTGGCTCCTTTTGCCATTTGTCTTTGTTTGGTTGATAGGTTATTCGTGACTTTCCGGTTTATTTTACTAGACCCGGTCGAAAGTGATATTTTCTCCGTACACGTGGTCTCAGAACTTACACTCCTGACAACTAACATATAGTTATTTCAACTGGTACAAATACTATAGATTTTTTTTAATAATTATAAAACCTTCATAAAACATTTTGGGCATTTAAAATAAAAAATGTTTATTAATAATTCAAAATATTTAAATAATTTAAATATTATTTTAAAAAATCTACTACTTTGCACCGTTTTAATACTACGCATTATACCTACAAACAAAAAATAATTAATAAATTGTAGTCAACTTACCTAAGATGATGATGAATATAATTATGAATATTAATGCACTTGTCATTTGTTTTCAGTACATCATTGCCAATTAATGGAGTGTTTAATGGCATTAAAATCTGGAGTTGTAACAGACATTCTATGCGTAATAGCTTACGGTACAACTTCTGCCAAGGCATCTGCTACAAAATTATTATTTTATTATTGGCCCACGTTTAATTGTTACCTGTTTGATCGTAAAGCAATTCTTACTAAATCATCAAGTAAGTTTCATCTTTATTCTTAGATTAGCTTAACCTTATTCACATATATTTCATAGAGAAAGATTTCGTCTGAATTAAAAAATGGTTATATTGACCATTTCGTAAATATTAATTCATAACCTCGTGATATACCCTCTACCAGACGTATGATAAAACAAATGTATACATGCTTTAACCCTTTTTCCACTGTGCATTCTTATTATGGTACCCTTCGGTCATGGCACGAAAATCGAACGGTATACATCGATTCTGTATTGACTATCGTACAAATGTGTTCTTATATTTGTAATTCGACGCCTTAAAGGAAAAACTAACCAATTGTACTCTAAGAAAGTAGGAGACTTGCTTACGAGAACATGAACGTGGTTGCAACCATCGACTTAGCAGAAATAACACATAACCAACGAAGTCTCCTTGTTGATAGCTCGGTGCTGGAGAAGAACCAATTTGATGAACAATGCGATTAGCTATGCTACAGTTGCGAAGTCTGCAAAACCTATAAAACAGCATAATTATTCTAATGTCAAAGAAGATAAATAAAAAAATGAATGATCAAAATTTGAAATTATAATAATTATATGTATGGTATTCTTTGGTCATGACACGAAAACAAAACGGTATCCATCGATTATGTATCGACTATCGTAAGCTCAGCGCTTTTTAAAAGTCAAGTCCATATCGGCTGTCCAATCTAGACGATATTCTAAGTAAACTGCAGATGACGCACTACATTTCGACCATACTGATTCGGATATGATCTGGTGAGAGCTGAGAAATCTTTTAAAGAAAGATATAACATCACGTCTCATTTCTCAATTGAGGAATTTAACCGTTTTTTTGACTCAATCACATTGAGGGAGAAGACTACCCTAATATTTCAGTTTTCGTCTAGCGGTCGGACACTTTAGCTCTCTGGCCGTTGGAGTAGACAAGATACAGCAAATCATAGTTCAAAAGGTTTGCCCCTTATGTGTCCCTACCTAGTCCACATTTTTAATCTCTCGCTCAAAGAATCTACTTTTCCTGCGGCCTGAAAGGAGTCTATCGTCCGTGCACTGCCAAAAGTCCCCTCTCCTAACGCTCTTACGGAATTTCGTCCTATTTCTCTTTTGTGTTTCCTCTCCAAGGTGCTTGAGTGGCTAGTGCATCAACAGCTTTCTCTCTATCTCGAAACTAGACTATTCTTTGATCCATTACAAACTGGCTTTCGCACTGATTAAAACACTCAGTCTGCTTTAATCAAGCTTACGGATGACATAAGGCTTGTGATAGATAGCAAGAGAGTCACAATTCTTCTTCTTTTTCATTTTTGCAAAGCATTTGATATTGTGTGTCATGCTAAGCTCCTCAAGAAGTTGATAGCCTTCTGCTTCTCCAAGCAAGTTATCCGATGGCTTGCGTCCTACCTCACTGGTAGGAGGAGCCGTCGCTGTCAAAGTGGAAAATCTTTCCTCATTCCTAACACTAATCACAGGTTTTCCGCAGGGATCCGCTCTGGGCTCACTGCTATTTTCCCTCTACATCAGCGATTTAGACAACTGCATTGACTCCACCATTTCTCATATCACCTGCACGGACGTCCTGCAAATATATAGATGTTTCTTTGAGAAGTTCAATGATTGCATTGCCAAGATGTCAGCTGCCGCCTCAAGGATAATAAGCTGGGCTAGTGATGCCAGGTTGAGACTGAATGCTGGTAAAACCAAGGCAATTTGTCTTTGTTACGACTTACTATGCGGCTAAACTTGGTATTCGTACTAATAATACGTGGATGTTGGTGGCGTGCGCATCAACTTTGAGTCGAAGGTCCGTAGTCTAGGAATGATGCTTGACTCTAGGTTAGATCGGTCCAATTTCAGACTGCGCAAGAATTTAGTCTCGGCTTTGCTTTTTCCTATCATTGATTACTGCTCATTGGCATACTCAGACATCAGCGACGTCTTGAACACTCGGCTGCAGTGGCTCATCAACTCAGGTATTAGATACGTCTTTGGTGCTGGGGGAGTGCTCGCATTACACCTGTCAGGCGTGAGCTGAACTGGATTAACATCGCTGGGCGTCGAAAGTACTTTACGGCATGTTTCCTTAGAAGACCTTTTAGTTCTTGGATACATCCTCACGTACTTCGATGCTCATACTTCGCTCAGGCCTGAGCAGGGTGGCGCGAGACCTCCGGACATTCTATTGATGCAGTTGAACACCGTACCGTTGCTGAAGCTCTGGCGGTGGCTGGGCATAGATGCCTGATAGTGGTGGTACTATATTTCGTCGACGTGCGCGTCGTCAATACTATCGACAAGTATCCCTATATCACCTTCTATATGTCCCTGTACCAGATCCCAGGGCTCATCGTCGTTGTAAACGCTTACGATATCGTCGACGAATTCGATTTTATCACAGGCGAAGGCATATCTGAATGCACAGCACATTTTGAACACACAGAAAATATATGCGGCCTGTATCAAAGCTATATAGCTGTTGAGAAAGCAATAAATCTGTAATGTTCTGTATCAACAATATCAGTAGAAAAATAGAGCGTACATTCCCGAAAGAGCCCGAGTATTTGGGTTATATTACTGTTAGTGGCTTTTTTCAATGTCTTCTAGATAGACTAAACAGAACATGGAACTATGAGTCATTTAGTGAAAGTTATTGACGAGGCATTGAACATCGCTAAAGTTCAAGAACCACCACCGAGAGTTACACATGTTTACAAATGAATAGAAGGATGTGTTCAAGGTTTTCATCCATATTTGTGCAGTAGAGGCGGACCAAGTCACTTTATTAGTGTAACTGTGAACTCAGATCAGTGTAATCAGGGACCCCTTTCGCTACCTCTTAGACCAGTGCAAAATTTTCTCTTTGACGATCCTTGGACTTTATTTAAAATGCTGCACAGAGTGTATGTTCGCATGATAATGATGAGTTCTGCCTTACCCTGAGAAGTGTAGTGGGTGTACTCATGAACGCGTGTTTACTGATGGTCGTGTATATATATAAGGAAAAAACTTACCTGTATGACAGTGAAAGGATACAATAGGTGCAGCTCAACTACGTTCTCGCTGCAGCAGGTACAATAAGCGTCGAACGGGAATAGGCTAGGTCGTAGGAATATATGCGCGAATAGCTCGCACTATATCAGATGCGGTTAAAGATATTTATTCTGTCAGAAGTTTACAAAATGATTAAAGACTAGTAATGTTACTGAAAATACTCTTAAAATATACTGTCGGATGAACAAAAGTTATGAAAAACAATGTATTTACTCCGCTTGATTCGAATTTGTTCAAGTTAAAGGTTGATCCGGTCGCGGAGACATGTCTCGCAAAGGTGCTGGCGTAGGAGCATGAGCACGATCCTTGAATCTGGGCTTTTTTATACTTATTGTTTAGTCTTGCTCTCGTTGTACTCATGTATGTTCTCTTCTGATTTATAATATAACAATTTGTTTATTGGTCTTTTTATGATCTTTGAGATCTATCGACTCTTGGATTTTGCGATAGCATTTTGTTCCGTGGTAACACTGAGGATGACGGTATTCTTTTTGGGAATACTATTCCTTCGTGACTTGACTAGTATGACGCTGCCAATTTATGATGCCTTTGATTATCGAAGAACTCCATATTTGGAGCTGTGTATTAATTTAGTGTTGAATTTCATCTCGGTATTTTTAGCATTTTACAAAACGAATCATCAGTCGCAGTGTTTGGTAATGACGAGAAAAAAAATTCACATATATATAGCGTACAATACTCAATATGTTGATTTGAGATTGAGCATTGGCTATTTCAATATATTGTGGACAAATTTTACAAAACACTTATTGTATCGTCGGTAGCAATGCATGACTTAGAAATAATTTTAATCGAGGTATCTAAAACCAAATTGATCGATAGTTTAAATTATTTTCATATACTACTTAGTTCTTTTCTTAAGTCTATGTTTTACCGCAGATGGAATAAGGTATTTTTCCTCGTTTGTTTAATACTGTGTTAAACCAAGCGTACGAAGGGTCTACTTATCCTCGAGTCGTATTCGACAGATTCAATGGCTTTCATGGATGAAGGAATGTGTGTTTAGACAATCGCTAGAGCATGCAGGGCTATGTTTAGAAAAAAATTTTTGCGAAAACATCTTGGTTGGTGGTTAACGGAGTTGTTTACAGTTTCACGGATGTTTCTGATATGATCGTACATACTGATACAAAATCAATATACTACTGGTAATACTGACAAGGCACATGATTGTTTGGTTACCGGTAAAATAAGATTTGCTCGTTATACCAGTGTATAAACGGGGTAAGTACCCAATTGGCTACCCGAAAATTTATATCGGCCAAGAAGAATGCAACCAGCTGGTGGCTGATCATAATGAAATTATAACTGTTGAGGGTTTGATAGCGTGTGATGTATTATCACCGCAGTACCTGTACCAACCTATACTACGGGTGAAAATGCATGGACAACTGATCTTCCGTGTAGGCGGGAGCAGTTGATTCAAGATGACTGTCTTTACAAAGACCCTGAAGAATGTGTGGCGAGAGGAACATGGGTTACAAAGGAGTATACAATAGCTATCAGACTTGGATACACTGTTATCAAAGTATATGAAATTTGGCAATATGAGATGACTGTATATGATCAAGAACCCCCACGACGGTTGCCACCTTGACGTTGTGGTCATTCGCAAAATGGGCCGGTGTGGGGGCTCGTCTGGCGGTTCTGGGGCTGTACTGGCTTCGGACCAGGAGATGGGATCCTGGAAACCAGGGAAAGGGAGGTGGGTAGTGATCGCCGGTGAAACGGGGTGAGCGACACACACCCTAGTAGTACCTGGCGGTAAGGGTCCCTGAGTCACCCCATAAAATGGCTCTCCCGGTTAGGCTCTTCTCGGGACGCTGCTGGGACACGGCCCCTTCTCCTCGAAATAGAGGGGGAGGGAACGTGAACAGCCTGACGGACCGGTCAGAGGCTAGGAGCAACCCTTTAACCAGGTCGAGACGACTCGACAGGTAGGATACACGTAAACGGTATAATTACACACTAATTTTTCACATACGAAACATTACACTACAGAACATACCACATGAGTCGTCCCCCAAAGCTAGACGGTGTAAGCCATCGTGCCTAACTAGCTCTCTTGGCACCCGGGGTAAGGCGGTATCGCTAACCGATGCCTTGGGGATACCGAGCGCCCTCCCCTCGTATTTAGCCTTACCACCGTATGAGGCTCTGCGGTGGCGGAACTTCTACTTCCTCACTACTTGTGGGATCTCTATGGATAAATTTCTTAAATAACCGTTTGCGAGGGGAGGGAAGGTGACGATTCCTCCAACGGGGCGGCAACACCCAGTCTGGAGGGAAAGGAACCCTCCTCCTCTACCTCGTTGGAGACAGGGGAGACTTCGGTCGGACCACAACGTCAGAAGCAGAGACAGGATGGGAACGGAGCCGGGATCTTGGGGTCTGAAAACCCCAGGAATCGGGGAAGTTTTCATTCCGGAACATCGGGGGCAGGGTCCTCGGTGATTCAGACCGGCAAACGCCGCAATGGATCTAACGAAAACCCTCCCACTAACAGGACTGCGGCCAAGAGTCCAAACCAGGAGCATGGCCTCACTACGGCGAGGATGGTCGACCCGCTGACAAGGGTCCTCGTGCGGGAGGGGTACCCTGATGAGGAACTGAATCAACATCATTTAGCTCTCATCAATGAGGCGATCGTAGCCGAGATCTTCAAGATCTAGGCTGGACCGTTTCCCTTCTTCCGAGACTGCTTCGTCAAGCTGGGGCGGTCGTTGTAGTGGCGGAGAACGACTTCTCGAGGAACTGGCTGGAGGCAATTGCCCCCAGTCTGCGACCTTAGGAAGGAGCTAGTTTGGCATTGACCGAGATGTCTGTGCTCAAGAAGCCTCACCGAGCCACCATTCGGATCCCTGGCAACAGGATCAGTCTGGAAGTGGTTCTGGGGTGGATTGCGCACAGGCACCCGGACCTTACCGTCGAGAAATGGCGGGTGCTAGCTGAGGAAGCAAGGGAGGGACCAGAGTGTGGTACCTTTATTGTCCTCAGCATCTCCGACGCGTGCCTGCGGGTCCATAGGAGCCGTGGGTATAGGGTACAATGGGGCCTGGGAACCATCCTCGTGAGGGTGGGCGAAGGCCCCAGGGGACAGGGCACGGGTAGCGCCGCACCGACCTAACCTCCATGGTTAGCGTCGAGGTGGCATTCACCCAGATAAACTTGCACCACAGCTAAAGCGCCTCGGCTGTTCTGGCCAGGCGCCTTGCTGAGGCGCACGCAGGCATATGCCTTATACAAGAACCTTGGGTGGTTGCAGGCCATGTCAGGAGGCTAGCTGGAGTTGGTCGTCTCTTTAGAGACCCGACGAACAGCACCCCGAGGGCGTGCATCATCGTCAAGGGGTTGGAAGCCATGTTACTACCGTCCTGGTGTAGTGGTGACCTCGCCGTCGTTAGGACTAGTCTTCCAATAGGAGACTCAGTAAAGGAAGTGGTCATTGCATCAGGCTACTTCCCCTACGTCGCCGATGACGATCCCCCACCGAGGGAGGTTTAAGATCTGGTGGAGTGATGCCAGGAGGGAAACACTCCACTCCTCCTATCGTGTGATGCCAACGTGCAACACACAATATGGGGCAGCACAGATATTAATAGTAGAGGTGAATCTCTACTACAGTATTTGGTCACAAGAAACCTCTGGATTCTGAGCAGGGGGAATGAACCTAGATTTTTCAATGCTGTCAGACGAGAGGTTTTACACATGACTCTTTGTTCAGAGTCTATAGTCAGCTGTATCGGAAATTGGAGGGTCTCTACAGAACCTTCACTCTCAGATCACAGACATATCTGCTTTAACTGGAGAGCGGGGTCGCCAGAGAGGAAGATATACAGAAACCCAAAGAAAACCGATTGGGAACTGTATAGTCAGTCTCTCAAAAGCGAGCTCGCATCCTTCAGACCAGATCTCGGCACTATGGAAGGACTAGACCACTGGGTACGCTGCTTAGAATGGTCTAAAAAGACTTCCTATGAGAGAAGCTGCCCTTTAACTTGCCACAAGGGAACCAATGCTACACCATGGTGGAAGAAGGAATTGGAACAACCACGACGGGAGGTCAGAAAAGCCTTTAATAGGGCAAGGAAGACCATATCACCGGAGGATTGGTTGAAACACAGAGAAGTGCAAAGACGCTACAAGAAAAGTGTCGACAAGGCACGGTATAAAGCTTGGAAGAACTACTGTGAGGGGATCGAGAGATACCCTTACGTAGCGAGGCTAAACCGCATCTTGGCCAAAAACCCAGAAGTGTCGTTAGAGGCTATTAAGTTACCAACAGGGGAGTACATTTCCTTTGAGGAGGAAAGTCTGCGTCTATTGTTGGGAGCCAACTTTCCGGACTTCAGCGAGACCGCGGGGATCCAGGGGACTCTGGACCGGGCCGAAGTACCGGTGAGAGCAAACTGGGCTGAAGGTCCAGCAAGTACGAACTGGGCCGCTGGACCGGTGAGTACAAGTTGGGCCTGGGGAGCAGGAACTGGGCTAGGAGACCGGCGAGGACAGACTGAAGCCTAGCGGCTCGAGTGCTTATTCCGGAAAGGGTCAAATGGGCAGTGATCAACTTTCTCCCTTACAAAGCACCGGGGAACGATGGAGTATACCCGGCTATGGTGCGTGCGGATCTAGAGAAACTCACTGGCCCGCTAACCAAATTGTACAGTGCTAGTGTTGCCGTGGTACACATACCTGATACATGGAAAACCGCCAGGGTAGTCTTCATACCTAAGGCGGGGAAATCAAGTCACACCTCGTTGAAAGACTTTAGACCTATCAGCCTGACCTCCTTTGTCTTTAAGACACTGAAGAGACTGGTCTACAGGTACATACAGGACGAGGTCTTGTCAATATCACTACTACATCCGAACCAACACGCCTACAGGGCAGGGCATTCAACAGAAACTGCCCTGCACTCGGCGGTCCGGCAAATCGAAGGACAGTTGGACAGGAAGGAATATATGGTGGGAGCTTTTCTGGACATTGACGATGCATTTAATTGTACCTCCACTAACATTGTCCAGGAAGAGGCAGCAAAGCAGGGAGTACCGGCTACGTTGGTTGACTGGCTAGGGAACATGCTGAGCTGCAGGAAAGTCGTCTCCACGTTGGGTACAAAAACAATTACAGGAAAGGTCAGCAGAGGCTGTGCGCAGGGGGATGTTCCCCACCATCTAGTGCCTGGTGGTTAACGGACAGCTAGAGGCGCTTGATGGGGGGGGGGGGGGTATAGCGCCCAAGCCTATGCGGACGACTTTCTGATCCTAGTTAAAGGCAGGTGTATTGAGTTAGCTATGAACACGATGCAACTAGCGATAAATAAAGTGGAAAGATGGTGCAGATCTACGGGGCTTTCAGTTAACCCGAGTAAAATGGAGCTGGTCATCTTTACACGAAAATATAAGATTCAGCGCTTTAAGGCCCCGAGGCTTCAGGGAAAGATACTAGAGGTAAAGGATTCGGCTAAATTTCTAGGGGTAACCCTCGATAAAAAGCTCAATTGGAAGGAACATCTCTCGGTCCAATGCAACAAGGTAGTTTCATCCTTTTGGACCTGCAGAAGGGCCTTCAGCAGTACCTGGTGACTTAGTCCCAGGATGGTCCTCTGGCTATACAGGGCCGTACTCCTGCCCAGACTCGCATACGCCTCTGTGGTCTGGTGGCCTAGGATGGAGCATGTTGCGGCGGGAAGGGCCCTGGAAAGAATAAGGGGACTTATACTTAGAGGAGCCACGGGTGCAAGACGTACAACTCCAACTAAGGTACTCGGTCTACTGGCTGGAGTAGAACCTATACACCTCGTCATTATTGGTGAGGCGGCGAAGACGGGCTACAGATTAAATGCCCAGGGCAAATGGAGGCCAGGCACACGACACGCCCAATTACCCAGGGTGTTGACATCCGATCCAGAAATTAACATGAGGACGGATATTATCATTCCAAGAGTTACCTTTGGAAGGAGATACATGGTGGAAGTGCCCATCACGGAGGACTGGAACATGAAACGGGACACCCTGCCGGGCATCGGAGAAATCTGGTATACAGATGGATCCAAGACCTCTAAGGAAACAGGGGCGGGATACTATTGTCGCAGGGACGGAAGGGGCACCTTTCTTCCACTGGGGCAGTTCATCACCGTCTTTCAATCCGAAGTTGTAGCAATCATGTCCTGTGCTCAGAGGATCCTGGAACTCGAGACACGGGACAAGCATATCAGCATCTGTTCTGACAGCCGGGGAGCGCGGGGGGCGAACCCACCGAACCGCCTCGGCGCTTGTCTGGGACTGTAAGAAGGTACTCAACAAGCTGGCACTGCACAACAGGGTCAGGCTATTATGGGTGCCGGGGCACACTGGTATCAGGGGCAATGAGGTCGCCGACAGACTAGCCGCTCTGGGAGCAGGAACCTGCCTACCGGGTCCAGAACCCACGGTCGGAGCGCCTAGGTGCCCATCCGTGGGGAGGATACTGGAATGGGTTAGGGACAAGCACACCGGAAGTTGGTGGGAAAGTCGCGACTGCAAATACTCCAGGACAGTGATTGGCCTGGTACTAAATAAAGAATGAAGCCTCTGTATGACTGGCAACAGCAGGAGGAACTCCAGATGCTCAGCCCAGATCATATATGGTCACGGGCGACTCAGACATTTTGGTAAGAAAACAGGTGGAGAGGAAATGGGCAAGTGTAGGTGATGCGTGTCGGAGTAAGAAACTCCGGCTCACATCATGACACGATGCCCGGGCTTCTGTAACCTCAGGAATCAACTACTAGGGGACTTCTTCATAGACCCACAGGAGATAAGGCTCGTCAGCTCGGGCGCCATTCTCTCGTATTCGAGAAGGGCTGGCCTACCAGAGTAGCATGAGCAACCTCAGGGGATGGTACAATGGGCGCACAGCCTATGTGCCGGGGTCGTCAGGGGCCCCTCCCAGAGCAATAATAATAATAATATGATCAAGAACGGCTACAAGGAGGCATCTTCACCAGGTATATAAACGCATTCTTTTCACAAAAGGTTGCAGCATCGGAATATCCACTAGAGTGTATTAGAAAAGAAGATAAGGTGCATTACGTGAACGAATCGAACGAGACTGAAGGAGATATCTTAAACACCTGAAAAAACAAAATAATCAAGATCAAAACTTATAATTGTAAAGTATGTTATTCGAGGGAGAAACAAATCTTGGAATAATATTATTATAAATGACCACAACTATAGGCGTATACTATTGTTTATAGACTAACATAAGCTGTAAGAAAAAAAATTCAAATGTGCTGAGATAGCTTAAGAGCCAAGACGCGTATAACCTACATTGTCCTGTTACAGGTCGTTTTGTGCTACATAGATATAATTCGGACATATTAGAATTTTAGTATAAATCTATATTGTATGCAACACATATAAGATCCTCATACATGTGCGATTCCCCTCCCCTCCCAAACATTTCAGTGCAAATCACATGAAATTTCTTAACATTAGCTCTCTCTCTGTTGTGTGACTCCGAGCAGGATAAACGTACCTAATATAATGTTAATAATGATGGATTTCAGATCCTTGAAAACTTATATCAATGGTTACAGTTACATTCTTACTCTATTCGATATTATAAGTAAATATAATTGGCTAGAACCGATCACTAATTAATTGATTTAATACCTAAAAGTGCAATTACCCAGCAATTATTTTAATTACGTATGCTTTCATGAATTTGTCAAATTTCATAATATAAGATCTTAAGCAATTTATAATTTCCAGGTGATTATTCTGCATTCATTTGTCAAAGAGATGATTGCCCTAATTCTGGTAATGCAGAAGCAGCAAAAGTTTGTTATAGTCATTGTATATCAATTACATATGCCACAGATTCACCACCTCCATTATATTTATGTATTGAATGTGCTAATGAAATTCATAGAGAAAATCCAAATCAAATGTTTTATGACATTCTTCATCCAATGCAACAAGTTTCGTTAAACTGCGAGAATAAGGTGAGCTAAATTGATGGAACTTTTATTTAATATAAAAATTAGTGTAGAAAATAATATCAAAACATAAATAATAAAATTTCATAAATTATTTAAAAAAAGTTGAAACATTTTATTAGAAATATTTTATCTAATAAATGCTTTGTTTTCGACTGGGAGATCGTTTGTTGAGAGAAAATTTTGCTTATATAATAAAACGGGGAAAATTCAGTCTCATACACGACTTTCGCAGGCGATTACCGTGTCATTGAGCTCTATACTATACTAATGTGTTAAAAAGAGATACGCTGGTTACTTATACCTTTACATGTACCTCCATCTTGCCGATTACTTCTCCGTATCTTTCGGTGTTGTAGTGATGTAGAGGACGTCGAACGTTATCCGTTGTACTATATCTTCTACGTCTCTGACTAACTGAAAATTCGCAGAATGTAAATATGTGGCGTCGGTATGATGTCACATTTTTCTGTGAGATTTTACTGGACTTTTATCTAAAGGTAGCGCGTAAATAACCGACAACGTACACCAATATATAAATGGAAATAGAATAATTGACTTTATTACTTAAAATAGTTGGTAAATTATGTAAAGTATCTAATTTCAAAGACTGGATTTGTCCGACGCGCGCACGCACACACAGCAAAGTTGGATCGCGGCTTGATGGTAGCAAGCATCCATTGTCGACGATAATTTACTATTTATCGATAATGCTTACAGTATATAAAGATTTTCCAACTAAACTTTAACCGTATCTTCTGTATCAATGGTTTGCTTCTACGAACTTTCCCTCGGTTCAAACCTTTCGAAGATGTATCTCTAAAGGTTGTGATCTTCTTTAAATTTTACCGGACAACATTTTACGCTACTAGAGGTAGGCACTGCAAGTTTCTCATGGTTACCAAGGATGTTTTGTGGATTTCTACTGTTAATGACTTCCTGACACCTACTCTTAATGAGAGTGCGGAGGATTCCTCTATTTCTCGCGGAGCCGTCCCTGTATATTCTCAGTTCTCGCGTTCCTGAAACTAATGTGACAGCATCGGCTGCAATTCAAAATAATCTAGCCGCTCATTGTAACAATTAATTATCTTTTTTATCAAAAAATAATAATGAAAGTCATAAACAATAAGCATTTGAATGATACAATGAGTAACAAACGATTACATGATAAATTTTATATTAGTCGAGATGTTATTATCTGATCATAACCTACATTATTTATGTAGATTAATATCAAATTATAAACTACTGCACCTACTATTTTATTTCGTCTATTATATATATTTAACTATTCTATTTACTATTTATTTACCGAATGAAAGTAATAGTGTAATATTGACGAAACTCCCAAGGCGTTGATTTCTTAGAGTGTAGAATCTCGGGCACTATGTAATGATATGGAGGGGTTTTTTTCTCCTCGCCCGCCTTAACTTCACGCTTCCAAATCCCCTTTTCATGTCTTTGTACTGAAGTATCTGAGAGATCCATGTCCTGAGATGAACTGGGCGAAATATCTGAAGTTTTTACTTTGGCCTCCTTCAAGACACACTCCCCGTTCCTTGTTTGGTGACGGGCCAGTCATTGTCCACTCCTAGGTGCGCTCGTTCCTTATCAATTCGAATGTCCTGCCCATGTTTAGGCATTTTGGTGCACCGACCGCGGGTTCTGGTCCCGGAAGGAGGGAAGGAAGAACCCCGTTCACAAAGTGGCAAATCGATCAGTAACCTCATTATCTCTAATTTCAGTGTGACCCGATACCCTTCGATACCGGCGATCACTCTGCGACCCTTTCATCGTTTTCCAGGGTCCCGTTTCCTAGTTAGAAGCCGATACAGTCCCAAAACCTGTATTTTTTGTTTCAATTAACAATTACACTGCTTTTGTAGCAGCCTTAAATGAAGCTTGTGCAAGATTTATCAATACTAATTCTGTTACTATGGCAGCAACAGTAGTAAATCTTCAGAATTGTTAACTAAACATTCTGATGTACTGATCGAGAAAAGCATGAAGAATCCTGTAGTGGCAGAACATGAATATATGCTTTACCTAACCAAATACAGATTTCATAGATCATTCACCTTTATGATGAGAAGTTCAAATGCTTTTATGATTTTAATTCTACTACTCACATCTGTAAGGATTTTGAAATATTTTACCCATGAAAGACTCTTTGTTCCGACGGTACTTGAGAATTCGATATTTTTTTCAAAGCCTAGAATGTATGGAAGTTAGCTTTTTATGATGTTTCTTGGGGAAAAAATAATTAGTAATCTCGACGATTCTTCAATAAAATCATAATTCGGTTTAAAAGATTTTTAATTAATAGATATACTTTCCCATTCAAGATTTTTATGTAAGTATTAAAAAACTAGAAAGTACTTTTTTGTATTTACCAAAGGCACATTTGTGTAAAATTTCAGCTTGATATATCGATACTTATAAAACATATGGCATACATGGTTTTGCTATGATAAAACTATAAGTCTCTCCCTTATGATGGTCATACCTAATAAAGCTACCAACGATTGTAACTAACTCGCAATTTATTTTTACATTTTCTATAAGTTGTGTATACGCTTTTTATATTTTAAATTGTCTCTGAGGCATTGCTATAAATAGATGGTCTCATTTCTCTGCAAGCCTGTTATTACATATTGTAATTACTAGTTAATCACTCTCACTTTGATAACTCCTGGATTTACGGCATATGGTTGAATTTATTTAACCTTTCAATATTCTATTCAAGTAAAATCTGTAATATTTCAAACCAATAGTCATACAAAAGAGTATAATGGGATACAAAAAATTAATAAATTTTTAATTGTTATTATTCTTTTAGAATTGCCGTGCAAATGACAAATCAACTGTAAGTGTTTGTTTTTCCACTGAATGTATAAGTTACAACAGTAATCATCCTATAAGGTATTGCCAGCAATGTCATAGTATACGTCATAATAATCGCCGAGGTAGTGATCATATATATCATACATCTTTAAGCCATGTATCACAAATGGATCCTCAAACACAAACATATATGGTACAAGCTATTGTAAGGTAATAACATAATTTTAGTATATTAAAAAATATATCAAATTTTCAGCATAATTTCCGCGTTTTACATATTAAAAAGTATCACTGGCAGTTAATATGAAGCTTATAAAGACTAATTTCATTTTTATAATCCAAAAAATGTGTACGCTGCTGACATAGATCTTGCTAGTAAAATTACTGGTTCTACACAATATTTTCAGATTTCTCTTTAATCTGAAGTATTTTCCGAAATTTAAAAATTCTCATTACGAACACGGAATACCTATAAATAAAAATTGTCTAAGAGGTGTGAAAACACCTTTTAGCAGTAAGAAAACTCATTTTGTTGTAATCCTATTTCAGAGAAAATTTCTCATACTGTAAAATCTCGATGAGTATATTGCTCTAAAGAAATTCATTGTAAAGCTATACGTGAAATATAAGCCGAATTTTTTAACTGTTTTGTTTTATGTTTCTTGTCATTTATGTGTATGCTCTCGGGACAGGATTTTTCACTGAAAGCACAAGAATATTTTTTTTTGAATTTTCAATAAAATAAGTAATTAGAGAAAAAAGTTATTTTAACACTGTAACGATTGTGCACAACCGCGATTTCTATAATCACCTTATTGTTGAGTCGAACATCTCCTACGCACTGTATACAGTAACTAATATTACACTGGTTTTAAAGTATGGTATTCGTATACTCAGATCATCCGGGTAAAAAGCAATAATCAAATAATTATAATAAATGATTAATATCCATATTCAGTGTACATAATAATGAGTTTGGTAATTTACATTATAAGATTGTGACAAGAATTACAATAAATATGTGTTTTTGTATTTCTTGTTATCATTTCAGGAATAAGTTAATCGAACCTATGCTTTAGCTTTGTAAAATGCAGTATTTCTGTAATTTTTAATTTCCATTATTAATTTCATTAAATTTTTTTAAAGTTTGAATGGCTCTGTAATTATTTCCCTATTATTTTAATGTTTGTGAGCATATGTCACGATACAGCGCCGAGCGTCCACTTATAACGGTACTATAGTGAGCGTAACGGAAGATCGTGAGGCGGCAACCAATAACAACGCACTTAATGCGACGATACAAGAGAATAGTGTTTTGTCTTAAGAATTATTATTTTAAACCGGCAACCTCCTGCTGACTCTTGAGGCCTACGACTGGACGTATCTTACGAGTAATCTATTACTGTTTTTTCATTATGTTTCGATTTCCTAGATTTCATCTTAGTTGTTATAATTTTTATCTTCACTGGATAAGTGAAGGTTAGTGAGACTTGATTCTCGACAAATTTCTTTCGGGACGTAATCGCGGTTTCCTTTAATATATCCATTTTCTTTATTACATTGATTGCCTTGATCTTACGAGTTGTTTTTGCAATATTGTGATTAAGATTGCTTTTTTCTCATTGGTAAAGTATCGTTGATTGTAGAGTGCTTCACCTGGGCATCGCATTTGACGATTTCAAGCACCTTCACTAAGGAGTCAAGGTGTCTAGAAATACTGAACATACTTTTATAACTGAAGCAATACATCTTACATCTTTCTATAGAAGACAAAGTTTCATTGATTAAATTCATATTTTAAATTTTTAATTCAAATAATTTGGATTATATTTTTTAACAAATTTGTTCATTCAAATTAATTAAATTAAAGAATCCCAAATTTATCTGACTTTTTAAAATTTATTGGTGTTACTTTTGTGATAAAAATTATAGTACATTGAAAATGCGTTAAAAAGTAGTTTATCAAAATAATAAATATTATTATTTCAGTTTATTGAAAGAAGCCGAACCTATGGTTATGGATGGCATAAAAGATCGTCAAGAAGTAAGTGCTACGAAAGGAACAATCGGATATGTATCAAGTAATCGTAACAGAAGCAAAGACTTAGTATTTTCAGAAGAACGTCAAGTATTAGGTCGATATGGTATTTGGCTTCTAATTGGACTCTGTGCACCGGATGATGAAATACCCATCGATATACTTGGACGGCTGCTTTCAATGTTATTTCACTGGTTTTATATAACTGCGTATTCATTTGATGGTAGTAAAAAAAGTCTTATACATCTTATTTTTTCTGTTGGTAAATTCAATTTTACTTCTATTAATTAGAATAGATGAATAATTTAAGCATCTTATAATTACATGTATAATTTTAATACCTTTTAACGAAAATGAAGTTTATATTTTAAAATTTTATAATTTTCTTCTATTTTAAGTTTACTTATATTTTCGATCTTTTAACAACAAATATTTACTGCGTTTTTTAATTAAAATAAATAACAAATTCTTTCGAGCAGATTTATATAATACAAATAGAAGTTACTTTCTGAACTCCTACAATATTCACAGAACTATTTATGTTTATGCAAATGTTATAGAAAAATATACAGACGTTTATCAAATCCAAAAGAAGATATAAAAAACCAGTCAATTTAAAATCAAATTTATATACGTTATCTTGCAAACGTATTAGTGTTTCTACGACGTGCACTATGCCATTATTGCGTATGTATATAGTAAAGAGGTATTTCTTAACCTCGTGTACAACACCAGGGAGATGTACCTGGTGTTTGAGCAAACGAATTACTCAAGTCTGCTGTCGTAGCTTCTCCAGGTAGATCAGATGATGACCTTACATTAAAGGTGCAAATCAACAATTCGTTGATATTGAAATGCCCGTGGAGGCGGCGGTATTCGCGGGTATTTGTTATAAGAAGGAACATTTAAATGAATAAATCCGCGTTATCGGTTTTTTCTAAAATAAGATAATTTATTCAATGCTAAGATATTCTGTACTTATAGACGCTAAGTGCGCACGCCAAAACAATAAGTCCGTGTTCGAACACGAGCCGGCGCGCGCGCGCGCGTAAGGCGAGATTCATGCGATATCTTGGTGCCGCTGCACCATTGCGCCGGTGATCCTTCCAATAAATACTTCAATACAACAACATTAAAGGGCTGAGCCCTAGTTACTTTTGCTGGTTTTCCACGTACAGTACTTATCGAAAGTATCTTAGAATACGTTTGAGCTATGATATCATAAAATGTATGCTAAATACAAAGGAATCCTGGTGACTTTTTTACGTTGATACCAATAATCTAAATTTTTCCAAACTAAATTTGAAGACTTTAATTACATTGAGGTTGAACTAATTTTAAAACAAAAGTATCCTTAGTGTTTTAGTGATAAAAGCTTCACTAACGAGTTACTATTTTTTTATTTTCTGTCGGAAACGCTTCATAAAAAAATCCGAAATAAATCATGAAGGTAGATGTAATGCTAAAAAACAATTTAAAATAGTTAGATAAACTTTTGATCAATCGATCCAGCAAATAATTTTTTTATTATTAAAAATATATTCATCATCTCAGATCTTTCTAAAAGTTAAATCATTATGTACTTGAAGAACGCAACGTTTTACGCAATGAAGACAAAATTTTTCAAAATCCAATTTTTCATTGTTGGAATTATTTTATATCTATTTTTCCCATAGGATTGCCCAAAAATTTATGTTTTATTTTCGATCGGCATCCCAGAGTGCGCTAACCAATCAAATTTTCGTGCAGGAAAACGGAAAGGAACATTGAAAAAAAGCAAGAAAACCGTTTTCCAACGAATTGAATTAGTCTCGAGTCGTATGACAATTTGTTTATTGATATGATAGTCTTTTCAGGATGGTGGATGTCTTGTCGAGTATTTAAACTATAGAGTATTGTTCGAATAGTTGTACATTCAGTCTGAATACACTATCCGAATAATACTCGAATAGTCATATGATTCGAGAGTACAATACAACGACAGGCTGAAGATACTATCCGAGCGGTAATGAAATAGTCAATCAGTCTGAAAACACTATTCGAACAATACACTACAGTCTAAGTATTCGACAAGTAATCAATCCACCATAAACGAATAGTCATACAACTCGAGACTAATTCAATTCGCTGTGAAACAGGTTTTTGACTCTTTTTTGATGTTCCCTTTTCGTTTTCCTGGATGAAAATCGGTTGGTCAGCACACTTTGGGATACTGACCGAAAATAAAAAATCAAATTTTGCGCAATATATATATATATACCCTATAAACATTATGTTATCGCGCGACGTCGCCGTACTCCGAAAAATGACTTCGAAATGCAGGCATTGCGCGATCATGAAATGACAACTCGCGGTGCTAGCGATATGCTGTCGTTAATCAGCACAGAATACTATTCACTGCTCGCCAATAAAAATATTATTTTATTTATCCATACAATAAAATGCATGTCATTATTGCTGTTTTTACATTAGATGCAATTTAAAAAATAATAATTATAAAAAAAATCGTGTAAGTATTAGGAGAGATGTTAACTACTTTTTTAATCGACATTTTTTCATTATGCTCTCATTGGAAATTGAACCTTGAACCTTGTGATTGAAACTCCGAAGACTTATCCGTTTGACCATGAATACCTGTTAAATGTCTTACAATTATTTAGACCCATATGAAATCACTTAACGTAGAAACTTATAGTTTGCGAATGAAAAATGTGTTCATATATTTAATAATTTGATTTAAATTATAAATATTAACGAATGTTCATTTAGGACTCCGGTACGGTAACCGTTACGTAGCGAACACTTATATTCGTTAATTTCTTACTTAAAGTTTTAGATTCGTATGATTAATTAAATATTAATTTACTGTGCACAATAATATAATGCGCATAATCGAATAAAATTTGTGTCGGAAACGAAGCATAACTCAAAATTTTCTCTGCAAAATACCGCCTATGCAAAAATATAAAGCCAACAGACTAATAAATATTTTTGCATAAAAAGTGTTATATTAAATTTTTCAACTGTAATTTAATCATTATAATATATCTCAACCAACAGAGTGACTCATTAATAAGAACTGCAAAGTGTAAAATTAATATACATCATTTTTGCTGCTTAATTAATTTGTAAAAGTTAAAGATTTAAAAAATTAGAATGACCCTACGCTAAATGACACCATTATGTGAACATTTCGGGACCTAAATATGCCCAGGATTTCGTGACGGTCTTGGGGTGTCATTGTCCACTACGGCGGAGCAAGTAAAAATGCTGTCACAATGATGTTATAACTACAACGTTCGTGCAGAGCACGCGTAGCCTGACAATGGCCAGCACGCGATATTTATAGGGTATATATTTCTTGAAAACAACGAACCATAAAAAATCAAAATATTATAATATTGCAGATGAGTTACTTTGCCGATAAGTGAAAATGCTTTGATTTGTATCTCTGAATTTTAATGAAAAATTTTATGAAATTTTATCATGATTTTATGAAAAATTCCATAAGAACTAATGAAAAAAGGAATACGACAAAAATTCACTACTAAATTCTCTCTTCGATGCAAGACATTTTAAGCATGAGGATAAATAATTTATGTTGGAATATGGGCGTAGAGTCGGAGAAGTCAAGTTAAATACTGTAGTAATTTTGAAGTGCTCATTTTGCAAGTAATTTATTAATCAATTTCTTTATACTTTTTAATGTTTTTTAAATGAAAATACCGAGGCTTGATGCAGATTGACTAAACAATAGTTAATTTATAGTAGCCCGAAATCTTATTACTTTTTTGCAGTAATACATATAAAGATTAAAGATATGCATCAAAATTAGCGTTAATATTTTATGAACTTTGAAACCCATAGCGTCAGGACTAATAGTACAATTTGTTTACTTGGATTCCCAAAAATTCCAAGACTCAGATTATAAGTATTATTGTGATCGGTACTATTCAAGTTAATGAAGTTCCAAAAATTTTCATAAGCTATTATTGCCCTGTTTAAAGTATTTTATGTATAAGTTTATTATATTTTATACAACCACATCAAATACTGGACTCGTAAACGGAACATGCGTGCACATAGATTTCAATTTTTGAAGTAAACTTCTGCTTTGTGCATGTATATATCATGTCTATGAAGCTTATAACTATATTTGAGGAAATATTAGGCAGTAAATTCGTCCTTGGTCTGTTAATATTTAAGCATTTTTAAGAGGAATAGAAGCTTATCAATAAAAAGAATTTTTTTTGGTGAAGTTGTCTTTATCTTTTTACAAAATGATATTACAAATATTTTCTAGTGCGATAAATGACAACTTCAGGTACAATTAATTAAATGCTTGATTCACAAAAATTAGACTTTTAACATCGTAATAATATACGAAATATATTTTTCATAAATCATTTTCTAAATATGAAAATAAAGAATTTAGGGAACTAATAATTACATTTCTTGAAGGAAATACGTATGGCTTTAGGGTCAATCCATCATTCACGTTGTATGCATAAAGCTATTTATTCATTAAATATATTTATATTTTGCGATCAGTTTAAATTATATGTTTATAAAATTTGATATTAGTGATTTTGATTCTTTATTATATTAGTGTCTCAAAACGATTGCTTTTTTCTTGAATATACCAAATTTCCTCTTCTGCTGATCCAAAAGCTGGCAACCAATCGAACTCACACTGTAAATAATACATATTAAATTAAAGGTTGAAGTCTCTACTGTAAGATGATGAAACTCGATTTTGATTCGCATTTGAAGCTACCTACATTTACTTGGCCATGAATTTCAAGGTCACATTTTAAAGCTCAAAAGTCGTAATCGTTGAAAGTGCGTCTGAGCGTGGGTTTTTTTCGAATATTCTGATCCATGTATTTAAAAGAACTAGTCTTTCCCCTTAATATAAAAAGTATCGGAATCGATATGATTTTTTTACGAAATTACAGCGCTTTAACAAATAGTATTACAATTTTTTTCGTAAAAAAATAAGAATTCCAACCCACCCTACAATTAATCACAGGTGTAGAATGGCTCTTTTATGTAGTTTTGAAAAATGATGAATTATTTACTACCTTTCCAGGACAAGCGGAAAGTACCTTGGAAAAACTCAAAACTGAATGTATTACTGTATGGCTTTCAAAAGTAATGAACAAGTACTATGACGTTTTTGTCTCCTGCCTTTTACCACATCCATTAGATTATGTTCGAGTTGGCGGACATTGGTATGTATGCTTAAAACAATATTATTATTCACGATTGCACAAAAAATAGCAGAAAAAGAACAGCAGAATTGCTTAAGAAATAATTGTTTTGAATCTTTATAAAAAAAAACATTGAATAATATATTTCTGGACAATGGAAAAAAATAAATTGGCATTTGATATATATATATATATATATATATATATATATATATATATATGTTTCTTCTTTAATTTATCCATTACCACCTGTCGTCTAGATTAGAACCAGCACTAAAAAAATCTTAATTCAATCTTTTCCATGTATTATTAAATTACTGTACTAATTCTATTAATTAAATAATTAATTATAAAATGAATTCAGTAATAAATCTATTTGTACTTTATTTTTTTGCAGTATATATCGGTTATTTTTAAATACGATTTTGTCGACTATTTACGTAAAATTCATTTATTCAATAATGATTTTTTTTAATTTATAACTCTCTAAAATCATGCAGAACTTCTTTAAGTTCAGAAACCTGTAACGATATTAAATCCATGATTCGTATGAGGCGAAATGTCTGAAATACAATTACTACTGATCGAAAGATTGCTAATACTCATGAACATATAAAGAAATATACAAAGATGTACATAAAGATGAATAAGTACGAATATTAGAATTTACTTACTAAGTAGAAAACTTATCATATAAGTGAAAATAAAAATAATTAAAACAACAGTTCGTTATCCTTTTAGAAAAATTGACTCAAAATGCTGCTTGGATGTGTCTGTATTGAATTCACTACCAGTTTTTCCAGTTAGTCGTCCGTTATCAGTGGTTTATTGTTATGGAACATGAAATAATGAATCTTGAGTGCTCGCAAGTTGGGATTCTTTACTTTACGCTTGGGAAAAGCTGTGCTCTGAAAATTCTTTAAATAATAATTAGTCGGATCTATCTCCGTTCAATTAGTATTTTTTAATCTGTTTGTTAATTCGAAACTGATAAAGAAACGATGGTCCTTTAATTTTTTATTCTATGAGGTGTAACGGGCGACTTATTCGCGCGACCACCGAATTCGTACGCCTGTGTACAATCGCGACTTCTTGAACGAAGCCGCGTTTCTTAAAGAAGGAGTCTAATACGTGCCGTGCAGAAGACACGGCCCGCCTTGCTCAGATAGAATTCCCGCACGAGTACGGTACTGCGGAGGCGGCAGGGAACAGGGATAGTAAAGTCAAACTGCACCGTGTTTAGTAAAAGATGACTTATATTTAGCGGTTTTAGGTATACACACTCGCAAGCGAGCGAAGTGCGACACCGCGCACGAGCTATGCTAGAGAGAGAGAGAGATGGGGCAAGATCGCCCGAATACCGGAATAGCTAAAGTCGGTACTTACAAGTAGCGTAATAACCGGGATTCGCTCGTAGCTCGTCGTGGCTCCGAGTCGTCCGGTCGCGAGGATTCGTCCGTCCGCCGTGGTATACTATGAAAGCGTGCAAGCAGTGGCCGTTAAGAGTTACCGGTGAAGGACTGCTTGCACGAGACGTTGGCAATAGACTCATTGATACGCGTTGGGCTAAGCGTCGTTTTGCCCTACTAGACACTGTTGTCAATTTTGACAACTGTGTCTAATTGCTCGGCAACGTCGCGCCTGGGGCCACGCGTAACACGGTAGATATTTACCGATTCTCTCTCTCTTTCTATACGGCGTCGTGCTCGACGGCGCGCTCACAATATATTCTTGGAATACATTGTACGGCTAGCGCCTGGATAAGCCGTATGACGCGTATGTGTACTTCAATGTACACGACGGTCGTCATAATACCCCCCTCCAGACGCTGAGTACCAAAAGTGTACCAGCTCTAGCCACTAACGGGTATCCGGGCGATAAGGGCTATCCAATCATGGAATAAAGAAAAATTAATCATGATTATTATCTAAAAATTTGATTTATTATATTATAATAAGAGAAAGAGAAAAAAAAAAATGATTTGATGGGGTTACCCATCTCTCTCCCTGTACATTTTGTTCGGCCGTTGGCCTGGACGTTCGTCCGTAAGAGTAAACAAAAAAAAAAATGGTGGGGAGAGGAAAGATTAGAAGAGGAGAACAAAAAAAAGTTAAAGTAGAAAAGAAAAGAAAATGAAGAGCTGCCATGAAGTTGGTCGTCGGCTGCTCATTTCTTCTTGTACCGCGATCCGTACGTCAGGTCCATTCCATGGACCGAGAAGTTGGAGCATTCATCTAACTTGGAGATGCCCCGTTCCCCGCAAATCGGACATTGGAGTCCCGGTTCGGTGAAATACCACCCCAATTTCTTCGCCGATCTTTGTTTCGCCATCCTTTTCTCCCGTCGACCTTGCTTGAACGCCTCATGAAGTTGAGCGTGGGTTTTCGGGACTACCCGGGCGGTTTGTTTCGCCTGCTCTGTTGGATCCGAAACTGTCGGGCGATTTTTTGGTACCGGGCAGTCCTGTGGGTTGATAGGGCGATGCCCTTTGTCCGATGTTTGTGGATCGTCGTGCGTCTTTGGTGCGGCCGGTTGAGCCTTTTTCGGCTGTTTTGATAGTAGGAAGCCTAAAGCTTCCGTCATGGCTTTGTCACCTTTTGGCAGGTCTTGACGGTGTCCAAATTGGTACTTGAGCTCGTCCGATATCTTTAGAGTTTGCTCCAGGGCGGCGATTAATTCGTCGCGTAGCTTGGCCGCCTTCTCCTTAGCGACCGCACGTCTAGCTACCGCCCTGTTGAATTGGGCATCCTCTATCTCTTTTAATTCTGCCAATAGCCTCTTCTTCTTTTCTTCTTCTGTCTCGTTCACAACGTCTCTGAAGAAGACCGTACGGTTGACTAAGTCTTCCGTTGAGTCGGACGTCGAGGTTTCGGACGTCTCAGGCTGTGTATCGCCCGCCGATTCAGAGGGTTGATTCCCTGTCGGGAGTTCTGACACCTCGTAAATGGTCGTTTGTGTCAACGTTGACAGACTACTCCATTTACGGTTCATCCTCTTGTTTCTCTTCTTTCGTTTTTATCTAGATAGGTGGACAAGACAATGGTGTGTTAAGTTTCGGGATGGAAGACGAGTGATCTAAAGTGAAAGGAAGATGAAGAATAGCAGGAGATACAAATTTGAAGATATAGCCTACTCTATTTCCCTACGTTGCCGCCCTTTGCGTTCGCGTTTTTCGCGGTGAAAAGGTTAACTTTTCCGAACGAGGTTTGCTTTTCGCGCCTTTCGGTCTCCCTCGCTTGGGTTTGTCCGATTCTACGCTCGCGGTCTCCGTCGGTACTTTAGAGTTTGAGCTTTTACGATTTACGATCGGACGCGTCTTTTTCGGCCTACCCCGCCTATTCGGACGCACGGTGTTTACGCTAATCGCTCTTCCTCCTGGTTCTTCTGTTCGATCTTCTCTCATGATGTCGTCTTCTTCAGACGTTGAGTGGTCGACTTCTTGATCCGTGATGTCGTCTTCGGTCGACGTTTTCTCATAATACCTCTTCAGGTGTTCTACGTCCGATGGCCCATCGATTACACCGTCTTTACCTACTAGTTCGTAGATACCAGGACTTAATACTCGGTTGATTTTGAATGGACCGATGTAAGGTGGTGCGAGTTTCGCGGACACACCTTCTGCGGCTGATGATAATATCCTATTCTTCTTCAGAACTAGGTCGCCAACGGAGTATCGCACCAATCTATGCTTGGCATTGAAATATTGAGCCTGCTTTGATTGTGCTTCTCGGGCGTTATCGTTTGCTGCCTCCTGAAGATCCTTCAACTTGAGCATTCTCTGCTTCCAGTTCTCTAAAGCCTGGACATCCTCTTCGGCTGATACTGATAGTTCTTCTTGTCGAAGTAGTGATTTCGGTGGAGTAGGCTGCCTCCCGAAATTCAGCATCGCTGGAGATGTCTGCAGAGATTCTTGAACTGCTGTGTTCATACTGAACGAGAACTCAGCAATATGTTCATCCCAGTTTTTGTGGTGTCCTTCTAGATACTCACGAATAAGGGTTTTTATCGTGCGATTCGCACGTTCTACGGTGTTTGGTTGAGGATGGTATGGTGTTGCGTACGTATGATGTACCGCGTTTTCTTCCAAAAACCTATCCATAGCCTTATTTCGGAACTCCGTTCCATTATCGGAAAAGAAGACTTTAGGAGTGCCAAATCGTAGAAAAACTTGTTCTCTCAGCTGTTTTATAATAGTTTGGGCATTGGCCTTCCGTATTGGTGTGCATATGACATAACGAGTAAACATATCTTGGAATACTAACAAGTACTCGTATCCATGCGTTGATTTGGGTAGTGGTCCCATCACGTCACCGGCAACGGTTTCCCATGGTCGCCAAAAATTGCGGCTACCCATGTGACCAGCTGATTTTCTCTGTTCAACTTTGCATTGTTGACAGATCGAACAAGTACGAACGTATTCTTTCACGTCCTTGGACATCGACGGCCAGTAGTACAGCTTGCCAGACGCTGTTGTGTCTTCTTTCGACCGAAATGGCTTGCCGTCGGTTCATCGTGGCACTCTACGAGAGCTCGCTGTCGCTTCTCTTTAGGAAGAACTAGCTTCCAAGCGTTTTCGTCTTCAAAAACTTCATCAACAAGTGGATCTGGTCGGTGCGTGTATAGCTTGTTTCCGACCACCTTCCAACCTGGATGCTTCGACGGTGTTTCAGCTACCTCTTTACGTGGGTCCAAATACCACGGATCGGTCGTCTCGACGTCTGGGCTTATGTTCGCCATAGTCGGACGTTCTTCTTCTATATCGTCGTCATTTTCATGCATACGTGATAATGCATCCGGAACCAGGTTTAACGATCCTTTCCTATGTTCGATCGTATAATCATATCCTTGCAGCTCGAGGGCCCACCTGGCTAACCTACCAGTCGGGTTGCGCAGATTGCTAAGCCATTTGAGACTGCTATGGTCCGTAATAACTTGAAAATGGTATCCTTCGACGTACGGGCGGAATTTACGTATAGCCCAAAGTACAGCGAGGCACTCACGCTCAGTCGCAGAATAATTACGTTCGGCTGAGGTCATAGTACGACTCGCGAATGACAATACTCGTTCTTCACCGTCAATAATCTGGGTTAGTACAGTCCCTAGGCCGGTGTCCGAGGCGTCACATTGTATACAGAAGGTTGAGTTAAAGTCTGGTCTATGTAGAACAGGAGCAGATGTGATCAGCATCTTGATTTGCTCGAACGAACGTTTCTGTTCTGCATCCCAATGGTACTTAATACTGCTCTTCGTCAGCCGTGTTAAAGGTTCGGCTATAGTGGCGAAGTCCTTCAAAAATTTCCGATACCACGACGACATTCCAAGAAACCTGCGTAGTTGCCTTATGGTTTTTGGAGCCGGGTAATCGATTATTGGTGCAATCTTGTCAGGATCCGGACGAAATCCGTCTCGGTTGACTAGCACCCCAAGATATCTGGCTTCTTGTTGGCAAAAGTGACTCTTCTTACGATTAATCGTCAGGTTTGCTTTGACCAGCTTGGTGAGCACGATCTCTAAGACTCTAAGGTGGTCTTCGAACGTTTCAGTACAGACAATTATGTCGTCTAAGTAACTGTAGCAGTTCGGTTCGAGATCGGGCGTGATTAAGGAGTCGATCATCTTCTGGAAACAGGATGGGGCTCCTGCTAATCCGAACGGAAGGCGTTTCCATTGGAAGAGACCCATTCCCGGAACGGTAAAGGCCGTATAGGGTCGACATTTTTCCTTAATCCTGATCTGATGATATGCATCGCTAAGGTCGATAGTGGAAATGTATCGAGCGCGTTGCAATTTACTCAGAATCGTTTCCATGAACGGTAGAGGGTAAGCGCTGACTTTTGACAATTTGTTCAGCTTACGAAAGTCGATGCACATGCGTCGTTCCGTGCCATCTCCCTTCCTTACCATCAGGACTGGACTGGACCAGTCACTATCAGAGGGCTCGATGATGTCTGCTGCCAGTTTAGCATTGACTTGAGCATGCATCATCTGTTCTAATTTTCTGGAAACTGGGTAGTATTTTTGTTTGATTGGACGACTTGACTCTACGTCCAAATCAAACTCTACCAAGTTAGTGAAGCCGAGGGGACCATCATACCTAGGTATTAATCGGTCGAGGAACTCTTCCAGCGTTACCTTTTGACCTTCGGACAAGTCTTGCAGTCCGATGGAGGCTACGGTTGGAAGTCCAGTGTCACTCGTAGTGGCTTCATCCGCGTGCACAACCTCCGTCGAATGTTCGACCGATATGGTCCGTTCGCGTGGGTTAAGCCTCGCGTCGAACTTAAGCACGAAATCTGCGCCTAAGTTACACCCTTCACGTAAATCTGGCACAATAAGGGCCGTCAGCGTACGAGTCTGTCCGCCGACAGTGAAAGGTAGATCGACCGTTCCAGTCACCATGGAGGTGTTGCCGTCAGCCATACAGACAACAAGTCCATCACATGTCTTGACAGCGGCTTTACAGGCATTAGCTAATTGCACATACATGGTGCCAATGCAGGTTTGAGTTGCTCCAGGATCGTACAGAGCTCTGATCCGAAATTCCCCTATTTGCACTTGCAAATACCAGCGTTGATCTGGTAATATGCCGTTAATACTGGAAGCTGCGCTCCGAGCCATAATTTTTGGCTCCGAAGTTTCCGTCGATCCATCTGAGGTCCGAGAATTCGTGGGGTTAGCAGGGACCTCCTCTACTTTTCCCCTTTCTCGTTTCCCTTGCAATTAGGGCAAGTCTTGACCGTATAACCAGGTTTCTTGCATTTGTAGCAGATCGGTTCCAATTTGTTCGATGCTTCCTTCGTTGGGAGTTCTTTTGGTCTCTCTACCTTTGATGATATGGGTTTCGAAGCCGACTCCCTTGAAGAGTTTTCGAATCTGTTTTTCCGATCTCCTGGCTTGAATGATAGCCTCTTGCGGTCGTCTGACGACCTACCATACGTCCGTTCCTTCGTTTGGTCCGAAAGGAACTTCTTGAACCACGCTGGCGGTTCAACTGCTTCGGCTGAGTTAATAGCAGCCACGGTCGGATGATTTTTGGCTCTACCCTTGTCGGGTGGAGTATATGCCGCGCCAGGTAACATTGACGTTTCTGGCGATGGAGGTGTTTGTGGCTTAGCCTTGCTTTCGTCCGGCGTTCGGCGCTTAATGCCTTGTGTCTGAACTCATCTAAGCTATTGACTTCGTTCCGACCAAAGATTAGCTTTAGCTCTGGCGCCATATTTTGATACAGAATATCTAGCTTCTGCTGTAAAGGTGTTTCCACAGGCATTCGATCAAAGATGGTGATGAGACTGACGTAATAGTCGCTCACGTCTTCCAGAGTACCTTGTGTCCGCAGGCTAGCTTCCACAATCAGTCGAGAACGTTCTTCTACTGTCATGCCATACGTTAGCCTGGCTTCGTGGCAGAATTCCGCCCAGGATAACCACTTCGGACGTTCTATTCTTGCCCACTTCAGTGCTCTTCCAGACAAGAGTTGTGTGATGCCATCCAATAATTCCTCATCTGATAATCTTGGTCTGGCTAAACGTCTGCAGTCTTCGACTGAACTAATAAAGTCCTCGATGTCTTCGTGAGGTTTGCCCGCGAACTTGATATTCCATTTGCGAATTTTTCACCTATATCCGACGTCTTGACACGTTCATCGTCAGGATTAAACGATATCAAGTTGTTGCTTTGCCTCATTGGTGTGGCACCTGTGTTTGTTGGCGTTTGATTTACACACAGACGATTTGGGGGAATCGGCTGGTTCCCCCCCCTCCAAACGTCTCTATCCTGAGAGTAAGGGTTGTAACAACCCTGTAGACTATTCCAGGATGGGGGCTGATGTTGTGCTGAATGAGCACGGTTAGATTGTTCTGTTCTGCCTAAAGTTGGCTGATTGAACAATTGAGGATCGGCTGCCGAACTTTGTTTACACGAAAGATTCGGGTGAAGAAATGCCGACCTCTGCGTAAAAGTGTCTCTCGATTTCTGTTCTTCATTCGTGTGTTGTTGTAGGTGCGAACATCGTTCACAGTTATTTGTTCGAACGTTAGGCCTTCCGTACTCTTCTCTTGCGAAGTAACGAGTAGAGTAGGTGTTATTGAATTTCACGTTCCTGTTCGTGTGTTCAACTTGCGGAGAGGCTGTTGTACGATGTTGGTTAGCGGTTGCTTGTAGCTGAGTGCTGTGAGCTAATCTTTTCTCAGACTCGAGCAGCCGTTTGATGTATTCGCACGCTTCTTGGTGTCTTTTCTCTTGTCGTTGTATTGTTGCTACATTCTGGTTCCATTCGTCCGCTATTACTGTAGGGACTTCGTATAACTCGACATCCTTTGTTCTGATGAACTTCATCTCTGGCCTTGTATTTTGGTTCGGGCCTGTTGGAGTAGACATGAACTCTATCAAGTCTTCTAAGCTTGATCGCGAGCTCTGGTGTCCCAGGCTCTCAGTGTCCTCTTCCCCATCCAAATCCATGGTTCGGCCGAATGCCGTTGACAAAGGCTGTCGTGGTTCTTCTCTGTGAGAGAAAAGAAAACTCTTATTCAACCGCCTGATCAATTAAGCAAGTAAATTTTTAGAGTGTATAGAAAATCGTATATAAGCAAAGAGTTAGCTGTTTACAGCTGTGCTTTGTTCGACAGTTTGATTTTATTAAGAAAGAAAAACAAACTAAAGGAATCTTCCTTACCGACCATGCGGTTGTATGACGAACGCGAGTTCTAATTAATACACTCGATTTACTGCTATTACGTACGCAATTGTACGATCAGAAATCAAAATACAAAATGAACTATATTATTGTTGAGGTAGGGAAAAAATTTCTAGCTAAATGTCACTATAACGAAATTTTCTATGCCTATTTAAACAATAATCGCAAATGTTTGTCACAAAAATATAATATAATTGCTAGTAAATATAAAAAAAAAATTAATACAATTAATATTAGTCTCGCTAATAAATAATGTGACGAGAGTTAAATAGTTTCGCTATTAATATTTCGCCTGAAAATAAATTACGAAAATCGAGCGAGTTGTATTCCAAATACGGAAATAAAATTCCAAGTATTTGTCTCTCTCGCACTCGCAGACGCAGAAAATATACCTGCGTAAGAGGCGAGGCTGAACGCGCGTGCCTTGAAAAGGGTCGAACGTAAACAAACGCGTGCTATCGGCCGTGTTTACAACTGACGCTATGCCGCTTTGCTTTCGCCAAGCTTGTCTGCGATTCTAGCTTCGTGAATTACGCTATAATCAACTACACGTTATAATACAGCACTATAGTAATACACGAGCTAATAAAAAAAATTGAGTCTATGCACGTGCTAGGTCGTACGTTCCGTTTTGAAATTATTATTTGTAAAGTTCTTATTTGCAACGAGCGCTAATCGTATTAAGCGTCGGAAGAACGAAAGAAATACCAACATTTTAATTTTTTGTAATATTCCTAATGCCACCAAAAGTTAATTGCATTTGTAATGGACGTCGAATAAATGTCAAAATTTTAATTTCCTTTATTATCCCTAAAGCCACCAAACGTTGGGCGCCATTTTGTAACGGCGACTTATTCGCGCGACCACCGAATTCGTACGCCTGTGTACAATCGCGACTTCTTGAACGAAGCCGCGTTTCTTAAAGAAGGAGTCTAATACGTGCCGTGCAGAAGACACGGCCCGCCTTGCTCAGATAGAATTCCCGCACGAGTACGGTACTGCGGAGGCGGCAGGGAACAGGGATAGTAAAGTCAAACTGCACCGTGTTTAGTAAAAGATGACTTATA